>BGZK01000311.1:0-493549 GCA_005406025.1 Eumeta japonica | reverse complement strand
AGTGACAGTAATGTCGCTTGTATTTTATTTAACGCAACGAGAACAAACTAACAACTTTTTGTATTGTATATAAGCTTATAGACCTTAACCCGTATAAATAAAAAAGTTTACTTACATGTACAATGATCATTATTTATTTAAATTCTAAATATTTTGTATAATCATAAAAATAAATGCATAAAATTTTCATGAAATAAGTAACGCTATAGCTAAATAAATGACTTGTAGTTTAGAAAAATCAATTATAGACGAATTAAAAAAACAGACCAAGTGCAAATCAGACTCGCGTGAAGAGCTTGTGTGTTATAATTTTTTTTAATTAGCCCTTTTAATTTTTTAATTAGTTGAAAGTAAACACCATATTTCAGATAAATTTGCTATTCGAAAATAATTGCATTTCACGTGGGTATTTTCCTGTAGGCTTTATATTTCGTACTCTATGTTTAGGTGTAATAGTTTTAGAAATAAGGAGGAGGGATGCTGATGAATTATTGTTGATTATATTATTAATATACCTAATGTATTCAAGTTTCAAAATCACAATTCGTTTGTTAACGCTAACATGTTCGTTGATTGCGTAATATTATACTGAATATCCATCAAGTTGCAATTTTTTTTGTCGAATAGAATCGGAGAGAATAGGCTGTAACAGGATAAACAGATAACACGACAGATTCCGTAAAGGTTCTGTTTTTTATCGGGTATACAGTATCTTAAAAGGTAGGTATCTAATCAAATTTGATTGACGACTTCCCTTCACGTCGGTAAGTTTTGGATCAACGTTCAGAGATGGATGCTGATTTGCGTTCTTTACCGATAGGGTATGTCCGTTCACGAGCCAGCTCGCTGGTGGACGCCCAGGCGCCCTCGGCACCGGTCGCGCGGCGAGACTCCCAGAAGCAGGCCGAGGCGCCGCGCGCGTCCGCCGACCACGCCGCTGTTCTGCAGCCCCTGCCATAGGTTGAAAGGCAGCAGAGTTACAAGAAAGCTCTCGGTGATGCAAAATCTTCTAAGTATCTTTTGTATTGTACTCTTGTAACCTACCGCTAAACGAGTGATTTAAGAAAAATAAGAAACCCGACCAACGCGTGAAAGCCTAGTAAAGTGGATAAATATACACAAATAAACGATTATGGTAAATATTCTAGAACCAAACACTACGACCACAACAAATTTGGTGCATTATTTTTTTTATTTATACTAATAAGCACTATAAATGCAGTTGAAAGCTATTGGTTTCTTCCTAATTTGTTTAAAGTTGTATTAGATGGCCTCCGAGCACATATATAGTATTTGCGACTATAATTGTTTAATAAATTCTTAAGTGTACCACAACTGTATTAGCAAAAGCTTCACCTAAGCCATAACGCGATCTGGTGTCGTTCCTTCCTAGTTTTGATTCTTAGCTGCCACCATCTTAGTGTAAAATATAATTTTGGAATATTAAATTCTTTTGATTCCTTGTCTTTCACATCTTCCGGAAAAGAGAATAGACTAAAATTGCGCCGAAAATTAAATGTTTGCTTGGAAGCGTTTCCGATAAATTCATTGGTGGAACTAGTAGCCTCAGCGGCTAAGGTGAATTAAGTTATTGTCATACGTTTAGGCCTTCAGTGACTCTCGTGACATCGTAACGAATCTATTGATGTCATTTGTATAGAAATCCAACTGCACGTTATATAGTTAGAAATCAAAGACAGTTGCAACCTACTTTGACACTTTGCAAATCTTATTTTTTTTATTCAAAGTGGTTCAAAAAACTTAAACACCATTTTAATTGAATTGATCAACGATATAAAGTATTTTGGCTCTAAAGAGTCATAAAAAATCTTCGACAGTAATATATAATGCATGTACCGATTGATAAATATATATTCTCCAATACTTCTGACAGCAGTTGGGTGAAAAATTAAAATCAGACTTACTGTGACACAGTCTGATGTACTGATCCTAGATATTAATGTAACGTGCTTCAATAAAAACTCCGAAGTTCTATATATAGGAAAAATTTTACATACATATATTACCATTTTTTTTTGGATGTTTATTAAATAAAATGTTTTTGATAATTTTATTGTTTAAAAAATATTACTTTTCAAAATAATAATTTTTGTTTCCTCTCACAGAAAAGCTAAGTGTTGTTTATAAATATAAGGTTAAAGGTAGAAAAAAACCCTTCAAAAGCCAATAGAACACGCACTCTGAGGATTCTATTCAAAATTAATTATGTACATAGAAATTTCATCTATCAAGAGTTTCAATAATTCTTGTCTATTTTCAATACCAATACTGGCGAGATATTGGCGCCAGGAGTTCCTAAGTTCAGATTTTTTTTTTAAATCTAAATTTTTCATAGAGACGAAATTAAAAATATTGTTCCACGTACGGGTATAAATTACGGTCGATAGTCCATTTGCAAGTGTATACATATCTGTAAAATTACAAAAATGTATTTCTTATATGGTATAGTACAAATTAAGGATTTTCAGTCTTTTCCATTGCTTATTCTTTGAGTCATGCCTTTTTGTCAACTTTCGCGATCCCACGTCAATGGGAAGTACCCTTTGCATTTTGTTTTAGGTTTTGTCCCCTCGAGAGTATCAAAATATGCGGCTGAAATGGCTGCATCTTTTCATTGCGTTAACATAGAATTTTTTTACAAGTCCAAGGATTACAGATCTGAGTGCATGATAATATTTTCAACTACATATGTCCACGCGTACTTGAGAAAAACGATCTTGACAAACAAGCAGACACACGAACAACGAAGTGATTCTATAAGGTTTCCTTCTTTTTCTATTGAATTACGGAACCCTAAAAATTTTCATAATTTATAGTGTAGATGAAAATAATAGTCTTTTGATCCAAACAATCCTCTATTTTATAACAAAAACATGTCCAATAAATATGTTTCAATTACAACGTATTATTCCAATTTAAATTCAACATGATATAAGCGTATAATAATGGGCTTTGTCCACAAATCGCTATATCGTATGTTAATTTTGAAACATAAGTGGCTGGTTGCGTAAACTGGCATTATTCTGGTATCTAACACGTAACTGCTATTCTTTCAGACGAAATAGTGAATACAAAGAAAAAAACTATGAAACACGAATTGCGGCAAGACTTGGAAAATGAGCGCAAAATGGTATTGAATTACAACGTGTTTCATTGTTCTAGAATTGACTTAAGACATTTTGCTAGGTTTGGACGCCGCCTGCAAATTGAAGCCGGGCCTAGCGGCTGAATTTGGCAAACCCGAATGTCGGTTGAATTTCTATAAGTATGTAGTAAGACTTTACACATTTCTGAAAAATGAAGTCCTATTAGCCTCGTTTTCAAATTAGCCACCGGGCTCAAAATTAACTCCTTACGACAGACGAAAATATGTTTCATTCGACATATGAAATTGTCAATATTTAAATATCATTTCGTTCACATAAATTGTGTCAACAAAGGAACGATTTTTTGATGTAGGTGTAAATTATTGCTCGTGGGATGGTATTAAGGAAACATATAATTGCCATATTTTTTAACTTACTTCGTCTAAAGATGCCGATATCAGAAAGAAGTAATTTAAATTATTTATCATACCTGTCTTTGTAAATGATGCTATTTCTAATATTTTAAAAAATATTCGAAATAAGTAGTAATTTACAACTTTCGAAGACTTAGTTATTATTTTTTAATTGATTTTCTTTATATGGTAAACAAATTAAAGATAACATGTATTTATTTTTTAGCGATGTACTAAATATTTATATTTTTTTTTACTGAAGAAAGTTTCATTAGCTCTTATTGGTTAATATCTATCAAGTGAAGTCATTTGGTATGTTCTAGAACAAAATATCGGTGTACTTTCATGAAAAAACTTTAAAAATGCAGAATATTTGCGGCTACGAGTTTTATTACAAAATATTATATATTATAACTTTAGGTACAAAAGAAAAATTTTATAGAAAAAAATATGAAATACTATGTAGCGGTGTCATCGAACTCGTTTTAATTCTTTCAAGTAGTATTAATACATATTTGGAATGAGAACGAATACATCTATAAACTATAGTTATTTCTCTCTATCAGGAAATTTAAAATAATGATCAATATTACTATACAGTAGAACATCAATTACCAAAGAAATTGTCGCTTATAACGTGTATTCAAGTTAATTCATTGACTTAATAGTGCCAATTAAATTACAGGGATGGACGGATAACGAAATCTTTACTAAGTTGAAGGGGGAGCAAAGGCGTTTGAAGAGATCATCGCTAACTTTACCGCAAGTAAAGAGAGACGAGGACTCGCCTGATAAAGAACTTAAGCGACTAGACAAATCATCGAGTGTGGAAAAATTGCCTGCAATTTCGCCGAATAGCGGTTCATCGACAAGCGATAATACCAGAAGCAGAGAAAGCAGCGGGGACAAACCTAAAAGGAATGGTAGAACGAAACCGCAAAAGAAAAAAATCGTAAAGAGGCTCAGTAGCGGAGTGGTTACGAAGATCGTGGCGGACGATCACCATGCCGGAGGTGATGCGGAAAGAAATGGACCCAACGATTCCAATGGACTGCAGTGTACTCCAGAAGCGGCCATCTTGCGGATAACTGGCGGGGTGGAGCTGGTACCTTTGCTCGCGCGCCGAAGAAGAGTTGGCGCGCGTACGCTGCCTTCCAGTGACGTCACGCGCCCTCCTGAACAACCTTGCCAGTAAAAATATTTGCCTTTCCATTTCATCGGTCTATGTAGATACACTCTTCCTATAGTTAAACATATTTTTTATCTTAAAGAAGTTCCAACACTTTTCCATCACTACATTTAATTTGCGATTTACTATCAAATCTGTGAGTATTATGATGCAAATTAATTCTTCTTTTTTATTGGCTCTGAAAACTATTTTAAAAACAGAGTCTGCGCGTCATTTGAAACTCAAATTGTTGCATATATGTTTCTAGTTTACGGAAGTAAATAGAAACGCACATGCCATTCAACGACAACGGTACTCTTTTCTACTAAAGCAAGGGCAAATCTACATACTTATATATTGATGGTCTGCCTGCTACTAAAACAGCAAACGTATATTTACAAAAACATTGTGATTTCGTATTACATGATATATACAGGTTTAATTGAGCGTACACGATTTGTTGCGAGTCATATGCAAGTACAATGACATTTTTAGAACGGACGTACGTCATTCCGTTTCATAAGAATGCACGTCCACTGCGCCGTGTGCACGATATTAAGTGTACTAGCCATACGATTGGTAGTCGTTAAACAACGTTTGAGTGTGAATGTGAAACAGGAAACGATAACTTGTTAAGAGGATCGAGCGTATGCCTCCTCTATTTTCCACCTCCTGACCTCACCGTCAGAGCCTTGTCGTCAATACATTAAATATGTCTAAAAAAATCAAATGAACCCACACTCGAGGGACTTACGAGGAGTTTAGCGATCGAAAACTTCCCAACCCATATGAACTTTCCAACTTTGGTACCAATTTACGGTACCTATTGTCATCCGAATCACATACATTTACAAATGAAATGCTTGATGTGGTACACAGACCCGTTCAATTTTCAGTTTGCATTTCGAAAGCTATATATCATTTGGTAAATCAAAACCTTTGTATTCAATGGTGCGATTCTTGTTTTATCATTAATAACTACCTAAAAATCAATTTTATAGAGTTTAGTATAATCTAAATATATTGAATTATGGGTTAATTGTAAAGTAAAATATTAATTATTTGGATCTCAAAACTTTGAAAACTTGGCAAAATAATCAACACTAACGGCTGCGATAAATCGATTATAATTTAATCTACGCGAGTATACGTATTACACAAAAAGGAAATAATTATTGTTTGAAGACAAATATACATGAGTCAAAAAATGTTGTTCGAACACCATCATTTATTTTGATAAAGCAGAAATCTTCTTGAACCAAGTATAATTTTCTTCATTCAAGCAATTTTAACTTCCGTCAATAAACTTAATTTATTAAGGATATTGACGGTTTTTCAAAATAATCTCTCTGCTTGGTAAACCTTCTTTCTTTGTACCGGTTTTGTAATGGGTATTTAAAATTCGATACGATATTTACAAGTAGATTAAACTCTATATAAAATATTTTTTGAAAACAATCAGTCAACTTTGTATTGGACATTATTTAAATTTAAGTCTCCACAGACTGAAAATATAAAAAAAAGTCTAATACATCTACTTATGCAATCCCTACACATAATCAATTTGATATACTAGACGATGAGGAAGCTACAACAGACAATAAAGAAACAGAAAAGCCACCAAAACCAGAGCCAATCTTCGTAACTGGAGTCCTGGATATCAACGCCCTCAGAAATAAATTAAAAGAAATTACAACAACGGACGACTACACTATGACTACACTTAAGTCAGGACACATAGTGAAAATAATGCCAGCAAATATAGAAATATATAAATCAGTAAGGGGAAAATTTATCTCAGACAATATTAGTCACTACACATACATGCTGAAGAGCGAAAGACCATACAGAGTTGTATTGAGAGGTCTCCACAGCTCAGAAGATACCACTGAAATAAAAGAGATACTCAAAGAAAACGGGCACGAAGTAAGACAAATTGTTAATGTACGCCATCGTACCTCAAAGGAACCTCTACCATTGTTTTATGTAGACCTAGAACCCAAGTCGAACAATAGGGATATATTTAATTTGAAATACTTAAACCACATGAAGGTAACATTTGAACCACCTTATAAGAAAAAGAAATCATCCAGTGCAAAGGTGCCAAAGGTTTGGTCATTCCAAAATCAGTGTCACAGACCATTCAGATGCGTCAAGTGCGGAGAAGACCACCCAACCAGCACCTGTAAAAACTAAAGATTCAGTAGCTACATGTGCGAACTGTCAGCAAAACACCCGCCAGTTACAGAGGATGTGCTAAATACAAACAGTACAAGGAACATATTCTAAAAATACAACCAAAAGCCACGCGCACAAATTTAATAAAACGACAAACTAGAAAGCCAGATGTAGATATTTCACAGACTAACAATAATACTTTGAACAAAAATACACCAACTTATGCTGAGGTAACAAAACCAAAACAAACAAGACAACAAATTCAAACGAACCTGTTCAAATGCAACAGCTGGAAGACATTCTAGATAAGATGTTCAACAGAATGCAAACCATGATGATTAACATGGTAGACAACATGATGGATAGGTTTATCCAGCTACTGGGCAGCCTTAAAAAATTTAATTCTAATCTCAAAATAATCACATGGAACGCTAATGGACTAGCCTGCACGGAGGCTAGAGCTAGAAATGTTCTTGAACATGAACAAAATCGACATAGCTTTAATATCCGAAACCAGGTTCACTAGTAAAAGTTTTCTTTCTGTCAAGGGCTATACTACTTACAATACCAATCACCCATCAGGAAATGCGCACGGAGGAACGGCAGTACTCATAAAATGCAACATAAAACATCACTCGCTTGAACCATTTGCGACAGACAAGATACAAGCTACACTCATTAAAGTTAGTGGCAAAAGTTCAGACATTACAATAGCTGCAGTCTATTGCCCGCCTAAACATCAAATATTACGAGAAGATTATAGACATTTCTTCTCTCAACTCGGACATCGTTATATAATTGGAGGCGATTGGAACGCTAAACATTTGTTCTGGGGCTCCAGGCTAGTAACAACCAGAGGCAGACAACTCTACCAGGCTGTTAAAGAACTTAACCTTGAATGCCTATCCACAGGTGAACCCACCTATTGGCCGACTGATCCACGAAAGACTCCTGATCTACTTGACTTTTTCATAACAAAAAATATTATAATCAATAACACCAGTGTGGAATCCGACTTAGACCTTACCTCAGATCACTCGGCTGTAATTCTTAATGTCAATGATAAAATAATCTTAAATGAAGCGCCACCCAGATTATACAATAAGAAAACGAATTGGGAAGAATACAGAGATATTATTACAGAAGAAACACAACTTACGGTCTCACTGAAAACGGTCGAAGAAGTTGAACAAGCAATTGAAGATATAAACAAATTGATTCACAGCGCGGCCAACAGATCCACGCCCCAAGGTAAAGCTGGTAGAGCTAAAGAGCATGTATACCCTACGTTTATTAGGGACAGTGTAACCGAAAGACGCCGACTCCGCAGAGAATGGCAAAACAACCACTATGCACGTGATAAAACTGCTTTCAATAAAGCATCACAGCAACTAAAAGCGCTAACAAAGAATGGACAATGAGGTCCTGCAAGATTACCTTGCAAAACTGACACCTACTAGCGACACAAACTACTCTGTACAAAGCTACAAAAACATGAAGCGTCCTAAACAACAGGCTACACCAATAAAACACAAATGGGGACCTGGGCTCGCTCTGACGGTGAGAAAGCTGCCACGTTCGCGGATCATTTACAAAAGTTTTGAACCACCTCCCAGCAACGATCATAGCGTAGATAATGAAATAGACGAATACTTAAGTTCACCAAATCAGTTGTGCCTACCATTAAAACATGTCACGCTCTATGAACTAAGCCGGGAAATACGAAAACTTAAAGAAGGTAAATGCCCCGGCTATGATCTCGTAGACGCTACTCTTCTGAAACAACTTCCAAAAAGGTCTACTACTCATTCTTGCTATCTTTAATGCATGCCTAAGATTATCCTTCTACCAAGCCAGTGGAAAATAGCCCAAGTCGTTATGATACAGAAACCAGGTAAACCAGCTCATGATGTTACATCATACAGACCTATAAGTCTTCTTCCGGTAGTTGGAAAATTACTCGAAAAGATTGTATTAAACAGAATGCGAGAACATCTAACAGAAATAATACCAACTCACCAGTTCGGCTTTAGAGAGGGACACGGTACTATCGAGCAAGTGCACCGTTTGGTTGATGTAATCGGCAGAGCGCTGGAAAACAAATTATATTGTTGCGCTGCCTTCCTAGACATATCCCAGGCTTTTGACAAAGTTTGGCACAGTGGACTGCTATACAAAATTAAAAAATGTTGCCTCATTCATTCTTCCCACTCTTAAAATCATATCTTGAAAATAGATGCTATGAAGTGAAGATAAATTCCGATACATCTGACATGCACGTAATTAGGTCTGAGTACCCCAGGGTAGCGTACTGGGACCGGTTCTTTATTTGATATACACAGCAGATCTACCCGCTCACGCTTCCACAACTACAGCGACATATGCAGATGACACCGCGATCCTTTCAACACATGAAAATCAAGACTCAGCATCCGATAGCCTCCAACAACACCTGAACCTTATTGAAAATGGCTTAGACAGTGGCGAATTAAGGCCAACACTGATAAATCGGTTCAAGTAACCTTCACTCTCAGAAGGAAAACATGCCCACCCGTAAAACTTTGCAACGTAGAAATCCCACAAGCAGATGATGCTAAATATCTAGGTATGCACCTCGACCGACGGCTCACGTGGCGCAAACATATATGGACAAAAAGGAAACAACTGGACTGCAAACTTAGAGGCATGTATTGGCTCATTGGACGCAAGTCACAGCTGTCTGACGCCAGTAAAATGACAATCTATAAAACTATACTGAAGCCTGTATGGACATACGGCATTCAGCTATGGGCACTGCCAGTCACAGTAATATAGAAATATTAGAGAGGTTTCAAAGTAAAACAATGAGAGCCATGTTCAATATTCCACCACACATAAGCAACAAATATATAAACCTAGACTTGAATCTGAGAACGGTGAAAGAGGAAATAGAGAACTACAGCAAGAATTACCAAACAAGACTTGACCAACATATCAATTAGCTTGTCACAGAACTACAGGGGGAGGGCAGTCTAA
Source organism: Eumeta japonica (assembly GCA_005406025.1). Taxonomy (NCBI): domain Eukaryota; kingdom Metazoa; phylum Arthropoda; class Insecta; order Lepidoptera; family Psychidae; genus Eumeta; species Eumeta japonica. The sequence continues at coordinate 483,668 of BGZK01000311.1, read as the reverse complement.
GATACTCTCGTCTAAAAGAAACAGTATATCAGATCTAGCAATAAGATTTGCCGAAAAGTGATGAGAATGGTACCACTGGGGACACATCTCAGCTAATTCACTTTCTCTGATGTAAATCTGATATCAAATTAGATTATTGTTTCTGAAGAAACAGATTGCTAAGTCGCAGGATAGATAACAAAAAAAAAAAAAAAAAAAAATTATTTAAATTTGTACAACAACGAAAATTAGTGTAGTAGATAAAGTCGTATAAAAACTATATTCTGGTACCTAGACAGACACATTTTAATTAGAGGATATATAATGAAGACTTCGCTGATATAAGAGTTATACATTGAGGGGTCAATATAATCGACATTATGTTTATATTGTGATTCACAAATAAGCATTAGAACGCTTTCGGATTAAAAAACTTCTGAAGTTTTTAATAAATTTAATTATAAATTTCAAGAATAATGGCTTCTATCATGATTTTTTCCTTTACGGGTTACTTTTTATACAAAGTCAATTTTAAATTGTATCGTGCCTCTAAAATTTACTTGTTAAAAATTACTTTAAAATGAGGTCGTGGAAGAGGTGCTAAGTTTAGGGTTGTCAATTGTACTTTAGAGTATAGTACTCTATTTTAATGAAGTGTTCTTTATAATCTATAACATTAGCAGAATATGCTAAAATATTCTTTTAACAGATATTTTCTTTTGCACAATGATTACTGTCACTTACACCTTATGCCCTTAAAAGTGTAATTAGTAATATTTATAAAAATACATTTTTCTGTCTAGAAATTATCGCCTTAAATAAAATGAACATTATGTTCCCTTTGGCAATTCAATAATTTTTCGTAGACAAAGATATATAAATAAAACTTAAATTATTACATAAATGCTATCATAAATTTTAAATCACAAAATATTCTTTTTTTATAAATATGTACTCTTTATTCATTGTTTCTGATATCACGTAGACATTAATGTTTCTAAAAAAAATTGGGAACCCTATGCTAAGGGCCTGTTGGAAGACCTCCTTTTAAATAAAAGGATTTTACGATACGAAAAAAAAAACGATTTCAAAATTAACTCATTCGTTGAATAAATTAATAGAGTTAATTTAAATAAAATAAATCTATTATTTTGATATCGATACTAGAAACGGAATCTCTTAAGAGTCGTACATAGATTATTTATATTTTGAATTTGACTAATACCAGAATTGACTACCTTTATATTTAACTAGCTGGTTCGGCAGACATTGTTCTACCTTTTTTGTTTGTTCTTGTCCGTACAACTAATGCCCGTAGCCGCGCCAGCATGGACGTATAATGAATTCCTTCATCTTTTGTGTCTATTGATTTCTAACTGAATACCCTTATTGATTTCGATTCCGCCGCCGGTAACACATTTATTTGATTGTAATCCCGACCCCACATCCGTTTTCGACACCAGTTCGGTTCTTCGTTTCGGTCCCAGTCCAGTTTGCAATTCAGTTCCGATCAGATTCTATTCTCGTCCCGTTCGCAATTCTCTGCCCCACCCCACTTTCAATCCCGATTTCGCTACCAGTCACAATTCGAACTTAGACGAAGCCGGGAGTAAATGCTAATATGAAAATATATATAAATAAAAGGATTTTACCGATCATTATGAATATTAGTATATACATGTATCGGTTGAGCGATACGGAAGTCGGTACATCGCAGCGCCACCTGGTGGCGAGTTGCGTCAATGAGATAGCACAAAAACCTTCTACGTGACAAAATACATGTACATATATAAATATAAATATATTACATTTTCTTAAATTAAAGTAGTTTCCTCTATTTATAATTCCAAGGTTGTAGTAGAATAAGCAAATAATGTCAATAAACGTTATATTTCTGATTTCATACATTTTCATCTACACTTAAAAAGTCAAAATTGAAAAATGTTTGTTAAAAATTTCTGTTCATTGATATTTTTATTCAGTAACAAACAGACAACAATAGCGACATCTACAACGAGTAATCGAATATAACTATTGTCCGAGCAAAATAAAGGTCTATTATATCATAATAAATAAAAAGAAACTGGCCAAGGGCATGTCGGACCATGTTCATTGTAGGGCTCCAAAGTCATTATTACAAAGAAGTTATAACAATTTTTCTATGTTTCCCGCACAGAATAGTTATAAGCACTTTAGTCCCCTATAACTAGAAGAACGTCGAAAAGGATGTCGGCTATTACTGTTAAACTAGTGTAACCTAAAGTGCATCAGTAAAACAGCGTATCGTCATGGCACTTACGTCATTTTATTTAGAAGTGCAATTTTTCGGCCATAGCTCAAAAACAGTATATACGACTATGTTCATAATGATTTTCGTTGAAAGTATTTATTAAACATTATCTTCGCTATTTTTTTTCATATTTTTTGGATAAATGGTTTAGAAAATAGAAGGGGGGACAATTTCTGCAACTTTCGAAAGTTGTTCTCCGACAACAACCCCGAACAACTCCGGAGCGAATATAATCGCTCCGAAGCGATTATTCTCGAAATTATTCGTGTGATCAGAATAAATGCTTAAAACCTTAAAGTGTTTTTAAAAGAACTGTTGAAGTATGTTCCACACATTGATGTTTGCTGAAAATTTTTTTTTTGCTTGTGTTGCATGTATGGTGTGTCCCCACTAGAAATATTTATTTTTGTTATTTAACTACGGAACTAAGTAGCGGTTTATACAGTACAACTACACTAAAAATTTCATCAATATACGTCTTGCAGTTTTTAAGTAAAATGCCTGTGACCTACGGACGGACATAACAAAATTATAAGCGTTCCGTTTTTGCAATTTTGGTTCGGAACACTAAAAAACGACATTTGTAAACCTTAATCGTAAGATTTGATAAATTATCCGTATGTTATCTATCAAATATTCATTATTAAGGTTCTTATCATTTGCTTGAAATCGTTTCTTTAATGTAATAACGATGTAAACTCAAATCGCTATTACAAAAATATTACGAAATGATATTATTGTAATGTGTTATCTAAAGAATTTGATACGTATTATTCTATATGAAATACCGTACGCAATAAATTAAACGAACGAATAAAATTACGCATTCTAAAATTGTATACGCATTTTAGACACGCGCCGATAGAAATCTTCACGTCATATAAAAAGATGAATCAATGTCGACAGCCGTAAAGTTAGTCGCAAGCGGTGGAACTTTTAAGTGTTAAGTGATTACATAACAAACGATAATCAAAATATTAAACGTCATACTCCTCGCGCGATGAATTGTTATAAAACCCTTAGCACATTTTGCTCACAATAGAATTCCTTTGTCATGAAACTGCCAGAAATGGAAAGTTATAGGTTTTTAGTTAGAATTACGTAAATATGTGGAAGAAAAATATAATTAACCATCTACCACTTAATTAACAGCTTCACCAATCCCTGCTAGATATAAGTATCAGGTAAATTATAGCGGTCTGGTCATTATGGGTTCACACCCCTTATAATGTCGTTCTTGCAATATGTAATATATATATTATGTAATACTGTTTAACTTATTTCATAATATTTATTCATTAAAAGTCTTTGTCATTAAAGATATGTTCAATATTTGATATTCACTAATTTTAAGAATTAAAATCCTACATCAAACTATCAAATCTAACGTCACACTCTGTATTTATTGCGACTGTTCTGTTTCGACGGACGTCGGTCAATCGTTTAGTTATATAATTATTATCTTTAGTATTGAGTCGAGTCGGTGCAATTAAAGACGACCATGGACGTTGAGGTATCAAATGAGAATATTATAATCATTTACATTTCATAGTTTACAATTTATAGCAATCAAAAGTGGTGTATTACTAGATCCTAACCGTAGGCTCACCTGCTCGAACATAGAAATATTTGTCGCTTCTTTTATAACGATCCCATTGCGAATTCGAATTTGTCACTAACCCAACTGCCGTTCTCTGTCCCGCCACTGATCTCGACCTCGTCGCGTCCCAGTCGTGCTCGCCAGTCCGATACCGTTCCCTGTTTTAATTCAATCAAAACTTAAACCGGGTCCCAATCACGCTTCTCTGTTTCAATCCAAATTCTGTGCATGTCCCAATTCTAATCTACGTAGCCAATCTTCTGATTATGATATTTCTCGAATAATTCTTCCTCAAATCTCAGGTGATCCTTTTTAATATTCATGCAGAAAATTAATAACATCACATTTTCTATGTTCTTTTCAAGATTTCAAATTTTTACTTCAAGGTTTCAGATTGGACCTCGGTTACTTTCAAATGTATATACAAGTACCCTCGGGATCACAACTCTACGTCTCAATTGATAAATTTTTCTTATATGGAAGTACCTTCTAACAGGGAATGTATTTGAATCTTCTTTACATCTGATTACATATCCCGATGACGTAAATATCCTCTCGTATTGTTTTATTGTAGAATGAAGAGTTTGAACCATAAACTCTTCCACGTTGGCCCGATGTCAATTAAGATCTGGTAACGAGCTTTATCCCGATGCCGCGAGAAAATCCGGGATAGGCGGCTTAACGAGCTCGGAGGTACAGAGCAAGTAATTTAATTAGGATTAAGTTAAAAAAAACTCATTGGCAAGTTTATCCGGGTTGGGATTCGAATGCGATACTTTCTAATTCGAAAGCAACGCGCTGACCACTCGGCTATCATTACGTACATAGTTTTATTTCTAAATGCACAGCCATTTTATCATATACACATATGTAAATGTATTATTCATGAAAGACGAATTTAATACATCTAAGAATTCGGCGGTATATGAAAAGGAAATTACAATAACAATTTACCTATCGTAATAATGTATGGTAATTTCATGTGCTATTATAAATTATTGTACTGCGTGAGATTAGGCCTATACAACAGTTTTAAAGTTCCAATTGGAATCTGTCTATCAAGTTCATTACGTGTGACTTAAGCCTGTCTAAGAAAGATAATAGAGTATTTTGAAACACTATGGCCGGCACCGGCATTTGTAATTTATTGAACCTTTTGTATAAGACGTATTTATTTAAATTGTCATTTTTATATAAAAGAAAAAACACTGAAAAGGCTTTGTTGGATAGTTAAGCGGAATCATTTTTCAGAACAGTATTTTGGGACATTCTAATACATAACAGTCAGGAGAGAAGCGACAAGGAATCAATAATGAAAATACGCGCGTAAGAACTATTTGTGTCGATAAAAAAATGAACAAAGAATTTAAAATAAACTGAACTGTTAAATGCCCTTGAAAAGCAAAAAAAAATTTTTAAACATAAATGTGTTTCAATACAAATTATTTTTGATACATCAAAACGTTAGGTAGTATCCAAGGAAATAAATATACAGAAGAAGCATCTAAAATATTTAAGGCCCGGTTCAACCTCAAAATGTTTGTAACGCAATAACCAATCTGAGCATTGCCCTGCGCCGAACTGCGCCGAATGCATGCGTGATAGCAACTAGTATACGCGTAGGAAATATGGTGGAAATTGGAATATGCAATATTCCAACATATTCTCATATCTCTTGTAATATTTTCGCTTCGTGTAGTTGACGCACGTGAAACACATTGTTTCACAGGTTTGCTTTAAATATTACTCAAAATAAGAAATTGCTAACGAAAATGGGTGAAAATGAAAAGACAGTATCACATCTTTCTTATGATTCCAATAAAAATAATGTTCATGTTAAAAAACTGAACATTTAGTAATCAAATTTCTTTTATGGGGTATAATTAAATTTTGTTTTTCTCAAAAAATTGACTACGTTTGAAAATTTTATTTGGTGAATATTTTTTTAGTGTACATCGCTGTGCATCGCTATTCTTTGTGTTTTGGAATTTTTATTTATGAGGTAAAACGCAGCGAAAAAAAACACTTATCAGACTTAACCTTTAAAATGTTCAGTTTTAGCTCGCATATTTAATATGATTGGTATTAATATACCGCTAGTGGTGGCCGTAGGGGCTAGTTGTGTATTTGGGGTCACGTCTTGCACATATGGTTATTGCCAGAATTTTCCTAAAATCGATAAAATTCCTTTTCATAGATACATATCTGTTAGATTTACAATAAGTGGCATGTTGTTCTTCGTTTTTTTAAACTATTAGTTATTTCGTGAAGACACTGGTTGATGGTTGAAAAATTAAACGAATCACATTTTGGCCCCATTTTTTGAAGGATAATAGGATTATTACACTCCAAGACGCGCCGGTGAATTAATAAATTAGAAATACTTAATTAATTTTCCTATAATACAATATTAAGTGTGTCTTACAAAATATATATAACATAATGTTTTTAACGTTTATTTATTGGTGCAATTTTTAGTAAGCTGATAAGGAATTAAATTACGACCGATAGTTAAAGTAAATTAAAAAACTTTTTGTTAACAGTATCACGCTATCTCTCACTGCGTTTTTAGCTGTACGTTAATAAAATTTGAAAATAATGGTTTCGATGTCGATTCTGCAATTCATTCAACCTCGGTCCTGTTTTATTTTACGATACCGATGCAGATGTCAATCTCCCTCGTCCTTTGGACATTACTCCCATTACATTTTTTTGTACAAAAAATATCCTATATAGTATTGCAGACCATAACGAACCTCTAGAATTTTTTTTATTACAATCCGTTAATCCGTTTCAAGGTTAACCTGGACAAGCAAACAGCTTGTCTGCTTGCTGATGTATAAATATACAGATTTATATATTAATGTAGATGATCTATTTTATCTGTATTAAGAGAAATTTAATTCAGTATTAATAAGTGAACGTTACAAACAATTTACAACTTAGTATACTTGTAATACTTTCATGAAGAACATAAAGATGTCAAATTCCTGAAAGTCATAATTAGAGCACCGATTGCTTGTGGGATGCACTTTTAATTATTTTTGTTCATTGGTCGTTTTAGTTTTATCAATAAGATGGAAATAATACTGAATATCATTTAATGTGTGATATTACGTTTCTTTTAGTTGATTAAAAACGATATTTCGCAAATGTTCCTGATATTCTATTGCATTGTTAATGAAATAAAGAGGAAAACCGGGCAAGAGCATGTCGAACCATGCTTAACATAGAGTTCAGAAGCCGTTACTACAAGGAAATGCACTACAGATGAACTATGTTATCACACTTTTTTTCATGTTCCCCACACAGTATAGTTATAAGCACTTTAGTTGCCTATAACGAGATAAACAAGTAGGTATGTCGACTATTACTATTAAACTAGTGTAAAATGCCATTAGCAAAAGAGCGTATCTTCACGGCATTTACGTCCTTTTATTGAGAATTGCACCTTTTTTAACAATAATTCATAAACAGTATATCCTATTATTTTCAAATTAATTTTAGTGGAAAATATTTATTACGTGATACCTTCATCGTTTTTTTCATATTTTGTGGACATGCTGTTTAGAAAATAAAGGGAGGCCGGAAAGAACTTCTGGTACTTTCGGAGCGATTATTTTCGAAATTATTCACGTAATAAGAAAAATTTCTTAAAAACCTTGAAACCTTCAAAACTGTCAAAATATATGCGATACGTTGATGTTTACTTAAAAAAAATGCAAGACACTTACATTACAAATTTCATCAATATATGTCTTGCAGGTTTTGAGTAAAATGCCTGTGACATACGGACGGACGGACGGAAATGACGAAACTATAAGAATTCCTTTTTTGCTATTTTGGTTCGGAAACTTAAAATTTAAAACAATAAAATACTTAAATGTATTTTGCCTTAGAAATAGATTGCCTATCAACGGTGACGTAGCTTCCATATAGGGAATAGATTATCTGTTATAACTCAGCTCATCTCACAGCTTGCATTCGTTTAAATAGGAGTTTGAGAGTCCGCAATCCTTAATTCACTGTGTTTCCGGCTTTTTCTAACGTTGATAAGAGTAATTGCTGATGATGGTGATAACAGTAAACGTGGGTGATATTACATACTCTATGTAAAAATAACAGTACTTTTTAGTTTCTTACTAATTCGAAGCAATTCAGAGATCAAAGATGCAACTTTGTTAAGCGGCATAAGCTCGTGGTAAATTTTGTGTCCAATGATGAAAATTGTATTACATAGGTTATGTAAGAAACAATCAGTTTATAGTGTAGATATAGGCATTATTCTTTCTATTTTGAATGTTAGCCATTTTTATTAACATAAATCCGATCATAGCAACTTCGATAAATCTTGCGAAAAAAATAAATTAATTAAAAACCAAATATGAATCTTCGAGACTATCTTTAGAATCCGTTTAAGATTCGTAAAAAAAACTTAAACAGGTAATTATTCATAAAATAAAGGCAATTTATCATCCAGCGAATAAATGTAAAATTAGTATAGATAGAGTATAAAAATGCGAAAACAGATCACACGCATAACACGAAATGCGTTTAAAAGGTTAATCGCCAGCGTCGTAAAGTGCGCAAGGGCCGAGGCGAGCGCCAACGGCCAACACGAGTAGGCTCTCACTGATAGGCCGTAACGGGCGCGATCATCGGCGCATCGGCGGCGTTGCGTCATCGCTTTCTAGCGGCGGGCGGTGCGCGCGGCGCGGGCGGCGGCGCGCACGAGATTTATGGTTTTCATTACAACGATAAAAGTATAAATGTCATTCGGACACCTCACGATAACGGCACGCTTTATTGCTTTTTTATTTATTTTAGGTCGTTTCAAAGCGAGTTCATCCGTTGGACGGGCCCGGCCGACGGCCGGGGTGGACTTGTTCGGAACTAGATAAATATGCAAACGAAATGAATTTCAGATGGCGGGAGATTTTGAACGAGGACTATCTGTGCGAGCTGAAAAATCAGATGCGTATCAAGTATAAACAGGAAGAGGTCAGTTAAATTTTTTTTTTAATAATTGATAACATTTGCTATGGATTATGCTATGTCTCCTTCATATCATATAAAAATTCTTCGGATTCGAAGGCTTGTTCGATTTTACGAGCAAGTAATCAAGAATTAATTATGTAATCAACATTTTTTTTTATTTGAAAGTATTAAGAAAAAGTATTTAAGACAAAAATAAATGTCGATAAAATTTTCACAGCCTTCATGTTAATCCGTAGAATACATATACAACTTAAAATAAATCATGTCTCTTGTTACATATTTCAAAGCAACACAAGTAAAAACATTTTTCCTAACATCATTTGGTGTCACGAGACGATTCTCCGTGACGATATCTTCAATATTTTTTTCTCAAATGTCACCGTAATAAAGGCATAAAATTTGCCGGACATATTTGCCGTCTATAAACAAACGACTCGCTAAATGACCCCGCCATGCGATATAACCTTAAACGCGCCCAGGAAAGCCGCAAGAACTCCGCCGAAAGTTCGCTCAAGCACTACGACACGTGGACGTCGCTGTGGGGCCGGCCGGGGCACGGCGCGCCGCAGCTGCGCGGTAGGTGCGTGCGCGGCGACCTCGTGCGCCTGCTGCACGTGCCGCCCGCCCTCTGAGCCGCCCCGACGGTGCACTCCGCGTGATTGAACCGCAACATATCTGTCTATTATAACGAATTTTTAAAAAAATCTTCGGTACGATTTGTCTATTTACTGTTTTTTTTTTCTTTAACGCACCGAAGTGTAAGAGGGCAAGCTTTGTTTAAAATGCATTAAACAAACGTAATACACCGATAACATTGTTAGTTAACTTCTACTGATGTTTATAATTATGTTTATTTTTACGATTTAGAATTACCATTATCATTTATAATCAATCGACTTAAAAGAAGAGGTTCTATATTCGTCGTATATATTTTATTCCCCGAATTCTCGGACAAGACTTAATTTATTTGGATGCTTTAACTGTATTCTTTTAAGATGGAACACGAGATGGTTCCATATATTTTTTTAAAACACGATACATAGTGTTTTTGAGAAAATTTTAAAGAACAAAATTACAAATTTTCGTCTACGTATACTTTTCCCGGTTTTTGGGAATTTGTCAATAACGTGAACGTTGCATAACGTTATTTATATCTCGTTATATTCACAGAAATGTAGGCGCAGTTGTGTATTTTTGTTTCTAGAAATCGATTCAGTAATTTTTTAGTCCCATAGTAATGCATTTTATATTATCGCTCACTTACTCGCATTCTTCCACTTTTCGATGAAAATATTTAAGAAATTTTGAAACTGACTTACTGACTAATGGCTTGGGGAATTCGTAAGTTTGAAAGTGGAAGTTTGAAAATTTAGAGAACTTAGAATGATTATCGGCACTATGGAAAAAATAGAGTTTTCAATAATCAGTTATATTAATAATTGAAAGAACAAACGCTAGATTAAATACAAATTTTAATTATTCAATCATTAGTGAATGTTTAATAAAATATTTTTTACCGAATAACAAAATGTTTTCAATATCCAATAAAATAATTAGTTGTTTCTGAAGTTCGTGCCTACTTCAAAAACAACTAGTCATTTTAATAGGTTTTTGGAAGCCATTTTTATTTTTAGTTTCTATAACATTTCATGTATAATGTATTTAATTAATCAAATTTGAATTAAATTAGATTTGAATAATTTTATTGTAAAGCAGAAAAGTTCTGTTTTGAAATTCAAATAGCTTGCGATTCCTGCTGAAGTTTCAAACTTAAAATAGCTCTATTAAACTTCAATAAACTAATAATGAATTCTTAAAAACAATAAGTTTTAAATATTTTTCGCTATTAATATTTTTAAAAGCTAGTTAGAATATAATTTTCAATATTTTGGGAGCAAATACTTGGACTGAAATTAAAGCAGCTCAACTTTTAATAAGTCATATACAAATTACACAGGACTTAACAAAATATCTCCCCTGTGTTTTAACAATAATTGTGTACACTACTTACTAATATTTACTATAGATAATATGTACAATAATAATTATAGAACGTGTTCAAAGGAAATTTTATATTGTTAATATATACAAATGTTTATCAATTAGATGATTTATGGAATTTATAGGTTGCGTATTTAGAAAAGCTAAGCAGATTTTCCAAAGTTCTAAGTAAAGTGATCCAGCCGCGGATCTTATGAGGGGTGATAAGTGTTTTAACCCTCTAAAATAAGTATTTTTTTTTGTTGTATGACTTTTGTTATATATAAGATGATAAATGTTGCAGAAACTTCGATGCCCTGCAAATGTAAACTCTAGATCCGCGCTTGAAGTGAATGTTAAATTTAGTAAATGCACCTCTATCGTACAACTTAGAACATGCAATAAAACGTTTCTATATGAGAAACCCACCGTTATTTGTATATTTTTATAGTACTTAAAATGCATAATGGAATAGCAATAAATTTAAAAACCTGTCTTCTCATTTTATTTTAAACCCCATTTATAAGTAAAAATACCTTCGTTAATACATATCGTACGATTCCCAAACTGGCGATAAAATGTCATGTAAGTCGTCCTACGAGCTGTCGTCAACTCTCTTGAGTCGTATTATTTTATTTATTGCATTTCTTGTTGGTTCAATGTGTCAACTGTAACTGCACTTTTTACGGTGACAATAATTTAAGTTCAGAAGAAAACATGCTAAAAGAGACATTTCATGAAATATGGCACCCTGAGCTGGGACGTTGTAGAGTACACCGTAAATATATCATCAAGAAAATTAACAAGATTTTACTACATATTTCCACAATTTGACGTTGTTTACAGCTGTAGGTTTGTAGTTCAACAATTGTCACAATCTGACCGGATAAAAGGACTAGTGTCCATGCTATATATTGGAAAAAATTGTGGGTCGAATGAGGTATAGTAAAGAGACTACGTCGTAGTTGACACTTATCAACTGTCGATATATGTCCGACTTGTTTGTCTTTATAAATTGTGAAATTATGTTATATTGTAATTAAAAATGTTTTTGTACAATGAACATACTTTATATACAAAATTTGTACAGCCTTCCTAAAATCCTTCTATTTTTTGCTGTTTCTTGATAAGATGTACAAAGACGTAGCCCCAAAAAAGATTTAAATTACACAGTTACAAAGCGGACGTTGGCAAGATTCTTATACAAAGATTTTGATCTAACTTTTCGTTAGATATTGGCTAGTTATCTATAGACAACAAGTTTAAGATTATAATTTCGACTATACTGACCACTTAAGTACAATAAAATTTAAATTACTTGTCTCTTTTTCACTTCTTTCTGATCAAATTTTGCAAGAAAATTTCATATTCTTGGTTGACTATAGTTGTGCTCTAGTATATACATGTAACCCATATAATATATAATGTTCTCCATTTAGACCATATGTGGGCAACAGCCGGTCCGCGGGTCGCATCCGGCCCGTTGTAAGATTTGATCCGGCCCGCGAGACATTTTGAAAAATTTCATATCTTATATCTATCGTTAAAAATTATGAACACTACTTTAAAATGCACCTACTTTTAAACGCGGCCCACGAACCTATTTGCACACTAAAGTTTGGCCCATAACATGTCAAAGGTTGCTCATACCTGATTTAGACAGTATAGTTTTCTAATTCATAAATCAATGTCTCCAATGACAATTGACAAATAGAATGACAGAATGACAAACACACTGAATTTGTTCCGTAAGTGTTTCATTTTGTAACAACCATTAATAAAGTTTTTAGTATAAGTACTAAAAAAAAATCTGTCTATAATAAGTCAGTCATAAATATTTAGGTGTTTTCAATTAAATGCTTTCAGGTCGTAATACAGGAAAAATGAAATCTAGAATAGAAGGTTGCTTAAATTGTGAAAAAGGATCTCCTTAAAGTATCAAGATTGTCCGGAAGGCAGAGTACCGCGGAGTGACCCTACGTCGATATTGCTTAACGCATTCCTCAGAAAGCTGCTATGGTGCAGGTGCATGTTATTATGCAACGTATGTGTAATCACATAAAACAAAGAGAATCATTTGTATATATTGACCATTACATTAAAGATTCATACGGAGTATTCTATTACTACTTTAAACGAAAGAGCTCTCTATATTGAACACGTATTCTTGATTGATTATTGATTTCAAAAAAGAATTTTAGAGGTGTTCATTGAAAAATAGGGAACTACTAAATCCATTTAAATGAAAGATTTATTGAAAAAAATAGTTCGTGAAGATCACTAGCATAATTAAATTAAATTATGTGTAGGTGTACAGTGACCGTGAGCAAGATTGTGTCGAAATTACGATTTATTCGTGGTATAACATTACCGTAGGGTCTGTATAATGCAAGAAAAAGCAGTAGTTTAGCATTTTTTCGACATTAAGATAATCTCTGAGAAGGGATATCTTATCTCAAAGCAATAAAATTTAAAAATGCGACATGGAAACGAAGGCTGCTTCTATGTTTATAGTTAAGAGTTTTAATCTATATGGCGGTACCGTTACTGGAAGTTGATTTCTATACAATTTATTCAAGAATATTAATCTTTTACTTGAATAATGTTTTTTTTTGGGAATTTTTTTAATCGTATTAGCAATTATTTGATTGCGAATCTAGTCATCTCTGACCCGCTTTGCTAAGCATAAGAGAAATCGATTTCCGAAATCGATTTGCAAATTGAATTTGTTAGGTGTAAAAAAATATTATCCTCATATGCAATTTTGAGCATGTTTCAAGCCTTAGATTAAATTAAAACTTTACACACTTATTGAGGACTGGTCACTAAACAATATTATGGTACAATTGGACTGATCTGATAATGGAGCCAGAAGGTAGGCACAGGAACTCCATAACAGAATAACATGTCCTAATCGTGTTTGAGCTTGTTAGAGTTGTCCAATTATGTCCAGTTAAGTCCAATTATACCATATTATCGTAATGACATTGGTCCTTGATTAATGTGGAAAGATTTCATTTAATCTAACGACTAACATAAAAAAATAAATTCTTAATTTTATACGAAATACGAATGACGGAAAATCAATTGTAAAGCGCTTGAGAATCGCTATAGACCAGTTTTTGCTTTGACAGCGTAATTTTAGAATAATTGCAAAATCACGATCCCTTACCTTTTTTTGAATTCAAATATGCAATTAAATGTCATTTTTTATAATTCAGTGATTTCATTGTAGAGGCAACACTGTTAATAATTCGATTCGCTTCGAACTTGCTTCGATTTCGATCTTTCTATTTCAGTGTCGATAGTTGCGCTTGATATCGGATCTCCTTTGGTTATTACTCTTATTTTGTTTTAAATCTATTATATATATATTTGTATAAACAGTACCTTATCTTTTTCCGGGAGATAATTCATTGTATGCAAAATTTTGATTACAATTGATTACAATTTATGTAGCCGATTCGGAAATAAATTCAGACATGTAGATAGACATTCAATTTTATTTATAAGTATAGATAGATAACTTATTCCATGAAATAGTGTCTTAGTGTTTCATAAATTATTTACTAATTTGAAGATATATGCTTAAAGTTTCGAAGTTTAATGAATATTATTGTTTGATTAAATGTGAAAAATGGCGCTAAATTAACTAAGAGAGTATCTAACCATTATACAATTTCTTTGTTCTTGGCACGAATACCGGATTCACACAGTATCGCATCATCATTGGGCAGACACGACCCATGTGTGGAAGTTGTTTGGGGTCTTTTTAGGGTTCTGTTAGCAGTCTATAAATTTTTAAACTGCTTATTTTTAACAAATATATCTATTTATGAGCGTAAAAAGATTCACCTATATTTTTCCGTCTGTCTATTGTTATCGAATGCAATGAATTTAAAATTGCAAAGTATTCATAAAAAAAAAATGGGTTTTTATTCAAATTAGTTGCATGACTAAGTAGGAAAATAATATGATAAATATAAAAAATATATAATTTACGGTCTATCAACTGACTGGAAAAATAAGTACCTAACAGGCAAGAATCAAAGTAAGCGGTATTCCCATAAATAACATTTTTCAGCTAAAATTACCCAATCAAAACCATATTATTCTAAGCGTACCCAACATATGGATGTGATGTAAAGCAATCCTTAATCTAATGATCTTTTATTGTCTATGGCTTAAACAGCTGAGGTAAGGAAACAATTGAAATTAGTTAATTTTAGGGTTAAATTCTCTTAATAGTTGTTAAATTACCGGTTTATTATTAAAAATATAATTAACATATAGTACAAAATAGTGCAGTTCCATTAAATATAAATATCTTGCTATTTCAGATGACAATTAGATCAAGATGAAACGAAAAATAATGGAATTAAAATAACACATATTGGTAAAACTATTATAATAAGTATTATTATAATATTAATACACCAAAAAAAAATAAGTGTGTAGAAATATATCTACAATTTTTTTTAAATTTTTCATTCATCATATTTCGTTGTGCAAACACAAGCAGCACGTCTTCTCTAGGCAAATATTTTTATTTTTGTACTTCTACGGAACCTCAAAGATAATCAAAGCTGGACACGCGTCAGGTGTCGCCCGGTCTAGACATGTCACAAGAGATTGCGTGTTTATACATCGTCACTTACCGCCAACAAGTTTTGACCGTTGGCGTCGAGCAAATCTTTGTTGAGAAGAAAGTTGAAACCTACCGGATTATCAAGAAAGCTCAGTCGTACGTCATGAATATGCATGTGCGCGGCTGACTAAAAATTAAGTCATTGTGGTTTAATATTCGGATATGGCATGATAGAATTCTTCCACTTACTGTTTTGTTATGACGTATAATTTCGTTCATTTTAAAGGAATGACGGGAGAAGCCATTTTGATGTACACGTAGCACTTAATAGAAATTAAAAGTCTTGCTTATAAATATATGTAGTGTGAAATGAATTTTTGTCAGGTTTTTGCAATCAACCCGCTGTTGGGGCATATTCTCACGCAATATTTTTTCGTTGGTGTAGTTAATGATTTTATGGGTGTAAGATGAATTTCCTAGTTGTTGTAAACTAGATTTCTGTTTTAAAATGTAAAGATTTATATCATGAGATACTAAAAAAATATAATTCATCCTTCGTCATGGTTAAAACTAACCATAAAGATTGGGTAAGGCTTCTATAGAATGAACATGGGCTACAATAAAAGGGGTCGTGAGAATTGTCCGTTAGTTTTTCTTGTGTGTTCATATTCATCTAAGATCACCGTTATGTCTTCTTAGTAAGCACTCACGCCTGTAGTAACTTTCCATTTCAAAGGAATTCGTTATTTATTAAATAACTATCTACTATTTAAAAATTTGGAAAGGACGAATGAAAATAGATTAACAAAATTAATATATAGAGTGAATGTGTATAATTGATAGGTTGGCAAAGGTCTCCGTAGAAAATTCTATGCAAACCAGACCATATCGGCGGCATTTAAAAAATAAAGATCAAATTTTAAGCGCCCGAAACCGACGAGCTTGTATGAAAAATATTGATGGATGTCAGTAAAGCAAGAGAGATATGCCAAAATCGTAGCATGTGGAAATCTATAGTCTCTGCCTACTCTTGTGGGAAATAGGCGTGATTGTATATTATTATTTCAAAATTTAAAATGCCCAGTAGCGTTTTATTACTATAAACTCACTCCTACTTCCCAGAAGGGTAGGCAGAAACCATAGATTTCCAAATAATACGCTCCTTATATATTTCTTTCGATTGATTGATAATGATGAGCTTTTGGAGGATGAACGATTGATAGAGAATTATTCCATGCAAGCCTGTCATTTTCAGGTGCTTAAAATTGTGTTTTACATTAATGTAAAATCAGTAACAGAAATTAATTTTATTAAGTAAATAATCCTGTGAAATTAGTTAATACAATGTTATCACGTAGTCTATAATAGCGATATTTACGATCATTACTATAAATTACGTCGTATGCTGATTATGACTGTGAAACAATATTGTGACATATTTTTTCTATTGTGTGAGGTGTCAATTCGTGGAAATCCATAATTAGACGCTTGCCTGCAACATGCATCACCATGCAGCTAGCAACCTACCGCTGACCATCGAATGTGATCTTTTACTACCAATCCGTATCCAACATATTGAATATTGATGTGAGAGGATTGACAGATATCGAACACCTAAGCAAATGTTAATTGTTTGTTTATCTTAGTCGGCGTATTCTTTTGACGACAGTATGGCGTGTGCGGTCTATGTTACACGCCACTGCAAAAAACTGATATTCTGCACGATGGCCAGAGATTGAGAGGTGCCTACAGAAATTCATGGTTTATATATTACACCCAAATATGTAGTACTGACTAGCTTTCCGCCCACGGTTTTGTCTGCTTGAACAAAGAATCGTTTCTTCACGTTTTTTGTTGATTAATATTGCTGTCGACCTCAATATAGTAGCCGTTTCCATTCTCGTCTCGATACTGTTTCAGATTTCGATGCCTATCATACTCTTTATTCCGATCGCGGTCCCATACTCAATTCCGGCCCCGATCTCGGCTCTCGATTCCTGTCCATGTCACAATTTCGATAGTCACAATCCGCACTTGTGTGAAGCCTGGACAAATGCTAATATTAAAATAAAGCTCGCCAGGTGGGCTGTCCCATCAAGAAGATAGCTGCGGATTACGATCGGTTTCCGCTGTCGGCGGAAAGGTGGCCAGCCTGGAAGAGCGGCAAAAACGATACGCCGAGGGAAGCACCTGGGAAATCACCAAATGCTTCTTTCCCCGGGCGGAGCAAGCGTATAGGGTCCTCAAACAGATCGCAATGACGTCTCAAGTGGCGCCAACCCTAACGGGCCATGGTGGGTTCGCGCAGTACCTGTTCAGGTTCAAACTGCAGGAGGACTCACCATACTGCGCGTGTGATCCCTCCAAAATCCAGGACATGCTACATGTTCTCGAGGACTGCGATATGTTCCATCGGGAGCGTGTGGCGCTGGAAGCGGGTATAGACGTCCGGATCTCGAGGCGGCACTTCCCGGAAATTATGGAAGATAAAGTTAAAATTGATAAATTCTTAAAGTTCTGCGGCACGGTCGTAAAAACATGTGGGAAGTTAAATGGAAAGTGATAATAAGTGAAAAGGTAACATGGAAACAACGTGTAGGGAAATGGTGAGAGTGTATAGAAAGAAATGGAAAATTGTTATCAAATTATAATAAGTTGTTTAAGCCTAGGGTGGTAGGATAGAACTGCTGTAACTTGTATACGAAATGGTCAATATGTATAACAAAAGATATACTGAAATAAATATAAGTCATAATGACATGTAATTAGACAATAATCCATTGGAGAAGCAAAAAAAATCTAATACATTTATAAGAACGGATAAAAGGTTTATAAAAAAGAAAAAAAATGAATGAATAAACAAATAAATAAAATAAAATAAAAAAAAATGAAAATATATAAAAAAGAATAAGTGATTATAATCCTCATCTACCAATCTTAGGCATATAAGTAATGTATAAATGAAACACAACGAAACTGACATTAAGCATAATTAAGCATACATATAAACATTTTAAAATAAAACATCAGGTGTATTATGTGGATATAGTGCAGCTTTGTATGAGTAAAAGAATTTTTAGTATTAGTGCGGTAGCTCGATCGAAAGGTACAAAGGCCAGTAGGTACATAAAAAAATTTGAGTATTTGAATGCAACTTTGTATCAAAGTATTAATTCAATCGACCTACTACTTTTCGAATTTTGTGCCCATATACGTACGAAAGCTGAATTTATATATTTGAAATATTTTGTAGAAAGTCATTCGTTCTATACAAGCGCATTTTTCGATGAATTGAAATTGAATTTTGATACAAATGTAATTTCAGGGAAATCTCGTCAAAGTGAGTTAATATTTAGATTTGCCAAAGAGTTTGAAAACAGCAGATAAAATTTTTTTTATAGACCATAAACAATGACAGTAAGACGTTATTTTCTAATACATACACATATATATATATATTTTAATGGTACATCACTAGATTGTATTCATAAAGGAGATGGAAAAAAAGCATTTGGGTCATCAATAAGTGATAAATTATACGCTCATATAAAGAGAATTATTAACAATTATAATGTACAAATTGCTGAAAGAATACGAGTCTTCAATTAAACAGTATACTCTTATTGAAAAGGTCGGCAACGCCCCTGACTCCCCTGGGGTTGTAGGTATCCATGGGTGGCGGTGACCATCTGCTTTCCAGTGGCCCGCATGCTCGTTTGCTTCTTATGAATTATAGGATATAAATATGTAAACATATATTGCAATTTTGATGTATAAATAAAGCATAATATGATACGTGGATGGATGGAGAAGTGATGCATTTTAGTGGTGGGAAATAGACTAAACTGATATTCAGAGCGATAATGAACGCCAACATCCTGTCCTTGGCTAGAGGGCTAGTCAATCAGAAATTGTTGGATCTCTGACGAATTGAGAAGCTCTACATTGCATGCATTAAAAACGCTGAAGAGTTGATATTGAGATGTCCCAGCCCATCGATGCGAACAGCATGCACAACTGCATCTCTGACTTATAAAATAGAAAGTAGACACGAGAATACAAGTCTAGTCCTATTGAATATTTCAAGTCCTTTATGAATCAGTTTGCATTTACTTTCTAAATAACAGATACTAAACATCGCTAGATTTGATTACAAATAGAATTATCATATAATGGGCAATGCCTCCAAAATAAAAAGCGGCGACAAAAGACTTCATTCGCGAAATACGAAAAATGCATACACCTGTGTTTAGGTAGAATTGAATTACACTAGGTTACGTTTCTCCAAACTTTTTTCTAAAGACGTCTCGAATTTCAGCACGTGTTTGCTACGGATTGATTGTTTAATGTCCTCTCAAAAGAAGTTAGATCGATCAAAGTACAGGCTGTTGTAATTGGTGCCATACGTGTAGTAATAATACTCCTTATTTTCAATAATTATAATTTATAGAACGGAAGCTTTGCGAGAATTGCATTATGCCAAAACCGAAAGAGAACTTGAGCTATATACAAACAAACGAACAAGGCCTCTCTTTTATAGTGACATTAATTGTTGGGGCAGGTATATTAGAAGCTCTTCTGCTGACAAAATCTTAAAGAATGTAGTATTAACGATACTTTATTAATAAGTAATCGTTTAAAGTTTAGAAAATTCAAAAACCGGCGATTGGTTACTATTTTCCATAAATTCGGTAAATTTGGAGGTGAATGTAAGTTTGAGGAGTTTGAGTAGTCATTTGTTTTTAAGATTGGGCATATTGGCGTATTTTGTAATACTGTTTCAATGAATGTGGAATTATACCATAATGATATGAAAGCCAAATATCAAAACTCAGAAACAGACTTTATTACAACATTCCGTCAGGGATGGCAATAGACCCATTCGACTTACGGACGACTAAGTATAAAAGTGCCCTACAAAAACCCTTTCGAGTGAATCACAATGCGCTATAGAGCACATCGCACGACGTAAAGGCAGGCTGCGTACTTCCTACAATTACCGTAAAGCGAATGGCTTAAAGTGGTACGGCATTGTAAATTTAGATTTGGCACGAAAAAGCTGTGCTTGTCAGAGGTGTGTTCCGTTTTCGACTAGTTATAACTAATTGGCATGCGTACGACTTACAAAACGGATGTTTTTTACCATAGTTCTTTCATCCTGTAACAGAAGTGCTTTCCTACTTCATATACATATAAGGCGGTGGTAGTATGGGGCGTACCCGCGTTTACGTGAAGGTAAACGCACTCAGCCTCTGGCTGAATGTATTTATGCATGCAGCAGCTTTTATTTGAGTAGGATGGTGTAAGTAGTTAAGGTATAGTTAATCATTTTTGTTTCGTTTTATAAAAATATCATTGAATTATTATTATTTTATTTGTGTACTTTTTGAGCACAAGCGATTAAATATCTTTTAATTTTTAAAGTTGACCATAAGAAACCTAAGATATATATATATATATATATCAAAAATTATCTTCAAATGTTTTTTCGTGGACTTTTATAAATTACCGCGAACGTTCAGTAAGTATTTAGTCAGATACAAAAATTATCACTAAAATAAGTATTTTAACAATTACATTATAAATAAAAATTCAGATAACATAAAAAAAAATAATTGAAAGGAAGTACAGAATGAATTAATGTTCTGTAACAGAAGTAAGCATTTCTTCGTTTTTAATATATAACGAGAACTATTGTGCATTACTTTGTGTTGCGGTTAAATAATATTTCTTTAAAGAAGAATTGTCCATGTAACGGTATTCTCAATTTATTTATAAGAAATTAAAAGCATTAAGACTAAAGATGGCTCCATAGTGTTTTTTTTTTCTTTTGCTGGCGAACTTGTTTATCGCACCTAGTTTTCCACAGCTTTCTTCTGACAAGTAACTGTTAATGGACATTCACTGCAACAAAAAATGTATTGTTAGGCTACAATACAAAGTAAACAATACAAAATATTTCCGCAAGTTTAATAATATTTTGTTCCCTTTACTTTTTACTTAGCCCACGAACTTTCCACTATAAACGTAGCAAGACATCGTTTTTCGAATTTGGTTGTTTCACGCGTTTCCTGTTAATTTTTTTTTTCGTGTGATACACCGATAGCTACGTATAGCGGGGCAGGCTAACGCACATGCTCGTGTTCGTGTTTGGATTTTCCCTTTAAATATCAACTGCAGACGCTTACCAAATTCGAGGTCGTATGCATTGTTTTTTTTTCACCATTGATAATTTTCAGAGTAGCTTTGGTACTAGAATATTTTTAGAAAATTTGGAACGTCTGTTATTTTATTGGCAAAAAGTGTTTATAATACTGTTAATTTTACGCAGAGCCGTCTTAAGCATAAACCTAGGATTTTTAGACACACAGAGTCGGTGCCCTTGGACATACAGGGCTGGGGACCTTTTTAGAGAGCCAAATAATATGTTAATGAAAATAGATATAATTCCAGGTGCCTCATCGAACTGGAAGCCTCGGGCCTGTGCCCAATGTGCCCTATTTCAAAGACGGAGCTGATGGTATGTATTTTCTGTTAGAAACGAGGTTTGTCAGTTTTAATTATTAAGATTACACTCAATTTTTAAAAATTACAAATACGAAATAATTGACAAATATAAAAGACAATAAAAAAACAATTCTAATTTATCATCCACAGCATTCGATACTTGCAAATACTATAAAATTTAACATGATTTATCTTAAACTTCACGCGTTTCAAATTATTGTAATAAGAACAAATACATACGGAAAGACAAATAAAATTACAATTAAAAATTAAGATATAGATTATATTTCAAATTACAAATTATAAGTCCCGTTAAGATGAATAATCTACCTTATATGTCTTCTTCATATATATTTTTTTAAAGACGGAACTCGCATTAGAAAAGTTTCTAATGAGCAAATAAATGATTTGCTATAACATTACTTTTTGAGGCTTTAAAAAGAAAAATGGCAGTTTCTTCTTTCATTATATTTATTGCTAATAATAAGAACTGTATTGATTTTAATATGATTTTTTTTTTCGTTTAATTCTGGCATTATGCACGCCACACAGAAGAAACTATATAAAAAATGTGTTAGTATTACACGAAGTATTGTTTAAGCTAACAATAAACATTTCACAAACAAGAGTTTGACAACACGACGAAATTGCAATATGAGAATAGTTTTTAGAAAGCGATAGCTATTGAATGTATTATTTTGTTATGAAATAGAATTGTTCTAATAGTAGCTACACGCAGTGGGCGTACAAATTCAGTAGGCATGGTATTCATGTGTCAACTGTACATGTTGTTACACACACACGGAAGTTCGATATTACATATGTATTAGGTCTGGGAAGGAAAATTTAAATTTAGTGAATTCAGCGATTTTTTTCAAGTAATACTTCTCTAGCCGCAACTTGAGAGGAACTCAGATATTTTTCAAACGGAAGTAACAGTTTTCGGAAGGAAGTGACATTCTCTTCATTACCAAATTGTATGTATGTGTTGGTAACACTGTGAATACAAAACTGCTGTATAGTTAGATATTATTTACATGAATAACGTGGAACTGGCCCAAAATATTATAACCTTACATTTTGTTGCGACTTAATCTTTGTGATTACAGTGCTTATTTTAATTAACAATTATTATGTGAATATTTTATAAAAAGACTAGTGTAAAAAAATACTTTTGAAACATTATAAAAGAAGTGTTGTTAAAAATTCATGTGAATGACTCGGAGGAAAATGTTACCTCTTCATCGGTAAATAAACGCAAAAATAGGCCGCAGGTCATGATTATCAAATTAATCCTGACTCGCGGCCTAAAAACTGTATGTTTTTAAGTACCAAAATTAAAAATACAATCAACAAAATTTATGATTTCATCTTACCAAAATTGAAAAGCTGATGAATAAAATTTTTTAATTTCATTATTAAAATCAATATTATATTATAATTAATAAAATTATATTTCAAATTTCTTACTATAGGTAGACAATACGGAGATTGATGCATCAAATAGCAGCACAGATTTTTCAATTATACGTCAGTACTTCGTCGTTAACTGGAATAAATAACCGTTATTGAATTTTATATGCAATTCTATGCACATATATAAGTACAATTTATGATTACAAAAATATTCTAATACGTTCAAGGTCTCTCACAAGTACGGATAGACGGAAAGGTCATAATCACATTATGGAAGAAAATAAATTATAAAACGACATATTTATTTTATGATTAATCTTCTTATTGATATTTATCATAAAAATCAAAGAGGTTTTTCTTCAATCGCAATTTTTTTATATTAATAGTATTATGTTATATTTCCTTATAAATTAATATTGTTAGATAATTTGAAAAATCCAGTTTATAATATAGAAATAATAAGCTCTATTGTTTAGTTACGTATCTTAAAAATAGAATAATTTTAAGAAATATTGGGCTTGCTCCTGTATAGCACTTTTCGATTATTCCGTTAGGTAAGCCGAACTCTTTTAAATGCTTTTGAAAAAATTTTTTTATTAACATCGAATGCGATTAAATGTTACTGATTTTTTTTTTTAAATCAAATGCAATAAATTTTGTTAAGGTGCTGAATCAAATTGCTCTCTCATTGATTGATTCATGTTGTATGGGTGTCGCAACGCGTTTCTATTAAAAATGTGCTGAAAGTTTTTACTGCCAATTGTTGTACTTATGCATGAATTTTCGTGCTGGGGTATCAAGTTGTGCTTAAGTCAGGGGCGCCCTGGGGCGTCGCGACATTGTCCCAGGGGCGTCGCATGTCGATGCGAAAAAAGTCGAGTACTTTAGGGAGCGCCGTGCGCATTGTGACAAACATCCCTAAGTTAGTACAAAAATTAGTAAATATTTTTGAGGGCTGAGTTGAGAGGCGTCGTATAAAAATGCTAAAGTTCCAAGGGCGTCACAGTAAAATATGTTTGAGAAACTCTGGCTTAAGCAATATTTGCCCACAAACACTTTGTAAACAGAAAATTCCTTTCATTTGTTTGATTACATTTTTTTTTGTGTCGATTTAATATCAGGATATAAAAGATTCAATAAATATGTTCTTCGATGCGACGAATACGAATGGGTGAATTTATGTCTTAAT
This sequence comes from Eumeta japonica, assembly GCA_005406025.1. NCBI lineage: Eukaryota > Metazoa > Arthropoda > Insecta > Lepidoptera > Psychidae > Eumeta > Eumeta japonica. The sequence continues at coordinate 459,121 of BGZK01000311.1, read as the reverse complement.
ATGCGCGCATGCGCGCATTAGGAGCTTCTAACTATATTCCACATTGTGTTGCATGGAGTCCAATATCAGCCCATGTGTCTAAGGATTGTCTTAAGCCTTGTCTTAGCTACTTTTAGACGATGATAGCCATTGGGCTATCATTGTCTAAAAGTAACTCCTCTGATATGAAACTCTTATTTAAATGTTCGTCTCAAAACATCGTATTCAAAATTGTCAGAAATCCTCGCTTGTAGCCCGATCTAGCCACGATGATATCAATCCCAATTCATAACTTTACTATAATTACTGAACAATTACAGTTATTTAAGACCTAAAACATAAAAGTACTATTTAAATAAGAAAAAAAAACAGGTAATCATTCTCGAAAATAATGTAAGAAAGAAGAAAATAAAACGGTATTGCTACGGTAAGACCGTAAAGAATTGTGGTAATGATATATCAATTGGACAATACTCATACATAATTGTATATTAAATCTAAATGTATTATCTTAATATATAAAAATCATTCTAGGATATTAATAATATGTAGACTACGTAAAAAAATTGGACTACAAACTGAATTACTTTAGCTAAAATACATAAGTAAATTAGGAATATATTAAACAATAAACTGAAAGTGATTAATGTTAATGTAATAAATGAATTTATGTTTCAAAAATGCCGCCGCTGGTCTGACCTGGTCAGAAAGTCGCCATTACACTAGCAGTCTTGCCACGAGAGTCACATCCTTTGTCTTTGAGTTTCTTGCCCAAATCCCTTATGAAGGACTTGGCCTCAGCTTCATGTGTCGACTATTTTTAGGCGACCGGAATAAAAATATATGTGTTTTTTAGAGTGCTGTATGTCAAACGGTTTTGTTAAACGGCAGTTTCGACCTCGGAGATTTATACTTTTGAGTTATTATTTAGATGGGATGCTGCTAACGCGTTGACACATGCGGCATCCCAGATTAAACAACTTCCTCTCTGCAGGGGAATCCATCACAATCCATCAGATCGCTCACCATCCGAGCAGATAAGGCTACGAGGCTCATGCGTACATTAAAGCGTTGGCGGAAATCAGTGCCTGCCGGATGATATTGTTGAGGTTATGGTCCCGCGGGAGTCTACCAGAGCTACGTTAATAACTCAGCCCTTGATAGCCATTAGCGTTTACGGTTGGTTCGCTTATGCATTTGCATAAGTGTGGTTCGCTAACATTGCAGCCCAAGCAAAGCGCTACAAGGCCACCCGAAGAGAGTCGTCGTCGTACTCGGTTGGGTGAAGGCAGCGCATGCAACCGTTCTCCATATTTTGAGGCGAGAGCAGCCCTTAGCTTAGCTTTATCAGCGAGGGGCGCTTCTTCAACAATCGCTCGAGAACGATTCTGCTACCTATTTTGTCTCAGAAGCACTACCAGATGGTTAAGGAATGTTATGATCTGAATGAATAGATTCCAATAAGTGTTCATTTTCGAAGGGAATTTGGAGCTGGTGCTTCCATGTGGAAGAATATCTCCAGACCCAAGGACGAATATCCCACAGTCGTGAGATATCCAGGCCGCCGTAACGTATCAGCGAAGTGACGTTGAGAATACTTTCGACGGTCTGTTTCACAGTTCCGTCGATTTCAGTGGTGTGTATGTGTAAATAGCTCATAATATAAGTCAAAATAGAATTTCTATTATATAACTAAACGTTTGAAAAATTATATACGTCTAATAGAGTATTAAATAAACGCATGAAAAATCAGCAACAGGTATAACAAAAATATCAAGCGCGATTCAAATTGATCGAAGAGAATTGAAATACGACGTCGAAGAGAAATCGATTCGTCTGATACTAAAAATGTCAATTGACAAAACCTATTTAGTTATTGAATATATATACGTTAGATTGTTTATTATTAAAAATTTGAAAACCAAATTATGAGTGTGAATAAAACAATGAAATTTCGATTCATCATTGAAATTTGTTGACCTTTTCTTGCAAAATGTCTATACCGAATTTTTCATAAACTTTATAAGGCATCATTTGAAAACTATTTATATTTGATGTTAGTATTTTTTAGTAGCTTATCTCTAATCAGAAATACAAAACATTATCGTTGTCATTTTTACATTTATTTAAAGAAAAAAAAAAACAAATTGTCCCTTTAAAGAACCCTTAATCAAGAAAATATAATAGAAAGTCGAATTTGTTGTTGTATTAAAGTACTAGTTATTTATTTTTCAACCGTCTCAGTGAGATGAAGTATTGTAATAAAATTATTTTCATTAAAATTACTATTTTAAAATTTCAATAATTAACAATTAAATAAATTTTATAGAGCTTTGTAACATAACATGCAACGAAATAGCATGGTCACATGTGATTTTAGCGCTGTTTAACGGAATCTTAAAATTTTCATCCTCATTATAACAAATCTATTAATTAGCGATGAGAGTGCTTTTATTTATTTATATACGAAAGTATCAAATGAATAATTCTTATGATTTCTCAAATCAACCTCGTAACAAATCAACGGGCAGATAGTATAAACTCAGCGAATAAATTCTGTTTAGTAATTTTTGAGTATGAAACCCTAAAATTGATTCACATTTAAATTTAAATATTTTCTTTAAAACAAATTAATTTCAACCATTTAAGAGTCTATTGAATTGTATATTTTTTAACTATGTCAATTGTTTAGACTCCATCAATATTAGAAATACGATTGGGTACAGGTTATTTTCATAACGTAATCGTCTGCCATGATGTCGACATAAGTGGGCGCAGCAGGTGCGACGTCCATTAACAAAAGAGCAAATATTAATTATTTATTAAGAGTTGGGCGTCGTCGCGCAAGGAGCGGACACAAAGCTGCGTAGGCGCCGCGTGTCGCAGGTGAAATCCCTCGTGCAAACACTAGCGGTCGCGCATTTGCATACTCGGAGAAAGCAACAGATCACCATATAATATTTATAATGACTCTTTTAATTGAATAAAGTATTAGCTGATATGTAACTTATTTTTTATATTCATATTTTTCTCTATTTATCGGCTATCCCTTTTTATTCCACTTAAATCAAGGCAATCAGATAGGATTACAATTGATTTTACGAAAGTCTTAGAATCACTTAGATTGATAGTCAGACATTGTTTTGCTGAAAACGTTAGGCTAATATGAGTCGGCTTTTATGTGTTGAAGATTTTGTAATGACTTTGTTAAAAATGACATATCGGCATGAATAAATTGACAGATCTATTCAATATTTTTTAGTAATAGAGACGTTTATATATATATATATATATAATGAAATTTGTATTGTCTCTAGACGAAACATTTTTGGAAAAAAGCAAATTGGGTATAAAACCATTTAGGAACGAGATCTTTATTAAGATAAGCGATTAATGTACATGAGATTTATCGTAGATGATCAACAAAGGATTTAAATAACTAAAAAGAATGGCCATTTACTTTATTTCAAAAAATAAACTAATGAAAGGGCTCGAGAAATCTCATTAATACTTGTAACATTTTTTCCTAAAATTATCTCTTTTTAGTTAAGGCATTTAGTGTCTATTGCATACATATTATTTGGACACATACATTATTCGTTACTAGCGTTTTTTTAGGTTAAAAAGATGCAAGAAATATTATTAGACTAAATAATAAAAATTGAAATAAAGTAATAAAACGTTACTAAGCATAAAAGTTTATTTAAAAATTAAACTTTCAAAGTTCGTTCATTAATGGATCCTTTTTGTAAAATTTATAAATCCACGTATTAAAAAAGCTTTGTAGGTTTTTTAGAAGTAATGGAGAACTTCAGGAATGTCTTCGTTACTTTTGTGAACATTATGTTAAAGAAATATAAGCATTAAGGCTTTAACCTTAGTTAAAGTATGAATTTTCATAAAACACTAAAATAAATTACGTCTATGAACGTCATCTATGGATAACTACGACTATCTGATATTATAGGTTATGTAACCGGCAAATGGATGCAACCGCCGCTTTTAGTTGGTTATTTTTTTAGAAAATTTACTTAAATTAATGAACAAACAGAAAAAGATCCATTCTAGTTCTAATTTATAACTGTAAAAGTGGTCATAAAAGCAAAAAAAGACATAAAACGGAAGAATTTTCATGAATATTTAGTAAATTAGACTTTACTTTTTACAGAATAATTTTCGTCTCATTTCCAATGAGCTAACCCATCCTTAAAGTTACATCTATCACCATAATAAAGAAATGTATTGAACTTTTTTTTTCTCTGAAGCAGAAAATTTAAACGTAAAGAAGTTATTGCGAAAAAACGACGTAAAACCACATTTATTTATTTGTTTAATTTATGCAGGGCTTCACTTTGACTATAAAAAAGTATAAATATATTTTCAATTTATGTCGTCCGTTTCCGAATAAAAACAAAATTTTAGATAGAATATTCGTAGGATGTCAATGGACTTTAAAAAGTTACTTGTAAAAATTGGCCACTGGAAAAAGACAGAGTATCAAACGCACACGTACAGTTGCATAACGGCGTTGCGATTTATTAAGAAGAATGTTTGTAAAAATGGCGATGACTGCGTGCATTGTGCAACTGGCGCGACGGACACTGAATGACAAAAAGGAGAATGAGCCTAGTCGAGAATCTGGCGTCCGCTTTGATGTCCAATTATGCTGAGAAACATGAAAAATAAGTAACCATTCGCTAATTTAAGGTATTAGGATTTATAAAGGACTAGTATTTGCTCGAGGCTTCATTCGTTTAATCATAAACTAAATTTCTTAAATTTTTACATTGGCTTTCTTATACACTTTCATTCAACTCATCATCGCTCAACCTTCAGCCAGTCGCAATTACGGAAAGGGACAAATCCCGATACACCGAAGGGAGCGTAATTATATGAGGGGAGTGTAGGTTCTAGTTTTGATTAGGAGTGATAGGAGTGTAGAGCCAGCCGGTATTCGTGCAACCTTTAGCCAGAAACTGGAGTCGGGATAGGAAATATATACTTAGTGTTACAATAAATATAGTCGATAGAGTTCTTACACTTTCATTCAAATCATCTACAAAATTCTGGTCCAAGTCCCCATTTTAGTTGTGGATCTTCTCAATGCTTGATCTTCCCACTACTATTTTCTCTTTTGTTTTCGATCTTGGCCCCATTTTCCATTTAGATCCCAGTGTTACTCCCATTCCTTTTCGTTCTCACTCTAAATTCGGAAATAAATATGGAATTCTATATGTGTTTCCATAACGCAAACTTTTTCATAAACATAACATAACATAAATAAAATTAAATTCTTATGAATTCCAGATATTATTATCTGGAATGAAAAATGAATAATCTTAAAATTAGCGCTTTTGTCGCGGTGTATTTCTTTCATGTAAAAGACTATAATATAGTAAAGTCACGTGTAGCATAAAATATTTAGCATAATGATTTATTGACAAAAATATCATATAAATGCGGATCTGGCGTATGCACTGGTAAGTTTTGAATAAAATTTTATTACGTTATCTACATAAAAATGAAATATATTGCATATAAATCAAAGTGTCGCATACAAATAGATGAATCTGTTATTAGTATTATATTATAGATACTTGAATATTGAATACAAAAACAATCTTGGCACTTCTTCGGACATCGGCACAATTATGTAATGTTAGCAAGTTTTTAATTCGACATGTGTGATACATCTTAATGGTGATATATCTCACTGAATGTATTGTTGATAGTTTTTTTTTATTAATATCAACCTAATGATGTTACGAAGTACTTATACCACTAAGTAATGAAACGCCAGTAAAATGTTTTGTAATATGATGCACACGCGGTCTCGAGTCGCAATTAACCACCTATGTCAGTGTGTCTGAATCATCACGCGTCAGATGTTTGATAGTCAGATAGCTACCGTTGGTTTCGGGTGAACGAATAGAGTATGAGAAAATTTCCAACTGATTGTCCATGAAAACAATACGATAATGTCTCTAATGAATGATAAACATCTGGCGCTTCACCTTCCGAATTTACAATAACCTTAGTTAACCCGCAATCGGTGCTCCCTTCAGTCTATAACGATACTCTTAATATGAAATCTCTTGTATATATACAATAAGGTTGTGCAATGTAAATACGCATTTAATTGATCGCTAACTTAACTAAGTAATAACTGTGTGGATACTTTATGTTTGCTAGTTTTTTTTTTTTTATTTCCTTATGACTCTCAATATACGTAAACGAACATTCGGATTGATAATGTTTACGTCTTTGTCACGAGATTGTGGCATTAGAGTAAACGTTCAACTGGAGAAAGCTCCTAACAACCGACATATAAAAGACATCAACGCGCTCTTGGGTGCAAAGCTGATGTGGTTCAATTCATGTGTATTTATTTAAAAGAATTGCAATCCGATTGCAAAGCGTATTTAAGTAACCATATGGGAACAGTAACACACAAAAAAAAATTATTTCACGGCATCAATTTAAAGTCGTTTATAAATGTATTTTTGGTTTTGGTTTTGTGTAATACTCAAACATTCATGAAATAAAAAACAATATGAATGCATATTCATTAAAATAATACCAAATATTTAATATTAAGACTATCTTTACTTTAAATTTTTTTTTCTCTCTCAACATATTCGCTTCTGTCATAGGTTTTGTGAAGATAAAAAAATCATTCTCGATGGCTCTTACTTTGCTTCCAGATCGGTTAAAAAAAATCTTTACAATTCATACTGTTGCCGTTGTTTTTGTTGTCATATCTTGATAACTGGTTTATTTTTTTTAGTAAATATGACCCCCCACGCTGGTCCAACACTGGCGGCTGTCAACTGCCGCTTTCACCAACGCGACGACCGCTTCTGTATAGGGCCGATGGCTTAGCGTGCGTTCGAAAGTACGCTTTGATTGGACTTGAGTTAAACAAGCGTTCATCGGTCAATTCTTCCGTGGTCAAGATCAAACGTCAAAGGATCCTACGTTCTGGTTTGAAAGCTCTTAGTCACTGAGAATCTACGCGCAGTGGCTAGATTATTACATTATCATTACAAACTTTATATTACGCACCATTTGCATTGCGAAGGTATTCTGCTATTGTTATGATTACAATAATAGTACGTTATTATGTAATAATGAAAACTAATTGCTTAGTCCAACTTCGTTTTAAGTCTGTCAATAAATATTGTTAATCAATCGTTTTAGAGTACAATTTATATCATAAAATAAAATATATGTCTCATAATCAGTCTCTAGATCTGAAACAAAAATTATGGGAGGATGTTTCCTCCGGTAGTGACGTCACCAAATCTGACACACTTTTAATCAAGCAGCCGTTCAGTACTTTTCTATATTTTGTGGATTTATAAGTTTATAATAAAAAAAAATCACAATTACAACTTTATTTTCACATAGGTCTACCATCTATTAGTTCGACTAAAACCAAATTATAATGATAATAATTAATGTTAAAGGAAATAGACACCTACGTAAATTTAGCAATTATTTTTTTTAAAGTCATCAATCACGTATTGTTTTCTATGCCTATAAAAAACATCTATTGTTCTTCTCGTTAAATGAATGTTGACGAATCTATGCAAAGGCGATGTGACAAGCGATACAATAGCTGTTATACGCCAAAAGCTAACGAAGCATCCTGATTGACGGCAGCCGAAAGTTTATTGGCTCAAAGAAATATCTAGAAAGTGTCAGCCGGAATGCCATTAGGTACATGATACGTCTAGAAGATGAAAAAAGTAATAATAGATTTTGATTAACTTTTTATAAACAAATAACTATGTAGTAGATACTTTCAACCTACGGCTCGATAGGTATTTGAATTTAAAACAAAAATCTAAAATAAACTTATATACCAAGTCTATTTCTTAAAATAATCTTTCAATTCGGAGAAAAGACTTAAGTATACTTTATTTCTCTGTGACAATTTTTGAAAATTAGAAAGTGTGCCTCATTTGAAATGAACAGATACGCTATGTCAAATGTAAAGGCGTACGCCATGACATGAGCCATGTCGGTTGCCATGGCGTATGTCAAGTGGTTATTTGTGTATTGATCAAGGCTATATGTATGTGAATATATGCCTTTTATTAAATGACGGGAGAATCTAAATCACTACCGGACTATTTGTTTACAAGCTCAACAATGCAAGCCCGGCGTATGCAAATTATATAAATTACAAATTGAATAGAATTTAATTAGAATAACCGAAATGCGCCTTAACAAAGAACGAACACAGCATACTTTTCAACTTTATTTTTTTTTATTATCTTTATTTTTTACTAATTTCCTTCGGTAAAAACTCTAACATTTTAACTATTTTGGGAGCCGTCAATATAAATCAATTAACAAACACAATAAAGCACAAAGCTATGTTTTAACTTTAAAACAAAATTGATTTGTTGTAAAAACACATTATTATTTTATTTTTTTAATGGAAAACAAATAAAAAACCGACCAAGTGCGATTCGGGGTTGGGCATGAAGGGTAGATTTTTGGATTGATTTTTCGTCAGTAAACAAGTTTATTTTGTTTTTCCAAAGAAATTGCCCAGGACGAATATTCAAGTTGCGGACATTGTCATACACCACTCCATCTATTAATTAAAAGCAACAAAAATTGAAAAAAAAAGGTTTTTTAAAACGTGCTTTCATGTGAGCATATTAATTGTAATTTTTAAATCATCGCATTTCACAATACCACTTCTAACACGTTCGTACGTCGCTAAGATCTTACGTGCGTGTGCAAAAGATAACATCACGCGGAGATGTCACCGTGAGCTGGCGTAACGCGGCGGGACGTCCCATTTCACGGGATCGCGTAACGAGCGGTTTGACTTCCAGTTTTAAAATTGTGTTTGAACACGTAAGCGGTTGTAAAATACGGGCGATGAGGTTTTCTACAAATATACGCTTTTTGAATTCTCCCTCAATGTCCGCATCGACCGATCGATTGTACGCCATGACCCGGAATACACACCATGTTCCGGACAGTTTATACGAATTCATTGGTAGTAATTACAATTGAAAAACGACGGAAAGCTCTTAACCGCGTTGGGAATTACGCCTATGAAAATTTAACATATCTTTTTAAAGTGAAATCTCACTTTAACGTTTACATATATAATATTAATGTTGGAAACTGTGATTAATTAATTGGCCTTTAAGTTAATAAGAAAACAAACACTCTCTTAAATATTTGATATCTGTCAATCCTCTCAAATAAAAATTGGATTTGTTGCATAGGGATTCGTAGTGGAAGAACAGATTTGAAGGTTAGCGGTAAGTTGCATTTTACTAGGCAATTGTTCGTTCGTTTAAAATACACTAATTTCCGAAATTGCTACATCAATATCCATGGCCCATGGATTCCCATGGGGCTTCCAAAGGTATATCGAGTGTGGCTAGAAGCTACATGATATGCTTTGTTCTCATAATTCACGGAAAATTAGACGATTTCTAAAAATAATTTCCGCTAGTACAGAGCCATGAGCATCGTCAGTTATAACTATTGATTTGAACTAGCAACGGAGTATAGCAGGTTTATTATAATACTGTCCGTAATGTTGTCGCAGTACGCGCAATAAAATGTGTTTGTTCGCGGTCTATTCTCGTAGACCTGTGATTTCGAGACACTCATCAAATAAGAGTTTACACGCACCATGTAGACATTCCAAAGCAAATAAGACTTTCGTTGCGGTAAAACACGGTTCATAAAACATAGGAAATGGTGACGCGTAACAAACGAATATTGGCTTATTGTTTCAAAAGCTGTACCGAAACATTGCAAAATATTGACGTGCGCTAGCGGATAGCATATTAAGTTCAAAGATTTTTAACATAATCAATGGAAATTTATAAAATGAATACTTTTGTATTTAAATCTACCCTTCCCCATTCCTGTGAAAAATTCAAAAGAAGCATTTATCCGCTTACTTTTTTCGTAACCTTCTCGTTAGCAAATGCAAATTAATACACTGCATCTCACTAATAATAATTAAAATATATGCACATTCGTTGCAATCGATATTTGAATATGTTCTAAATCGTTGGTACTGACCATGTCTATAGCCGAAGGAATCTTTGTAATTTACTCTTTTTTACGCAGGAAATAATAGGTCTCTTCAGACTTATTACATTATTCAACCAAAGGCAGAAGGAAATAGACACTATTGTTACCTATTACATATAATAACATTCTTTTTACGATTAAACTTATTGATTTTATAAGAGATGCACCAATATTGTAATAAGTTTTTTTTTCTATTCAAAAAGGAATTCCGTTTTCGTCAGAAAAGTAGACAAACTAAATTCATTCTAACGAAAGCGGAATCTGACTAATTAGTCTAAATCTTTTTAAATATAATTGAACCTTAACGTTAATCTGTGAAAATAATAAAAAAATAAAGTTCATGTCCGTACTGATGGACGTTGACTTTAAATAAAAAGTTGTCACGTTCGAATCCCGACCACGTTTGTGTTAACTAACGATTCGTTAACTTAAATCAAATCAGTCCGCTTGCTCCGTACCTCGAAGACCACGTGAACTCTTCGGTATCTGACGTCGTCGCCGCATCGGCGACAACACTCGTTAGCGGCTCCTACCTCGCCCGGGCCGTTGAAGGGGCACTTTTCCAAGCTCCTTGATTATGGGTAAAAATTATGGGCGGGTTTCTCTCAACAGTTGATTAAAATCGGATTCAACGACCTTGTTGTGCTCGATGTCTGAAGTATTCCAACTATTTTTTGAATTACAAATTAAATATTAAAATCTGCATCATTTCTATAATCCACCTAGATATGATCATTATTGCATTAACAGTATACAGTGTATCTAGATTTCTATACATATATATACGTACACACACATACACACGCACGTACGCACGCACGCACGCACATATGTATAAGGTATGAATAACATTATTGGCAGTTTCTTCTTTTTCAATGAGAGTGTGTAAATAGTTTAAAATGAATAAAAATTACTTTTTTTCTTTACTATTAAATATGCACAGATCTCGCACTCCATGCAAACACCGCGAACATCAAAAGCGTATTTACGACTCTTTCAATGACACTCAACTTATCGCTAATTACGATACGTTTGTAGTGTATTAAGATTTGTTCATATTCTGTCTTATCGATGGTCTGAGAATGAGAATTTTGTTATTTAATTGGTAGAATAGAATGATTCAATAAATGTAAATAAATATTCAAAGTCATATCGTTAAGTTTTAATATTTCCAAATATTATCAGCGGTGTGCTTCAAACACTCACTTGAAATAATGAACTGTTAACTGTTGAAGTTAAAAATTAAAACCGTCAAAACACGTTTTTTAAATTCACAATTAGCAGTTGACTAAGTTAGTCTTAAAAATATCGAGATTTATGACATTAAATTAATGTCAAAAATACTAATATCTCTAACATTACCTTTATTTTGTCATGTTTAGTTTTTAACTTTAACAGTTAACTATTGCAAATGAGAGTTTGAAGCACACCGTTGTACGCCTTAAGTTGGTAATAGAACTTTATTGTTTCGCAAATGGCTTCTACAATATAAATTTACGCTGACTCTATTCATCCGGTTACTGTACGAATAATTTGTAATTATTTATCCGGTTACTGTACGAATAATTTTATTTTATTAATCCGGCTACATTTGAAATTTTATATTTATGCATAAATTATTTTTTTTATTTTAACCTAAAACCTGTGCTTTTATTATTTTTATACAGGAAAAGGTGTTTGTCTAAAAATACTTAATTCTATTTCATAAAAAAAAAACAAAAACGAATTTGACCGGATGACTAATTATGAATTATTCGTACAGTACCCGGACTAATAGTCACTACGATAAATTTAAAACAACTTATTGTATTGCGGGTAAATTTTATAATATATGGAATGATAGCGACGAAGTTATAGATAATATTGCACTCAATGCAATCATTTCATATTTCGTATTTCCCTTTTCTCTACACCTTTTTTTCTGTTCATCATCAATACGTATTGATGCAATACCGGTATATATTTAGTTTGTTATCCCCGCACATGTTAATACATAATCGGTACACAGCGAGGCGACCACGCCGCCCGTGAGGTGCTGTCGAAGGCTGGTTTTGGTACGGCGCAACAGTTCCCGCCAGACCGCGCGACCACGCGTGCGTGTACGCGACACATCTGCTCGGTTGACTCGGTGCAGTGCGTCCAGTGACCCGACTTTTAAACGAGCGAATCATCAACATACCGTACATAATGCGTGCCGTAAGTAATTATCATTATGATTCTACTCGACAATTTATTTATTTCCCTTTCAATTCGTACAACAATTACTACGAAAATAGTCACGAATTATCTTCAGATCCAAATTTGTTTTTTCGAAAATATAAATTAATTCACTGCTTTGAACGCAATTCACTGTCTTCGTATTCAAGTCGATATTCCAACGTTGAAAAGAAAATATGCATAATAGTTTTCACTGCATAAAGAAGTAACCGTTATGTAACTATTTCCGTAAAGCAAATAAATGATAATCATCGCTATTTAGATCGACTTCGTGTCCCCAAACTGGAGGATTGTTAAATTTTAGGCAGTTTACGAAACGGAAGTGACTTTTTTTCCTTTCTTGACACGGTAAAACCTTCAGATGTTGCGACGAACTTTTCAACCCTAACCCGAGAAAGGGTTAGGGCTTAGATCCTCATATGGTCGCGTATGATGAGCTTTATCAATGCACTTTCCCCGTGTGACGCAACGCGATGACGTCGCCGGTCGCTGTCTCGTTTACGCGAACGGCTCGGAAGAAATGGCTATTAAGGATGCATCACCGGCGCGCGCGACGCGGAAACGGCGCCGTGATGATCGCATGCGAATCGGAGAAACAATCGTCCGGAGAACTGTCGCGTGGTCATTCGCGTACGCCGCATTTCGCGGCGCTACGGTATTTCTAATAGCGTACTTATTCAAATAGATACCGCTCGCCCGACTGTCTCGTAATAATTCGTCGCGTTTCCGTTCTAGTGCATAATTTGAAAGCGCAGCTTTTTTTTTGTATCTTTGTTAATTTATCTGTCGAGCTTTCTGAAGCAGTGAACGGAAAAGTTGCAGTACTTAAGAAACTCAAGTGTATGTAAGTTGTGAGAAATGCTATCTAAACGGTAGCCGATGATCGACTATTATTTGCCAATAAAGAAAATATTTAGATAACCTCCAAAAAAAACCTTATATCGTATAAATTAAACGGAAAATAACATTTGAAAATTACATATCATATGCTAATAAAATTGAATAAGCAATCTGTGACACCAGGAAGTTATGTTAAGTGAAGATTTATCGAGAAACAATTATACGGCCACGAAATGTCAACGGCGCGGCGGCGGCCGGCGCGGGCGCGCGTAATAAACGCCTCACTGGGCCCGCGTTGTGTAACCTGACGAGAGCCATCTCTTCACATAATTTCTCGGCGACCCACGCCGGCCGTGGAGCTATAATTTCGTGGAGCTATCTCGATACAAGCTCGCGCGTAATTAAACCGAAATCCCTTTCGGCAAGAGCTAAAGTTATTATCGCATTGTTACCGCCATGGGATGCTCTCTTCGTAGTCATTGTTTCTAATTTCTCCACTTTTACCGACTTTGTGATTGCACTAGTTCAGCGACCTTTGACTGGCGGCGTTCGGCAGTCACGTCGGCCTTTTTGCTGGCGCAATGTTTGACAAAAGGCGATATTGGTGTGTCGTTTGCAGAAAGCTTTTCTAATTCGTTTAAGGAGTACCGAATTAATAAATAAACTAATGAGCAAATTTTTCTTTCAAATTATATAATAGCAAAATCTTCTGACCTTATTTGCTATGAAATTTGTATTTTATTAGTGAAATCAACAAAAGTTAAGAAGTTTTATCTATAAAATATCATTAACGAAATTGAGCTGAACCCTTTATTAATTCACATAAATTATTGTGATTTATTTACATGCTTCTAATATAAACATCGAATAACTGCTAAGTTTTTAAAATTCGAAGAAACCTCATATTTTTTATTTGTAACTTTTAGTTCACATCATGGATTTTTGTCTATGGTTTATACATATAATACATTCACAATTTAATATAGTATAAGGAGTAATATAGTATATAAGATATATGACATTATTTCATTGAGCGCTAGCGGCTTAGTGATTAAGAGCGTCGACTTCCGCCTAGAAGAGTACTAGATTCGATTCTGATCAGGGACGAATTGACTATGAGTTTACAACTGAAGTCAAATCAATGCACGTTTGCAAATGCAACAGTCGTTTGTAGGCCCTAACCATGCACTGGGTGGAGTTTACCTCAACAAAAAACCTGATAAAACATTTTTAAAAAATGTATGAAACGGATTATTGTATACACAAGAGCTGATCCTATTCACAAATAATTCACGCCAACCGTTAAATCTAACCGACCAGGCCAAATCCGGGTCAGTTAACCGGTATAATACTAAGATCAATAACGAAACCGGATGTGTTTCCAACACACTGCCGGATAATTCATTAAATGGTAGGAAGTGCAGTTATTAGAGGAAATCGAAATTCGGCATAACGCAATCAAAACAAATATAAACGGCGTCGGATCTAACACCGGCCGGCCGTGTTACGCGACCGCCGACGGCTCATCGCCGATGAGTCGACGCCTGTACTCGACGAAATTCGAGATCTACTAAACGACGTCCTTAATCTGTCTACGCTCGAACGCCACGATTGGGGGGGTCTTCGCTGTCCGACACGAACGCCATATGCGATAAATAACTGTCTTAACTCGCACACAATCGCAAATGTAACTGTATAGTGTTCTTTGTGCTATTTATGTAATGTTTACTATAAAAAGATTTCACGCCGTTTAGTGTTCGATAGTGTTGCAACATACATATAAAAATTTTATAAATTTACTGCTAGGATTTGTGTTTAATTTTTTTTTTTTCTAAATAAGTGCCATATAAATAATGATTATCACGTAGTCGATCAAATTTAATAGCGATTGAAACTTGTTCAAACGACTACACCAATTTCTAAACAAAATCTGTATTTTAGGCTAATAATTCATAATAATGTCTATACCAGCATATAGATATGGACTTATAAATGTATGACAGAAAACTGACTCTGAATCAGAGAAATAAACAAAATACAATACAGTAAAATTTATTTGTGAGAAAATAACAATACACAAACACGGCATCATAGAGTAGAAAAGAACTCTATGGTATCCGTGTAATACGACGTACGACTCCAGTTCGCGACACAATTGGAATGTTCATTCGGATCGTCGTGATGTCGTTCACGGCACGAAATATCCGAAACCTTCGTCACGAGCGAGAAACGCATCGCCATCGTCCGAACGGCGCCGGCGAAAGCTATCTGATAACTGTGTAATTTCTAACGCGTCCACGGCCAGCGCCGGAGTTACGGCACGTCGGCGTTTTGATGATTCCACAGTTTTGAGTGTCCGTCGAGGGCGAGCGGAGCGGGCGTGACTAAATAAAGACCGCGTTGTTCTCGCTTATAAAATTCGGACGAAATCAAATCGAAGGTCCAAATTTCTTTAATATATAAGAGATGACAACTATATATTCATACATATATATACACACACATATAATTTAATTATTAAATAAAGCACTTGACAAAAAATTAACATGTAAAGCAAAAAAAAAAAAAATTAAAGAAAACTATAAAAAAAATATTGTATATTGTATACATTAATACACTGTCTGTTTTGAGAATACGTATTTCTATTTTGAACTGGAGACGTTATATAAACGGCTGTGCGAGCTTCTTTTAAGAAGTTTACGAACCAACAGCGCGTCGTATTGAAGCTACAGACGAAAACTTTCTTTGCCGGTGATTTATAGACTCAAGTTAAGACGTGATCTAAAATTATATAAGAGAATCTAGCTATATAAATCATGTTTCTTGGTTAAAACGTCTAATAGAGCGAGCTTTTTAGGGTTCCATGGACAACTAGGACCCTTTATGATTTATAGATTAGGCACAGTACACATCCCACTACTAAACTTATTGAATTAAAATGAACGCACAGATATAAATTAATGATTTTAAAAATGCTAACAAAAAGATCTTATTTCGAAAAGAGGTTTAAATTTTTTACAAATACCTCATACAGTGTACTTGTAAAAAAAATGCACTTGACCTCAACGAGTAAATTTTACAACAGATTAAAATACAGGAGGAATTTTCATAGACCTTCAACTTTAAAGTGTTAGTCTAAAGAGATTCGTTTGCAAACTTTTTGCACACCGCCCACTAAACCAACATTCTTGAAGGGACAATTCTAAAGCAGGAAAAACAATTTCAGGAAAGCAGGAAAAAAATATATTTCCCTTTAGTATTTTATCAACCGCGGTAGCAAATAAAAAACGCAGAAAATATGAAAAATAAGCATCTTGAGATGCTTAACTTTGAAATGTTTGCCAGACCACGCTCTATGCAAACATCAATATTAAATAATTGTGAATAGTAATTAGATAATCGTTGAACATTAGGATTTATAAAATATTGAAAAAAGTCATTGCAAAGCCCCGTGGAGTGTACGATTGGCACGTGCTTTGCCCGTTTATATAAAGCATTTATGTATTCAAGTTAATTAAAACGCAATTTTTAATACGATTTATATAGTATTGAAGTACATTTTAAACCATAAATCTTGTTAAATCTTATCCATGATGTTATATAACTTAATAAATGATATCCGAAACTTGGACAAATTATTGTAATTCTTTTATGTAGTTGTCATGATTATCTAGCTATTTGTAACTATATTTTCCAGAATTTCCCGATGAAGTTGGGAATGAACCAACGAAAGGTTGAAGTTTTTGGAAAAAATGACGTCTATACATTTGTCCAAGTTCTCGATATCATTGATTATTTTAAACCATCTATCTATATATTAAGTACAGTGGAACTTGTAAGTTTTTGCAACTTATTACCTGATGCAAATCACTTATGGTTCAAACAATACAAAAATTGTAAGTGACATTTGGCAACTCTTCTTAGAAGTGACAATCAAAATTTGCACGACCGACAGCTGTATGCTAACGCTGACAAATGACAGCCATTTGACGCCGGCGCGCAGCTGGCGCGGCGATCCGCGTGATTGGCACAATTCATTATTAAAGGATTTTGCAAAACGACATCTTATTCTCTGCGCTAATCGCGGACCGCGCAATGAATCAAAATTAACAACACGACATTTTAGAACTTAAAGCCACAATGGCCGCGCTGAAGGTACGTTTGAGTCCGCTTTCAAAGATATTTTGTATTCATTGACTACTAGTTCCTGTGCGTGGTCGCGTGCTGCTACTGATCGAGTTCCCGAGCCCGACCTCATTCCATTCTCGAATACAGCTCTAGCTCCTATTTCGGTCCCGGTTCCACGTTCTGCCTGATGGTTTACACTTAAAAATCATTAAATTCCGTTTGTCATCAACATGTATTGAATATATCGTAGCGACTATCCCTAGACTTATGTCTTTTTAGTGTTTCATAATGGCAAAAGGAAATCTTATGGAATGACTTCAGCATCTGTCAGTCTGTTTGTCATAGCGGATCTCAGAGAGAGTAAGATGTCGAAAATTAAAAATTACCCCCTATTATCGAACAGTTGTGGTCAAATTGCAGATGTGAACAAACAAAGAAATAATTTTATTGTGATGCGTGACTCTTGACGGGAAAAATGGGCAGTAAAATAATAATCCTTACTCTAAGTTTTTTCAAATAAAATCTCAATTTTATAAATGCGTTAAATAGAAAAACATTTTTAGAATGGCCATTGGAAATAAAATTCATAAAAATTGTCAGATTACATATAATTAATTAAAAATTACTCGGCTATATTTCGTTATAGAGTAATTTCGTCTATATTTGATTATTTTCACGAAAATACCCTATCAAATAGTAAAAATGTTTTCAAAAGCTTTATTCAAGCGATATTCAAAAAATATAGTATGAAATAATTATAAGGAATCTAAAGTCCAACTCACACCTCCTACATTTCTGTTGCAAATAGTCTATGGCTCGCATATCTTATACATTTCTCTGAATTCAAGTTACTTGTCTTATGAAAATCGTTTTAGTCTTCGTCGTAAAATACTTTTTCTTGTCTTTCGGAAAGTACATATCCAACAGAAGTTAATTCATTCTATGTTTTATTCCTGGACACAGTACATCTCTTTACTAAAGTTATGCTATAAAGGGTTTTTATATGTTACTCAATATATGACCCACTCATTTACTAAATTCCATCCAAATTTCTTCAATCGTTTCGATGTGATTGAATAATAAAATCTCGCTTTTACAATGTTATTAAGATTAGATAGATTTTTTTATTCTTTCCAAAAACATTTATGAGGTCAGTCACTCATTCTTTCATTAACTCACTTTCTCGCTTCGTAACCCTCTTTTCCTCCTCTTTGGCCCATTTCAGCTTTTATCTTCTTCACAATTCTTCTCCTTCTCTAAGCAAAGTGAGAAATTAAATTGTATTTTAAGTGACATTGAGTTCGATGAGATACCAAATTCTTCAAAATCTCTTAAGCCATTATCGAACTTATAACAAGATATACTGACCGACAGACCGAGACACAAGCCAATTTAAATTACTTGACGGTGTATTTTATCAGTTCTGTCATTACAAATTTATTGAAATCGATTAAACCGTTGTCTAGTTAGGTACAGAAAAACAGAAAGACAGATTAACCGTAACTTAGATTTTAAGAAATAAATAAATTTCATCAAAGTTGGTTATATTTGTCAAGCTATAAGAACAAATACAAATAAACGGACAGCCAGACAAACATAAACTAATTTGACACTTCCTCTGAGATTCAGGCGATTATATACCATCAAAATCTGTTTAATGATCTGGCCATGACACCGTAACGGACAATGAAACAAACAGACGGCCAAACAGAATTGCTTTCGTATTTGTCATATTAGTATAGATTCGTATAAATAAAACTGTTGTATTACGTGTACTTTAAGATAAAAATAATAAAAATATTAATTTCCTCATAGATAAATAGCTAAACCAACCTCGACCGGTTTAAGATTCTGATTCACGGAGATAGCCACGTCCAAAGAAAAGCAGAATTTGCTGCATATAAATCCACTTTCGAAAAGATTAATAGTTTTTTAATTATCCACACTCATGCACATTATACACGAACTTACTCCGCCACTGCGACATTTAAAAAAAAACGGGCCAAGTTGGGTCTCCTACATCGCGGGTTCCCTATGAAGTGATGAAATTAAAAAGATTCACTAAAATGACTGAAATTATGTTAAATTTGCAATTGCATGAAGTTTATTACAAACTATTTTTAAACTGGAAAAAAATGATCTAAAATAGTATGGGGACAAACATATTTACAATGGCAAGTACTTTTTGTATTAAAAACCTCATATGTGATGACGTGCGCTGGTGATTAGATTGGAACTATTAACAAATGAAAAATTAAAATATCGAAAAGTTTGTAGAAAGATTTTCTAAAACATAATTCTTTTTTTTATAATGCATTATGAATGACCTAATGTTTCTGATTTTTAGCATCACAATTCTCAACATATAAATCTCAGAGAAAACGTCATTTTGATCCCTCGATGCTTTTTATATACCTACTTATTTAAAGACACTCTAAAAATGGATAAAATGAAAAAAATGTTTTCATCTCTGATTTTATGTACGGAAAGCTAAGATGATTTTTTTTTGTTAATTCTTTATATATATATATATATATATATATTGTTACGACGATCACATCGGCGATAAAAGATATGTATGATTTTTTCATTAGAATCGATGAAAAAATGGCCTAGTTTTAAGGTTGCTCTAACATACAGACACACAGACAGATGTACACAACGAAACTGAAAGAGTTCCGTTTTGGCTTTGGCTACTGAACCTTAAAAAGCAAAAAGAAAATACCGCACAACTCGACCGTTTGATACGCAGCATAAATCTCTGATCTTGTGTAACTTGTTATATCAACAATTAGCAATTAATCATTACGTGATCTAGCCAGTCAGCTATAATAAAAGCTTTAATTATAAAGGTTAATCAACGCCTACCTCATTGGAGTAATTATCAAAGCGTCCGTCGTTGTGTCATTATGATTCAACTGACCGTTTGTTTTGATAGGGGCGTCGTCGGAAAGGGCGGCGCCGTGGGATTGATGAGT
This sequence comes from Eumeta japonica, assembly GCA_005406025.1. Taxonomy (NCBI): domain Eukaryota; kingdom Metazoa; phylum Arthropoda; class Insecta; order Lepidoptera; family Psychidae; genus Eumeta; species Eumeta japonica. Next base: position 438,896 of record BGZK01000311.1, on the reverse strand, counting down.
AGCATGTTATAAGAAAGAGATTATGATATACATACGTGGTCGTCCCTTACGTCTTTATCGTTTCGTTGTGATATTATAATTACAGATAATTTAAGTTTGATATCGTTAAATAATCTGTAAACGAAACTCGTAGGTAATGAATACGTATTGAAATCACTTGATGAGTTGGATTGAGTTGTTGGCCCATTTAGTAAAGATTACAATTTAGATTACTCGTTAAATGAAGCTCTTATAATTAATTATTTGAATGTAAACTTGTTTCTCGAATTGCTCTAGTCCATTCCGTACGAACACAATATTTGCACCATGGGTTTTCAACGACTTGATGGAATTAAATTGGTTCATCTATAATTTTATAAGCATCATTGAATACAAACGCAATTATTAGGTACATACTATCGCAGACCATTCAATCAGTACTGGTATCAATCGCTATCAATCAAGTTTTGTTAACGTTCTTACACCTACAATTATCGTTGTTATGACGACGACGTTTGCATTTCGGACAAGTTTCTAAGTGTTCTAAATTAATTAATAAATTAACTAATTCCTTTAATAAAATTTGAGAATCACAACATGTATTATTGAGATAGATGTTAATAAATTCGTTAAAATTAAACATTGTTAAATTTGTCATTCATGAATTTCAATTAATATGCTCGATTTTAATCGCTAAAGTCAAACCTAGATATTAATTAAAGCTATTTTTTTAATTAATTTTCAAATTTATAATAAAAGTACGTGTTTTATCTTGAATTGCCGCCCGTGTAAACCAAAGGCAAATATTCTTTGCCTCTGATTGAAAATGTTATAGATCCTAGATTTGATTTAGAATTTTAATAGACAATTTCCACGCGTACGAAGGCAATTGAAAATTGTATTGTTAAATTATTTAATTTGGCTGGAAAATTTATTTAAAGTAATAGAAATTCGAACGTTTCAGAAATTTCTATTTGTGATCGGTGAGATCACAGCGCCTACTTGTCTCAAATAATTAAAATGTATTGCATTTTTTTTTTCAATTTTTATGAGAAATAGTTCTATATAATATTTATGATGGAGAAAACTTACGGTGAAATATTTACTTCTTTTCAAACATTGCCAAATGAATTTTCACAAAATTTTTAGACGCGAAATCACACACGGATATCATGTTGTTAAAGCTATATCTTTAATTATTTTTGTTAGTATTCGTGTACAAAAAAAAATATTTTGAATAGATTGCATTATCGACCTAGTTGAATGCATATACAGTTTTGTGTGACTTATTAAAGCTAATATTTTCTATTAAGCATGCTTAACATCGAGTACATCGGTATTAAAATTTGGTATGTTTTTCAATTATTATATTATTTAACATCTCAAAATCTATTTTTTTAATGGACCGCTAACGTTGTGACTCATGCCACAGAAAATAAAGTGGGAAACCTGTGATTCATACCGTACAATATAATACCTAGTTCAAGATGTGTATCATAAATTACTTAAGTTTTTGTCTAAAGTCTATGATCGAAATCTTTATTATCTGTAACACGATATTAACAATTACAAAATTAGCGATACGTATAGTTGTAAACTTAAAGATTATCATCGCAGTTTCTAGGTTAACAATGGTTAATTAACCATAACAATGATATTACAGTTGACAATACATAAGAGTAATGTAAGTAGATATGTTTTCGTTGAGAAGTTGCCGGTAACTTAATGAGGTGGTGCAACCCACCGCGTACCTAACATGAATAGCTCCTGCTATGCTAACAATCACATCTGATATCGCGGCGAGGGAGGCGAAGTTGCTCAATGTTATGGTCGGCTGCAAAATTTAATCTCGCTTGCTTGTTACCCACCTTCTGTGCCAGAACGTGAAATAAATGCATTCCGAAACGGATTTATTGTTCTATTGTGTTTTTTAGTATTTTTACGCTTTTGGATAGGATGCAGTAAACGTTGTTAATACGTGTGAGACCAATTACAACTTACTGAAATAACAGAAATTCTTTTTTTTTTCCTAATCACGATTTAAATAAATTTAAATGTTATTTAATAATTTTAATTACATCATGTTTGTCTTAACGATACTGTTACGATCAGCTTACAGGAGTCTAGACCTGTCTGCTTTAAACAGTGCTGTTTTATCGTGCCGCCTTTTAAGAGATTAAATTTTAATCACCACGCTGCGCAGACAGAAAACGGTTTCCTTGCGTAGGTAAGCGATGCCGCTTTTTATCATCGGTATTTGTGTTGACAAAGTCTGGTTACATAATTAGTTATTCCCTGAACATAGTACGATATGTTCTATACAATGTTTTAACAGCTTCTAGGTGCCATTTGCAGCACCTATGTTTACGGTGGCTAAAAGGTGGCGCTATTGCAGCGGTGACTCGTATTTTTTGTATATGAAATACGAAGTTTGTAGTATACGAAATTTCGTATATGTAGTATACGAAAAAAATCGTTTCATGAGGGTCATATGCCTAATGTGTACAGCACAGCACAATGACCACTTCTAGGAAGATAGTCGACATAATTTCTAACGCTAGGCCAATGCTTTTTGGCTTCACATACTGTAAAAAACTTGATGAATTTTCGTGGCAGTTACCAGTTTCAGAACAATATTTCTGACTTGAATCTGAATAATTTCTGAACCTAACACAAAACGCTAAAATGACAGTTCAACTATTTGATATGGTAAACTGAGTGGGCGGAACAAGTACTCATATTGTTTCAGTATTACACCCTTTCTTGTCCTAGCGCCAAGTCTGGGCGGACGTGGAGCGAGCTGCCGTATTGAACTTAACAATACTGGTTTCCGAATCTAAATCCAGTTGAATCTCGAAAATTCTTCATTATTTTACTGCATTATTTATTGAATTCTAGTAAAAATAATTCGGTTGTGGTTAATCACCCAGGCAATGCAACAACAAACCTGCTGGATCTTCGTCCTACACATTTATGCGACAGCAGAGAATTGATATTTAGGTCGATGTTGCAAAGTTATGTCATTTATTCGAATTATTATATCTAATTACAACCCCGGCATAGTTAGTGTAATTGTATTTGCGGTGATTTAATAGAATAATGATGGTAATATAATATGCAATTCGTACGATCGCTGCAATCGTGTCGAAACGTTACATTGCTATGATTATTACATGTGCTAAGTAAGTAAATAAATTTGTTTTAACTATTATTGAGAGTATACACATTTAGTTGTGTTGAATAACAACGGGTCCTTTCTTTTTTTTTCTATTATTCTTATATGATAAAAGTAGTAATGGCGACACAGCTCATTATATTTAACATTTCATTTTTCATTTACATTTCTCCAATTAAATAATAAATAAGAATCGAATGACACTTCAAATTGAAATTGAGAATTAATTCTATAAATATGTAATGAATGTGTGACGGTCACCATCACCGTTTATAACATACTAGCTTTCGGTTCGTGGCTTCGCCCACGTGGATGTACAGTATGTTCGTTTATCTTTTATATTTTATGTTACTACTCATTTCTGGTCTGGGTATTGTTCCTAATATTGACCCTAAATTTTTTCTTTATTCTAATCCTGGTCCCATACTCCGTTTTGATCCTAGTTCCATCCTCAATTTCGACCGTGATACCGACTCTTGAATCTGCTGCCTGTACCACTTTCAAATCCAATATCGTTAACGGTCACGGTTTCTATTTGTGCCGAGCCGAAAAATAATCTTGTATCATAATAAAATATAGACTATATCGGGGATAGTGTGGCTTTCTATGAAAGAATTTTTTAAATCGATGTAATAGTTCGGTTCAATAATACAAATACGCGAACAAAGTCAGAGCAAAATATTAAAATAGATTACATAAAAACTTTCTCCATAAAAAAAAACATTTGAAGATGCGCCAACTTTGGCCATGATCGGTTAAACGATGTTGGCGTTTAGCGAAGTCATATACACAAACATTCATTTTTATACTACGCAGATGGTCTTACGAGGAACACGAAAGGTCCGACCGTGTCACTATTTTTATTTATATTCTGGAACTTTCAAATGATAATGCATTTACAATATGTACAACAATTCACAATAAACTGCTGGAAAAAACATCTTACTGAATACATAACTTCTTTATTAAGAATACGAAGAACTAATTGATAATAAACAAAATTAGACATGAAGAGAAAAAATTTTAAGGTAATATATTATTGAGGTTATCCAAATATTCTCAAAATTGAATATAGTGTCAAATATTTATTTGTATGGAAAAGAAATCAATTTATATTAGTTGGTGTACACACATCGTTTAAATTGTCAATATTTTGAGGGGTGATAAATTATTACATTACTTTACGTTAAGTTAGGGTGTAGTTCATTTTACATTTATATTATATAAAATACTATAAAATGGACTTTTATAGAGTGAAGTGAAAATAACACAAAAACCTGTCAGTGTTAATTATTTTTTTAATGAAAATGAACATTATGAATATTGATTCATCCTGTATCGCGTAATTGATTGGGTATTCCTTTTTGGAAAAATGATTGGAATAATAAAATTCAAAAGCAGTATACTGAATGCTTTTATTTAAATAATATTTTTATATAAAAAATTACTGATTTAAACTTTACTTTGGATTAATAATTTACAAATACTAGTGGTATAATCTGTTGTTAATTGATTTTATACGACGGCGTTGTAGTTGGCCGTATCTATCGGCCCGATCGATTGCCCGTGGCGAATCGTATACGAGGGAAATAATAAATTTAACGCGTGTGTGTAACTATATTAATAATTGTATTTACGCAATGAATAATAGTCGTAGCTTTACGCACCCGGTAGTGTTATTAGCTTAAAAACGTCTTATGCATGCGGACCGTGCATACAACGGCGCCGACAAAAAGCTCATTATGGCTTACGTGAACACATGACGAGCTCGTACCGTTGTATAGACCGTACCAAATAATATTCTAGTGAGATATTACGAATTGAGGAATTTTCATTTGAGTAAGTTCATGTATTTTTTTTATTGCGAAATTAGCTTTTTTTCCATGTGAAGAAAATTTATCTTGCACTTTAATGTATTTTGGCCAATCGAACAGAAAGTTTTATTATCGCCCTCCACCAGTTTCAAAATATAAATAGAAAAGAACATATTTGTCTATTTTTAGATTTGTTGAAAAAAACAAATCAAGTCAAATTTAATATCAAATGAAAAAAGAAGGGAAGGATTTTTTAAGAGTTTTCTTTGGCACATACAACTTCAAATATAATTTAAATACTGAAAAAAAAAGAGATTAAAGATAACCACTCATGCCTTAAAGCTGTTCTAAGTAATTGAAGGTTCACAAGGCACTTGATACAGCCGGGAAATCATTAACGGCCTCATCATTTCATTCCTCGCCTTCATGACTGCCATTAGACAGTTTTTACGTACAGTAGCAGTTTTGGGAATTCCCCTAAGTATTAGGTTTTTCTTTTGAGCTTACCCTCGTTTTCCTATTTTTTATGTGAAATTTGGAAACGATTTTCTTTTCTGGATCACTACGTTCTTACTGAGTAAATAGAGAGACCTTTATAAAAGTCGATGCTGTCGCTCTCACACAATCTTCGGCAAGCAAAAGCCAGGATAGGAATCTCAGACAACCTTACACCAAAAAACTTGAACTCGCATTTTAAATGCGAGATAAACGAAATACTTTATTTTTTTCAGCAATCATTTATTTCGTTCCGACTAGGTATTATAATGTTTCAGGCGCGATTGATTTTAATACTGTGCAATTTTAATAAAACGTACGCTGAATAACACGTTTCACGGCTGTTAGGCATTGGTTTTAATAATTTCACATTAGATGGCCGAAGAATGGATTTCTACAAACCGAAAGAGAAATAAAAAAATCGTGTCATTCACTGCTCGCTAAGCAAATTAAAACTTTGCAAAGATCGAGGAGATATCGTTTTTAGCTGAGCTTACAACAAATGTTGACATTTTGAGGCCCTCGAATAATTTTCTAACCATTTTCAGAAAGATAAAGGTATGTGTGCGCGCATGTTCGTGAGTACGTGTATGCATGTGTGTGAGCGTGCGTGTGTGTAAACCTTGAAAATCTTTTAAATGAATAAACGAATTGAAAATATCGTACTTCGTTCGAAACTGACGTTCGAAAGAGCTTGCCTCCACTAAAACTTAACAAAAAATTAACTTAAAGTGGCCAAGTATAGACGTGAACATTTTCTAAAGTATTTTTGATTTTATTTTCTTTTGTATAATTTTTAAGTTGCTCCACCGTTCAATGCATAGTATAATCAGTTTTATTTATCGAATTAGAATATTTCCAAAAAGCATTTTTTTCGAAATACCTTTTAGCTTTAAAAAACTATTCTTCTTATGCACTCAAATAATATTTTCGACGTTATAAATCCCATTAAATTAATTTCCTCGAATAAATATAATTAAAAACATATTGTGTTTTTCCCCATTTTTTATATTCAATGTTTTGTGTAATGCTTTCAAAAGAGAATACTGATATTTTAGAGCTAAAAAAGCTTAAAACATACAATTGATTTTTCTCCATCTCGAGGAGTTCCGAAATGTTAACGATAAGGTTTTAGGGCTTAAATAGCTCGAAAACAGTTGAAGTTTCGAAGCTGATCTGCAAGGCCAACCGTTGCCTTAATTTTTCAACAATAACCATCCTTTTTTAATAATTATGATAGTGTTTTTTTATTCTAACTTAATTTTGTATATTAGTACGTCTCTTACACCGGCAGGCATCTCGAGTCTCTGCAAAGGCTTCCTCTAGCTGTCTCCATTGTGTTCCCTCACTGGCCACTCCGTCGAGCCTATTATTTTTTAGGCGATTTTTCATTGGTTTATTCTCATCGTGTGGTCTGTCTACTTATATTTTTCCTGATTAATTCTAGTCTAGACATCCGTTACTTCTGTCTGAATTCATGGTTCCTCACACGATTCACTTTACGCGTTCCTTTTATGCTTTGTTCCATGAATCTATAATATTATTGTAACATATTTTTATTTTGTTTCGTAAGTACCTATGTTTAGAATTCACGTGAAGGACTAGAGTACAAATTAAAATAGAAGTGTTGATTTCTAATTCTAATTCGGAATAGGCAATAACTAAACCTTGGGGGAGAAGAATACTGCAAGTTAAATTTTGATAGTTTCATAGCCGGTTCACTGCCGAGAGGACTTTGTATTGTAAACCTGCTAATGGCGTTATTCGACCGTTAAGTTCTATTTTCATACTTTTGAATAAGCATGGAGATTACAACCAATTGACACTCGATAGACTAAAGTTGCCAGTGAATGTCGAATCGGCTCTAAGAGATACTGGCCATAGACGTCGGTTACTTGCTGCGAAGTTTTAAAAATCTTGGGCTTTTTTGACTATGTAAATATGACTATTTGGCTATGAAAATAGCCACTGAGTCTAAAAATTTTAATACATGCAACATTACTGGCTTGAAATTCGTTACCCTCTATTTTGCAAGACAAACTTTATAAGAAATTTTTGATGATTTGTTGTTTTATTATCAATCTTATATTTTTCTTACTCATAATATATTTATTCCGATCAACAATTCTATTGAGTGTATCTTATTCCAGATAGAATATATGTATTTGCAACGATTCCGATTTTGAAAATGTTTTTTGTGTGGTTTTATATGAACGCGTGCAATGATTTATTTAAATAATTCTGATGACATCATAAATGCAACTTAGAGTCCAAATTTTCATGATTTATAGTCTACGATTTTCAAAATTTAAATTTAAAAAAATGCCTTCATTTTATAAATATCTACCTGTTTAGACTATCAATCACTTCTTATATCTGTGCTTATGCACAGATATAAGAAGTCTAAAAAATACTAATGATGTAGCAATCATCACATATTTTGACTCGTCGATGGTATTGAAACAAATAATATGTATAAGCACTTATAAAATAAACAAATTATATCATTCCCTATAAATGTCATATGATTTTGGTTAATATTTCGTAAAGAAGGGAGCATATTGCCACTGTATAACAGTGGTGGGCCCAGAAGGGGTCATGGGGATCATTACCCCCCTGGACTGGGTCTTTGTCTCACTACTGTAATCGTATTGGAGGGAGTCCTGACTGAATCCCATACGTGTGATCCTCCCTGAGTCGAAGACTGGATCCACCCGAAATAAGGTACATGCTATAAAATAAAAAAATCCAAGTTCAAGACACCGAGCTGTGTTCTTTAAGAGTCCATTTAAGATTTTTGTTACCGTCGTAACTTTGAGGTAATTACGGCAGCTCTTCAACGAGATATACATAAGATAAATCCGATTTAGAACATTTTAGTTTAATCGGACCTATTTTTTAGTGTACAATCAATTCAGTGCCATATAAATGCTCTTAAATTATCTATTAAACAGAGAACATACTACGAAAATGACGTTTAACATCAATAGTTTCCTTTAAAAAATAGTTTTTTTTTTTAATATTCCATACACACTCACGAAATATATAAGAACATATAAAGAAAGCTTGCCAGCATAAAAATAACGTTATCTTCACATAAATAAAGAAATCATACACGTATACAAAGGCAAACGGCATTTATTGATAGGACACGCCGTGTTGATGGTTGATTTCGTAACATTTGTTACGCAACACATTACAAAATCGATAAAGTCGGATTAATTGGAGAAATTTTGCTGCTTTATCATTCATTAATTCAACGTTCTCACTCCAACTGCACATAAAAATCGCATATGGTGAGCACCTTTGGTTTTTTTTATTAAGAACAAAACACCTGCAGCGGAAATCGTACACCCAATTCGTGGTGGCGAATGGAAATTGTCAAAAAATAAAACGTGCGTTTATGAATTTTACATTAGTTTAATACGACATTTTCTGTTTTTTTTTTTTCTTTTTTATCAATGTGACAAACAAGTATGTAGGTTATTTTACAGTGAGCGATCACCGTCGCTCATGAACGTCTGCAAGGCCGGGGAAGTTACAAATGCGTTGCTGTCCTTTTAAAACATATGTAATAGTTGCTTGAAAGTGCCTAAAAGTATGAAGGTCCATTGTCTAATTGATAAGCATTTCATACGACGTTTTGTAATACTTTAGTCGACTTCTTCTGGCGCATGTGAGGATATAATTTATCTACTTAAACGGCTGCGCACAAAAGAATTGTTTTCTTGATCAACCGCCTGTCAATGTAATGATATTTTTATTGCTCTACAACGAGGTTGACGAAAGAAAAGTACAGCCAATTGAAGGCTTGTGTAAGCATTTCACCATGTTGCGAATTCAAATAAACTGAATCCTTGTACGCAGACTTAAAAAGGAAGTACATTAAAGCACAGTAATATGTATATAAAAACTTTCCAAACTCTAATGGTCACTTTTTATTCATTAAATAAAGTGATTTTCATAGTCTTGTTACTAATTTAACATTAATAATAAGGGTTGACATTCGATGTAAACTCCCAGTATTTTAGTTTAAATGTCAACGTAAACTGCAATTATTGATATTTTGGAGGGTACAATAATTTTGGGAATGTCGCGATACAAATAATTTACGCAAGTACTAAGTTTGTACTAATAACTTAAACTACCCCGTCCATAGTAATCAGTTCTGATTTTGGTATATTTTTATAAGATGCTAATCGTAACTCAGTTTAAAAAGAACGTATTTATATATGTCTAATAAGTAATTGATCGCGTCTAAAATGTAATCAGGATATACGAATATTATGCATTAGTCGTCTCAATGAAAGTGCACGTAACCAACGGCTTCCTCAAAAATTAAATGCTTACCTATCTCACACTTCGAACTGATTTATAGCATTTTATTGACTTCCTGTAAATTTTTGTCAATTATATAAACAAAGTCTATGCAAAGATTTCTACTGAATGTTCAAAAATCATCAAAGAGACTCACCATAAAATAAATCTTCAAGCGGTTCATAAACAGTTAATATAAAACTAGTTTTTCTACAAAAATACATTAAATTAGCCGTTTTAGGGCCTGTCTATCGTTTGAATGGTCTTTTTTTAGATCAAGTACAAAGTTTTGATATTCGCAGCCCGTACTTACTGTTTTAAAGGTAACGCGTGCTTGGTGTGTCGAAACGTCGAAACTCAATAACGTAACACGTAATGATATACCCGATCGTATAGTGATTGTTTCGGTGTGCATCAAAGGGACCGAGTGCAGCGCGATGCAGTCACGCAGCGGGAGCGTGCAGGGCCCGCGTGAGGCGATGACGAGATAAGGCCACCTCAACAGCAGCGAGCCCGGCCAACGCACGGCGAAACGACTTTCTCGCGATGTCAGCTCATCTTTTTGGCGAATCTCTGAATGCATTTAAAATTCTCAGAACTGAAACGTGAGTCGGATTTAGAACGAAGACGGTGGAAACTCGAGTTTTAGAACAGTAAATAGTATCCTTTCACGCGAAATCTTATTTCTATGTTAATTCATTCAATCAACTAATGAACGAAATAGTGTAAGAAATTACCATAGAATATTGATAAAATTACCATAGAATATTCATATCGTTAGTCCGATTGATGAGTCGTTGAAAAATCAGAGAGCTTACAACTCAAAACTTACATCCAAGCATTATAGAAATACCTCATCAATTGTTACAGGCCAGTGACACAATAAAATGTCTTCTCATCGAAGCTCATTATCGAAAATGAGTCGTAAGCAGCATCTCTTTTTAAAGCGATCAATCGCATCTTCAATCATTATCAGTAACGGATTGGCGTTAAAAGGCTTCATACAGTTGCAGCGTTCACATCGAAATACCAACCCCGGGTTGCGTAACTTCGCTTAAAATCTTTCGCAAAGGCGCACGCAACCCGCAAGGTGGCCATAGATTATTATTTACGCGAAAAGGCGCGCTGTGCCGGCAGGTGAAATCGATACGCGTCGCCCGCATTGTTGACTCGTCTCATTAAGGCTCTTGTGGCGGGCGCGACGGCCGCGCCCCCGCCGACGGATCCGTTTGGACAAGATTCCAGCCGGCGAGATGTTGAAAAGAAAATTGTGCAACTTTTAGCATATAATTATGACCATCGTGAAAATTTTACACATGCGACCCGCTTGACGCGATGTCGCTTACTACTACTGAATGACGACATTTCATTCGGTCCTCGGAGTCGATGTACTCCGCGAACAATGTATGCGTATCGTTTGTGTATATATATATATATATATATATATATACACACGTGGAAACGTGATAGCCTATGGCCGTAACTTGCTAACGTCTTATCATAATCGATGACTGATTAAACTGACAAATGATTCCATTGTGGGTATCACGCGCGAGCCGAATGGCGCAATGAGGGTTTAAAGCTTTCAATTATATTATTAGGTCAGGTGTCGCTACCGGCGCGGAGGGCGTTTCGCGGTCGTGACTGTGAAAGTGCCGTTTACGGAGGCGCGCACTTACCGACGGCGGCTTCGCCGTCGCCGCGAACGGTCGTCGCCGTCGTCGGTGCGCGATTTCGGAATATCGCCGTTTAGATTCGCACGTGACGAACGCCGTCGGCGAAAACGTCGGGTATCGTATGCAGCTCGTTCTCCACAATACCGAGAACGTGATCGGAACACGCTCTCCCACGACTATCTCGCAACGCCAGAAACGTGATATACTCCACGTGTAATGGAAGACGGTCGTAAGAAGTCGTTTGTATTATCCGTGGATTATGGACATTGCAGGTGGGTGTGATGGTACTGATGAGCATGTAATAAAAATCCGCTTGATAGTATTCGCAACGCGTCGGGACCCGGTTATCAACATAATTACTTGGTATATTAATAGATATTAAACGTTCACCGACGTTCTTCTCGGCGCCTGCGGCGCTGCTGGTGTTTTTATGGGTACATACGTGCATAATATGAACAACGACCTGTGATCTTGAGTAACGTTTACGAAATATATTGCAATTGACAGCGTTGTTCCATTATTTCATATATGAGCATACAACTATAACAATGGTATATATATATATATGTATAAACCGTGCTTAAAAATTCTGTGAAATTACTTCAAACTATATCAAACAATTTATCGAGCAAAGTTCATTAAGCTCCACCCAAATACACAGTCACCTATATGAGGTTGACGTCTTTGTTTTATAATTATTTAAAGACAATATTCAAAATGATAACTAAAACATTCCTTCAATACAAGTTTTAAAGTTATACTTCTATTAGTGCATTTGGTAAAACATATCAGTAGATTGTTCTGACTTGTGATGAAGTCGCGCCAATGTAATACTTAATTTATTATTGGGATTATATTCATTTCGATCTGAAGATACCCGATTCTATGGAGTGTGTAGACTATACAGTACTATAGTGTGGATGCAAATGACATATACTATTCGTATTCCAGGATACACTCATCATAAATGCAGGAGCAACTATGCTTACCGAAGCGTAAATGGCTATTCTATAATATTAGGCCGGGAAAAAGTTTTTTCCTATTTTATAAGTAAAAAGTTGCAGTAAAATCTCTTCGGTTGAACTATTTATATCTGGTTAGTTTTGGCACCATTAAATAGATGACATTTTAAAAAAAGTAAAAACGGTGTCCCGACATTTTTCTAGTGTTTTCCTATCCACCAAAATGAATAAAACTAACGTAGAAATTCGATATATTTTGAAATTTTATTACAAGAAAGGGAAAAATACGACACAAGCCATGAAAAAAATTTGTGACTTTTATGGACCTATTAACTGGGTAAGAGTAGCACGAAATTGGTTCAAGCGTTTTTTGCCCGGTAATTTTGATGTTAAAGATGAACTTCGCTCTAGTCGACCTGTTACGTATAAAGTCGATGCAATTTCGAAAAAGTAGAGCAAGGTTGGCATATTAGCTGAAAAGCTGGGGATTGACAGCTAATTAGTTTTGTCTCATTTGAAAAAAAAATGGTGAAATATACAAGAAAATTTCATACTTGGGTCCTACATGAGCCCACAAGATATTCTAATGAATCGTGTACTCATTTGCAGTTTGAAAAGATTGATTTTTGATGATAAAAAATGGATTAACTACGACAAGAACGTGTAAAAAACATCATAGTCAAAAGGTAAGCAAACTCCACAGCCTATAGCAAAACCCGGAATAGCTCGCAATAAGTTGATGCTATGTGTATGTTGAAATTGGAAGGGCATTATTCATTATGAGCTTTTACTGCCGGGCAAAACCATTAATTAGTATCTCTACTGCAAACGGCTGATAAGACTCAAGCAAGAAGTAGAGAAAAAAATACCGGAATCGATCAATAAGAAAGAGTGTGGTTTGTCATCATAATGACACTAGACTACATAAATTTTTAGCCACTAGGCAAATATTGAGAATTTGGCTGGAAAATGTTAACACATCCACCATATATCTTTGCAGCCTCAGATTTTCACCTGTTTCGGTCTCTTCAGAGTTCTTTAGGCACTGTTGGGTTAACATCAAGGGAGGACTGTCAAAACTACTCGTTGCAGTTTTTTGGTCAGAAGTGCCAAAATTTCTACATCAGTAGGATTGTGTCACAATGTACAAAATGGCAACGTTTGGCATATGTTTATTATAATTAAATGCAAATAAAATATGATGAAAAAATTGTCTTGAATTTGTATATAAAGTATGGAAAATCTATATCCCCGACCTAATGTAATCAAAGACTTTGTGACGAGTGAACATTAACATACCGAATAGCATACGATAGGGCCTAACAGGATGCTGCATTTGAGCACAGAAGCTCAAGGTGCATACATGATGTAGACATTTGCGATAAATTATAGTCACCACCGATAAAGAACCTAAATCAGTGTTTCTTTCCACCTTTCTTTTTCCGTCTTGTTTATTTTCTTATAGAGTTCCGTCGTCTCGACCATGCATCACGTCGAAACAAGTGGGTGGATCTAAATTAAATTCAGAGCGATTACAACTGATGCTACAGACTAACGTTATATATCCCTTTTATTACTTAAATCAATACTTTTTTACACAAAATTTTCTTCGGTGTACTAATGCGTCACACTTATACATAGCGAGAGCATTACAGTCGATGATAAATATCATCGAATGAATTTGTGGTAAATACCACAAATTCATAGAACATTCACCGGTCTCGGTCTTGTTACCCAATGCCATCAGCAGTCGCGTACGCCGACAAATTGTGCATGAGCAGCAACCACACGAGAAGAACGCACTGCGCGGTTACCGCGACGACAAACAGGGGTCGCGCGCGACGACCTGTCCGCGGACGTTAGCCTGTAGCCTGAACCTTATTAACATATAAATTATATAACTATGTACCTCGATTATCTATTGATGGACAGAATTCTTCTTCGATTCAACTCTATTTAGTAAGTGAATATCAGGTACCTCGTTTGTTATTTTATTTAAGTTAATAGTAAACGGACCTCTCATCTGAAGCTGTGTATTTTTAACGTGATTATTACGCTTATTTATATGGCAATTCTCATTATTTAATTTATATAAATCGAAGTGTGTAAGCACTGATATAAACGCAAACATATGTCTCTTGCAGATGTGATAGGGACACGTTCAAGTTGAACGAAAAAATCCATTATTTAATTTCAATGGTATTTTATAAATGAGTTAAAATTTTATTTTAAACCATTAATTCGTTTTGATTTAAACGAGGAATACGTACTCATAAAAATTAAAGAAAAGTTTGATTATTTATATGGTACAAAATATCTTTGTTTAAGAGGGATTAACGAAATCATTTTTTGCTTGTACTAAGAAAATGCCGTCTCCAGTATATCTATTTCGAACAACTTTTTTTTGTCATTTCTTGAGACAAGTCACAGTTTTTTTTCTGTGTAGATCTTTCTAATTCTGATCCTGCCCTACATTCAGAGCGGTCCCCGTTCCAATTTCGTTTGCGCACTTGTTACCGTTTTTATCCCAATTTTGGTATGCCTTCGTGCAAATTTCGACAGCTTTAAAGGTAATGTGTATACCTTTTTTTTTAACCGAATGCGATTATGCTTTTCTCGTGACACAAATAAATAAACGGACGACGTTTCTCTTTTATATACAGCAACATTAATCAAGACTGGAAGTGTGCTAAAAACTTAAATGTCCAGACATGTTGACATTTAGATTTTTAGGTCACTTCGTTATTACATACTTACACGTCGAATCGAGAACTATCCTCGAGCGATAATTCCGCTTTCAACTTTACGCCTTTAAGGGTCGATTTTGCATAATGGCTGAAGCAACATTTAAGACTATGGTAGAGATTCGGTTTAAGATTAACCGAAAATTTATATAAGAGTTATTACACTTCCATAATTTCACACTTTAAAGACTCCACATTAAAATCTATGTATTCTAACCTTTTACCTTGTTTAAACCTGAATTCGAAACACCACTAATATAACAAGTTTAAATATAATTTGCGATTTCTCCCTCTTTTTATATTTTAATAACATTGATAAAATTAACATTTTTTTTCAGTTGTCTATAATTTAAAAGAAGTCTTAAATTTCAGGAGTGATTCCAGCTGAAATAAATCAAATTTCAAATCATCGCGAAGACAAACGAAAAGTTAGTTATGACTATTATGAGTCAACATTACGTCTTTTTACATATGAGCGATGTAAACAAATCGTACATTCACAACGTTATGGCCAATTTAAATAAATTTAGGGAAAAATATCTTATTTCATTTACGGTCGAACCGATTTAATTACTCAGTTAATTACATATTGTGTTATAAAATTCTCACGATTTAATGTAATTAGAATTCAATGAATGCAATTCATAGACTTCTATTAATTAAAAATTTTATAGAACTTCTAATAGAAAACAAGTTATACCATATGTCTCTGTTATAGTCTTTTTTAGTCGGTCCATATTCAACAACAATAATAATATCTAATCCGATTACAACTAATGCACAGACTTGTGATTTATTCGCAATTCTCCATTTTTTCCTTTGCTGCCATAGAGTAAAAACCGGTCCCTCAAACCGTACATTCTGTATTCAACACGTAATAGCAGTGGTTGGCTACATTCCGTCCGACGAGGTCGCGGGTCGCGCCCGCCATAGCATCCGACGTTTTCACCCACGGCTACATCCCCGCCATTTCAAATGCGTACATACATTCTTATTTACAACCGCACGGAGAAATAACTTATCGATCGCTCGCTTATTAACATAAATATGGTCGCAAATTAGCTTCGAGATGACTACAAAATGTCAAGAGTCGAGAAACGACTCTTGTCCTGTCACAATGAAAGTCCAAACCAAATATTGGAATGGCGATAGAGAACGACCGAATAACGGCACGTTCTGAAAGTTGTGTAGAAAATGGATGATTTTTTTTATTGATAATTACGTTACTACTTCTACACAGCTTTCTCGATTATTTGAAATAGTTGAACGAGAAGGTAAGTACCGAGTCGGTTTAACAACATTCAAGTGCGTGAATTGAATCATTTACAATTAATACACAATTAAATATTATGCCAAATAGTACTCATGTATTTTAAACATAATAAAAAATTAAATCGACTGTCTTCTGAAAATTATTAAAATAGATTTAATATTTTAGGATATTTAGACCCGATTCCAACGACCGATGTCAACGATTAACAGGTTATTAATTTAAATTGAGAGTCTTCTCTTCATACAAAACAGCTCATAATATTGTTTCGTTTTAACGGCCTGTTAATTTTTAACATTGGTTGGTGAAATTGAATCTTAAAGTTTTAAAGGCATATTAATCCGTTCAAGAGACGTCAAAAATTTCATTTCAATTGTTTCCTTACTGACCTTGCGATCATAGACAACAATAGGTTACAGTCTAAGTATTCCACACGGCCATAGGTTTACTATGGACATCGAATTGTCTATTGTTTTGTGCCGCAATCATTTTAAAGTGCTCAAGTCAAATTTAAAGTTGTCTATGCACTTACATATTCAAGTCGACACACAATGTAGATTAAACATCATAATTATTGTTTTATATACATGTCACTTACATTGTTTATAGCATTACGTAAGTGTATAAGTAGAATAAGATTTTGATTGATTTATAATAATTACAGACGTATTTAGATCATGTATGACGTATAATATTTTATTTCGGCTCAGTTAGAAACTTCACGACTCTCTCAAATTTGAACAGTGTTCGATTATTTTCGACAAACAAACAATAACATTAAATGGTTGCACTCGCAGCGATGCGAGTACGGTCAGAATGTTTGACAAAGCCTTGTTATGTTTTACAAGACGCAACTTTTACCTGTGATTGGCTAACGGTTATGTAACTTGATGCCAATTTCGTTTTCCATGTAAAACTCGTGGTACGAAATCATAAAAATGGTTCTAAGAAATATTAAAATAGATTCTGTTAACGACAAAAGTTTCAATATTTAGAGCTATAACTCTAAATTAAATAAGTTAAATTACTATGATTAAAATGTTGTCAAAGGTCATGAAGGTTTATCGTGATATATTAACAATCGCTTGATTTACATCACAAACAAGTTATGAACGCTAATACGCTATAAAAAGTCATGGGGTTGTTATTCAATTACTTTGTATATTTAAAAGGTTTTGTAACTTTTTTCGTTGCCTATAATATTTTTTTTATCTATTTGACTTTTATAATTTCATTCTTAGTAAAAAGTAAGAGTGCCTATTAGAGATATGTAATATAAAATTGGTCATATACACAAAAATATACTGTAGATGTATACATATATATTTAAGTTTGAAAATTGGAAATAAAATAGCTGTTAAGCAAAATGTAAGGCATGTAATGTATAAGATTTTATAGTCGCCCATAAAGTTCGTGGTCTGTCAATGAGGGAGAAGGCTGAATAGGCTTATGTTTCTTTTACTTTGCCTAGCTCAATTAAAAACATGAGACCAACATATAGACGTGTATGTATAGCCAGAAAGTAATTATTGTTAATTTTGTCCATTTTATTATTAAAAATATTTAGTTGTAATAAGAGAAAACAGCACAATAAATATCCTCTTGTACTTAATAAGAAAATATGTATATATTCCATGTAAAGGGAGGGAACGATTATTTGTTATGTTATAATTTGTTATGTTATGTTACATATATTCTAAAGAAGCCCCAAAATAGAACTGCTTGCTTTGTAGACGCTCCGTGACTGTGTTGCATTTCGAAAATTCTATTCTCATTGTAAAAGATGTCGCTGATATTCATTTAGGAAATGTCAAATGACAGGCATTCGCTTACTAAATGAAAGTTAAAAACTTCGTTTTCACCAATTTTAACTGGATTCGTAACCGGTTATTCTATTTATAACTTCAAAAACGCCACATAAAACGCCACAATTAAACGCGACTCGTTTGCTTTGAGAACCAGAGAGAGGAGACGAACGTAATCAGAACGCCGTTCGTCTCGAACGCCCCGTCGGGAGACGGATATGGTCCTTCGCTTTCGCAATATCCTCGAACGTGCGCGCTATACGAGCGCTCGTAACGCGTACGTGTTTTTCATCGATTTTATCATAAATACTGCACCGCGTCCGTCCGGCGCGAGAGGAGAAAGCGCGGGCGGCGCGCCCCGGGTTTGGCAACACTCTCGGCGGACCTGCGGGCGATAAATCAATAATTGCCCGGCCTCGTAGGAGCCGACCGTAGCTTGACTGATGCGCCGACGTCGCTTGCCCGCTCTCGCTCGGAGAATTCCCCAGAAATGTCAAATGGAGATGATTCGGCGAGACGCTATGCTAATTATGAAATGCACGAAATTTCAATTCGGCCGTTTTTACTGACGGTTGAATTGAAATTTTTATTATACTATACTAAATTAGAAATTGAAGCATTTGAGCATTTTACAATTGGTCAAAGCTTTAATGCATAACCGTGTAATATTTTATTATGTTATTGAAAATTATTAGTATACATTCCTACATTTACCATACATTACTACATTACTATACATTCAAAAAGCATGTGCATCCTGCATACATCGTGAGAAAAATCTCTTATTTCAAAATAGAGTCCCGAAATTTCTGAATTTGACCAACCATTTTTTGACATAATATCATAATGTTTTATAACAATATGTGCCAACTTTAAATGCCGAATGACTTAAGTGCTCCCCCTCGAGATAAATAGTACGCAAATATATCATTAATTCAAATGTTGATTTGAATTTTTTACTATCGTAAACTTCATGTGATTTTCAAAAAATATTTCTATAAGATCTTAATAATTATCTAGATGAATGTATATGTTTTACATGACGTACATGTTAATCCATGGCCAACCATAATTAGAAAATAAATATAAACGAAAATGTGCGTTTGTTACTCTAATTCCAATAAAAAACCGAAACTGCTAAATGTAAGAATTCTATTTCATATTTCTATCACTGTAATAATATGTTGCATTAAAATATTTTAATGAATGGATTTAATCATAAACTAAGGCTTTTTTCCATGCTATGAATATCGGCCTCAATTACTGCTTACGATATCACTTTAATAGGCATCGCCTTATGCATAAAAAGTCGCGCGGTTCATAAGGTCATTTTCTTTCTTTTTACTTTACCCACGTAGAATATAGTGCTGAATTGACGCAATATGTCGCAGTGCAGACACTCCAAATTCTTTACCACTTCTACTACAGAAGCTTTGAGGCTCAGTGCTGAAGGTCAGGTTACACCATTTCGTTTGCGGTCCGAAAGAGTTGGAAAGCAAGAACATAGCGTTTTTTTTTTCTTTTTTTCCCTCCATTTCCTTACGCGACCGGCCTTGAATGTTGCGGCGGCTCCGAGTCTGTGCGGTCGGAGATAGAGGTTAATGATCTTAAGAAGGTAGATAGATGTTCACGAAATAAATCCGTATATTTCTCACTGCATCGATATACATGTATAAAAAAAAACCGTTCTTTCTTCTCTGATCGCTTTATTGCAACGCAATAATGAAGGCTTAAAAGCTTCTATTAATTAAATGCGAAAGCATCGGCTTGCATTTAAATCTCAAATCAATCTCGAGACTTCGACGAGGATTGTACGTCTTAAAAAATGGTTGCCGGTTCAAGATGTCGACCTCCGCATCCGACTGCGACCTGAAGTGATTGATGTCTCTATTACACTTAATAGTTTAAATTGAACATATAATACACGCAGAGGTCGCAACACTAAAAAAACCCGGTTATAAAGTTCAATATAAAAATTTGTCGCGTATTTTTCCAACCTTATGGGTAGAAGTTTTGCATGAATTTAAATTGGACCACCTTTAAAGTACAGTCTATCAAATAGAAAAGAATCATTCAAGTAGTTTCATAACCAGCATGGATATTTCGTAAGATATGCACAGAGTACGTGTCGGGCCACATGCAATGTTGGGTTCCGTAGTTGTCCATCGAAGTTTGCGGGCTAAGAAAGGGTCTTTTTGTTTGATAATATGAACATATTAATTGAGTTCACGGTTAAATGTTAATGTTTAAAAACGGGCCCACACAGGACTAGTGTTAATGATGATTATGATTTTATACTTCCAAAATTTTATATGGTTCATAAACTTATTTTTAATCCAAATTTTACACAACCAACGTTATCATTTAACGTAGTTTTGAAAGGAATTTGTAGGAAATTTTACTTTTTACTTGACCAAGTACATTTTATAAATTGGCCGACTATTATTCCTTAACTTGTAAGCCTACTTAGCTGTGAAAGTTTTTTTTTGACTTCGTTATATATACTACTGCCGTGGATTTTTCCTCATATTCAAGAAATACCAATTACATAGTAGAGGGGGACAATAGTCTAACGAAAATTGGTACTTTACAGCATAAGCTCGTAAGCCGATCTCTTAATCGAAAAATGATTTTGGAAGACTTGCAATATTTTTGAATGATCTGTTCAAAGATACCTCTCACCATAGAATAAAAGAGAATAAAAATCATCCCAAATTTATGTGTAGGGTAGGTGCCCTGAAAAATTTTTTTTCAAACGTTTTATTCTATCACTTTATCGGCGTGATTAATATATGTACCCATGTTAATTAGAACCTCTAATAACAAGGTTCTCTGAGCTAAGACACGAACAGATAGACGGAAGAATGGACGGAAATAGAGACTCTATTAGGATTCCTTGTCAATTACGGAATCCTAAAAATCATTTGTATTCCTCTTTTTGAAGTCGCTTAAAAACAAAAAACTACCATGTTCTGTTTTAGGTTCAAAATTTTACACAAATGAACATTATTTACTTGTATCTTCGTTTAAAATGATGAAATATAGCGTGCAGCTTCAGATTTGTACATTGTATTAAACATTAATATTACCATTAAACATTAAATAACTATTTTTTTTAATTTAAGTACTATACGGGTTATTCATAAAAAAATTGTACATGGAAACACATGTAGGCTACTAATACTGAAAGTATTTTATAAAGATCATAAGGAAATGCGCATATTAGTTGAGAAATTCTACGACTTTCTATGCAAGTCTTATGATGCAAAATGATGAAAGAATGATGCAAAAAGCCTTCGAAGGTTTGGTAAAAGTATTTTCTTAATCAAGCAAAATTCCAATATTATGTATATATTGATTGCTGAAATAAAAAGCCACAAATTTTTAACCTATAAATTACATATTTTGCTAATATTAGCTTGTAAAAATGTAAGCTTTCATTTCTAACAGAGAGAAATATTACTTTACATAAAAAAACTTCAACACGAAGTAATAGCAATCTTAAATATTTTTATTGGAAATTAGCTTTAATTCTAAAAATTAACAATCTTTAGTTTCAGAATAAAGTAAATTCATGAATTTGAAAATTATTTAATGTAAAAGTGATATACTTTGGAAATTTATATATAATTTCCATATGTATTGAATAATAAAGTAATATATCAAACGCAACTATATTTTTGGCTATTTTAAAATATACATTCGACAAAATATAGTTTTGAATTTTCCAATCATTTAATTCTCATTTGAATACCCCTACATTAAGACGACATTGCGATGGTACCGTGACGAATGCATTGACTCACTTTGTATGCGTATTGTACGTTACACATTATCGTATATTGTTGACCAACATAAAGAAATACAGGAGTATCGAAAGGTGCATAAGGTTACTGTAAATCTAAACGTACATTCGATAATGTCTCCTTGACTACGATTTCTAAGTTCACAGGTCGCGGCCGCCCCTGAGCTCTGCAACAATGGCTTCGGTACAATCGATTAATTATGGGCACCCTATTGAAAAATTGCTAATAACAGCGACTGTTTCGTCACGAGCGAGCGCCATATCATTACTGCCATCTAAACAATAGAATTGTTGGGGGAATAAGGAGATGACGAAGAATTAAGAAAAAAACACGCAATTAAAATTAATGCCTGTGAAAATTTTAAAGACATAAGAACTAATTTGAGATAAATGAATTGCCTGTTTTTAATTATTCTCCCGTGAATGAAATTCGAATTTTTATGTTACGTCTTCTACGATCGAATATTTTTTCCAAAAACAAGTAACCGAATGGGGATGGCGCATTGACTGTGGGGGTCTCGTTTTGGATTCGGATCCTGACTTGGAGCGAATCGACCAAAGGACGAACAAGAAAAAGCTCTGTTTTAAAAAGCACGTCATGGCTTTTCCACCGCAATGGTGATAAAGTCATCAGCTGCTCCCGACCCATACTAGGCCAACGTGGAGATGTCGGACTTAAAGCCACTCAATTTGGAAAATGGGGCGCCAAATACTGACATAAAAAACAGAATTAAAAAAAATCTCAATACTATTTCCACTCGTTTTGATACACGGCTTGAATATCTATTTTGTCAGTTTTCACTTCATTAAGATCGCAATTGTCAACGTAATTAATATTTATTTTAAAGCAAATACTTTTTTTTTCACCCAGTTTGCGTTACAACTTTCAATATAATTTCGCTAATAGGCGTCAAAATCGTAAAAATACTTCTTATTATCGTCAGGAAAGTACTCTTTACACCCATCACCCCAACATGGTTCAATTCACATATTTGTTACATTCTATTGCAATCGTATATTTGTTCGCTAGAGTTAATTTTCGAATAGGTCATTAATCTATTAGCATACAAATGTAATTGTGAACTATTGCAGTATTGAAACGTGGAATTTTCATAGATTAAACGTTTATGTATAAAATAATTTGAAACGTTTAAAATCAGATCGTTATTTTTGCGACAACACTAATTAGTTTTAGTATTTGATTTTATCGGAGTCAATGATTCTTTATGAAATCTTGTACAGCACACTTTTGTACGCTCAAATAATTTTTCTGTACATATAATTTAGAACATGCGCATCCCGACTTTATGTGGTAAAGCGTTGCGTAATACGATACAAGAAAATGTCTATTGTTTTACTTCACGCGAATAATGTAACCGGCGACACCAAAAAAACACTATAACGTGGAAGTGTAATAAGTTGACAGCGAAGAGCGGTGTCGTGCTTGTGAATGGCCTACTAATAAATAACTCACACGTAATAAAGTTTCCTATGAGACAGTCAGAAAATGTAACACAGAGTTGTAACATCTATTGCGAGATGTCATTATTATTTGTAACATTATGAACAATTAAAATTAGGGGTATTTGCTTAATGAATTTTTTAATGTTAATATTACATTAGATTACAGAAATCCTAAGCCAGATTACATAATATTTTCAATACTTTGGAAATTAAAATTTATTTATCTGTTTACAGGTAACGGCATTTACGTTCGTCGCCTTTGTTGTCACGGGATTAGCTCAAGAGCCAGTCTCGGATAGCATCAATGACAAAATAAACACCATTGAAGGAAAACCTTCTGTTCGGTTAGATCCCTATATAAGAAAAGCATTACTGAAAGCTCTCACTGAATTAGAAGAAAGCGACCCGAC
Source organism: Eumeta japonica (assembly GCA_005406025.1). Classification (NCBI taxonomy): domain Eukaryota; kingdom Metazoa; phylum Arthropoda; class Insecta; order Lepidoptera; family Psychidae; genus Eumeta; species Eumeta japonica. Next base: position 414,980 of record BGZK01000311.1, on the reverse strand, counting down.
CACTGATGAAGAAGGAGGGGGTACATCTACGATAGATACAGAAATACTCAAATCAGGAGATGATATCACTGAAGCTTTACCTACTGAATCTACGAAGGAAGGTATACAAATACATTCCTTTATAGTAAATGGGCAAGGGGCATTCGATAACAATACAAGCAATGAAAGTCCCACGGTTGTAGAAAATAAAATATCGATTCTCAGCACTACAGCGGGAAATGTGGAAAATCAATTAACAGGGACATTTCCCACGCAAACACCATTCCATGAGATTTTCCAAACCAAGGAAACCGGGGTTAATCTGCAACAAGTGAGAAGCATAAAAAATATCCTGTCATCAAATTCAAACGATATCAAGCCAGTCACAAAAGGAACGACAACTACTAGACGACCCACAACGACAACTACGACCACCACGACTACAACTACCCCTAAACCGACGCACAACGACGACGGAGAAAATATTGAAGAAGTGGACAAGAAAGACGTACAAGTTTTTACAGCTCCTTTGGTTGCTGCCTTTACAGTACACCAAGATGCACAAGGATCACCGAAGAAGGTAATACCGATATTTCAACAACCAACAAGACAATTACCCGTGATTGCACCACAATTACCTCTAGCTCAGACGCCTATTGAACAGATAACGCAACGATTACCGAAGCCCATCGCCGAGCAGTCTCAAAATTTCATTGTACATAAAAGTCCCAATGAAGAGTTCATTAGCCATCAATTACTTTTACAAAAACAGCTAGAAGAGAAACAAAGATACTTAGAAGAGCAACTGCAGCTTTTGCAATTGCAACAGAAACAACAAGAGGAATTATTGAGAAAACAACAACTTCTTTTACAACAGAAAGAAGCACAACGACAGCAGTTCTTACAAGACCAACAAACACTTCAAAACAATCAAGCTTCAAACATCTTCTCGCAACAACTACCTCAAAAAGCTTTCCAAAACGAGTTTCAAACGCAAAACCCTCTAGTACGCCCACAAAATACTCTAGTGTCCATCCAACCTAGCTTAAGTTTAGCTCAAAGTACTACAGTAGGCAGTCAACAGCAGTTACCTAACCGCGAAGCTGTCGACTTTCTGCTCCATTTACGAAACCAACAACCTGAACAATTCCCGTTGCAAGAGAATCATCTACCACACGGTGTAAATAACTTTCTGCGACCAACGCCTCCACCGATTTTTCACCAAAATAGCTTTTCTCCTGTCAGACCCATAGAAGATCCATTCAGGGCGAAACACGGTACGCGCGTATTTCGCCACGAATCTGGTACCGGTAACTTCGGATTTAATAATGTGAATCAAAATTTTAACAGGTTTAACGGATTCACGTCATTTAATACAAATAGGTTCCCTCCGTTTAACCGTCCCTTATCTTCTGATGCAGAACTGAAACAGTTATTGCTGCAGTCTGGCTTAAGTGGTCGTGCGCACGAAGATTTAAATATTGTTTCCAAAGTTTTATCGTTGAATCATGGAATCCCCACCACTAATAAACTAGCGTTTGACAGTAGAAGGCAAATCAGAACACCCTTTTAAAAAAAAATTCTTTTGAAAGTACACTGAAACCTTAAGACTGTTTAAGATTTGCATCACTTTATTCAATAATTAGTTCAGAAAGTATTTTTTAACAATGTAGTCATAATATTTCAATCCATGTTATTGTCACCAAGAGAATGATAACACTTCAGATTCTATTCTAAGCTTTAGTGATGACAAATATTTATACGAACGACCGACAAAGATTTTTTTTAATATTGATCACGTTACGTCAGACAAAATAATTTATGTTAAACTATCTTTGAATCGTCATAAATTAAATACAGAAATTGTATTTAAGAATCAGTAAAATATTCCATGCAAATAAATATATTCTTCATCTCGATATGGATCTTGACAGTTTAAAAATAATATTATAAATATAATCTGCTATTAATTAATTAAGTTGGCAATTTGAATGTTATTGTAAAACTAGGTCCATTTACTTTTACAGGTATTATGTAACTAATAGCAGAGGCGGACCAATAAATCCATTTTAAATATATATATATACACCATTCACAAATCTATCTAAAGAATAGAAGATTAAAAAGATCCCGTGCTTATTCATTAATCATTATTACATAGACTCAGTTCACCACATGGCCCTACCAGATCCGCCGCTGACTTTAGCCAAAGAGAATTACGCTATACCCACACATTTCTGTGTTTTACATTATTCGGTAATTTTATGGCATTGAATGTTTATTCGTTAAATGTCCTGAACTTATTTATTTAATTTTAATGTTTATGAACTGCCATAAATAATTTTTATTTAAGTAAGTACATAGCTTTGTACTATTATTTAGCAATAATTCTTTGTAATCTATATAAGATGTGTTACATGTATTTTCTATTTTATAAGATGAATATTTTATTGGAAAATATGTCAAAAATACAATGATTTATAGGGTTACAAGTAATTTTTTAAAGCTTAGAAAAGCATCATTCACTTGAATTCACGATGACTAGATATTAAAACGAAATTATATAATGGCCTGTTTATTTTAAAAAGAAAAATATTTTTGTTACTGAAAAAGATTTTGAATAATTTCTATAAATATAACCTTTAATATGTTGGTACATTAGAATTGATGTTTCTTATATAAAAAATTACTTGAGATTAATGGCATTATAAGGCAAACTATAATAAGTTGTATTTAATGTATTTTGTAGAAGTAGATAATATTAGTATAAATTAAGACAAATTAGTACAAGGCAGTAATTGAGTCACGATGTTTATACTGTATATGTAAATAATATGTTTTTACAATAAATCTCTCTTAATAAGTTTTGATTTTTTTTTTTTATTTTAAATTGACAATGATTGGCATATTAATCAATGAGGATAAATGAGGAGCTAAATTTCAAAAGGGTATTTTTTTATTTTTTAATATAAATAAAAACTGTTTACTTTAAGCTATAATTTTTTTATTATTTTTTTTATTTATATGCATAGTGCTCATAGTGATGACGCCGTGATTCAATGTTTATTGAAAAAATTATTATTCTTTGTGTAATTAATGTTTAAAATAAAAAAAGTGTCCTTTTGATTCAAAGTGATAAAAAAGTACCCTTTTGATTTGAAGTGATAACTTTTCCAAGAAAAATTGTTTTACTGATAGTTGTTATTCTTTTTGCACTTACTAAGAAAACTGCTTGAAAGAATTTTTTGGAAACGCTTACTAGACGTTTGTTTTTTTCTAATAATATTAATAAAAAAAATTAAATTAAATTAATATTAACGGTAAAAAGAGTAGTATTAATGTTAATTTTAGCAATAATTTTTAATTTTTAATTAAAATCAGGACATAAATAACATTATAATAATAAAAAATATGTTAATAATATTTATATAATTTAATGATAATGATAAATACTGAATTATTTATTTGATTTTACAAAAAAATCTTCTTTTGTCCCAAGCGTAAATTTAATTATTTTTTTTTATACTGAAAAAATTTTAATTCATAAAATATGATAAAAAATATCAACAGAGTTTAAGATTTTCTACCCGACACAAAAAAAAATTAAAAATTTATCGAAAGATACCCTTTTGAATTCAGCTCCTCAAATAGCGTAGTGGACACACTTTTAAAATTGTAGTCGTTGGAATATAATGGGATGAATGCAGAATATACTGAGCTTATTTGCTCATATTTATTTATATTCGAAATATTGACTACAATAGCTTTTCATTTTCTCAAATTACTATAAATTAGTAGTAGTAGAGTAGTAAACGAAAAAACCTATTATTAGAAACTTGAAATGCTGTTTAATGTTTTCTAACACTTTTAACTAATCCAATATTTTCTAAATATTATGCCATTTTTAAGATGAATAATGAGAGTTCATTTTCTTATAATTTTTAATTAAATGTCACTTCATAGACACAAAATAACTCAGACTGTATGTTAACAAATATAAATAGGAATTTATTGTATATATAAGTAACAATATTATATAATAAAAAGTAGGTAGATGCATGTGAAAAAATAATAAGGTTACTCTCAGAGAATCCCGCTATTGTCCAGCTCAGAATGTTCGACAATATTAAATTAGTGGTGACATATTTTATAGCTTCGAGAGTGCTAGTTTAGAAAATATACGGTACTACATACCTGGTAAGGCATCAGTATTTTTAAGGTTTTGTAACTCAAAATCGTTTTAATTTCTTTGAAAAAAAGAACTGATCAAACACTTGTTCATTTTTCTTTTCTTACATCGACGTCAACGCGTTGACTCTAAAATGCATCGACTGATTGAGTTCTTCTTGGAATTAATTGATTGGTGTGGTAATTCAATGGTATATTGATATTTGCTATTTGATATTTGAAATAATTTTTGAATTTAAAACCAATAATATTCTGAACTTTGCCGGTTTAATAATGTTAAATTGATATGGAAAAAATTCTTATTCGAAAAATGAAATTTTAATAACCTTTTAAGCTTCTTTGTTTTATATGCTTAGTAATAAACAACAGCGGGTTAAACGGATGGACAATTAAGCAAAAGCAATAAAATTCGTTTAGCGAATAGGGAGCATTTAGAAAGGGAACCCTAAACTATACTAATATGTAAGAGGCAAGCTTTAATGAATTGTAATTAATTCATCGATATAGATTCAAAAGTACCAGAATCTTTGCATCAAATTAGTGCAAAATATGTTTTTATTGTTTAGGCACACAATAAATAAAAATTATGGAAATCCATTTTCTAAGTAGATTAAATTTTAAAATGATCCATAATTTTTAAAGTGAAAATTTGAAAATTGATATTTTGAAGTCGGATTAGGAATTAAAACAATTCGTTCCAGTGCTTTTGGAAAATAAACCATTAAAAGGCTAGAATCGGGTGAATATTCGAATGGGAAAACCGTAATTTTTAAAACTAAAAACATTCAAATTGGTATTTAGACAAATAAAAGTTAGAGATGTAGTTTAGGGCGTAAATTTTAAATGTAGAATTTAGATATTACAAAGATCATATTCAGAATCTTAAATAGAAATTATTCCATTGTTTTTGGATAATAAAATGTAATAAGGATGAAATCGGAAAAGAAATACAGTCGTCACCAACGTGAGTGCCGGATATAGCGAACCACACTTCATCTCTATTGGATCTTCTACTGACTTCACATCCCGACAATTGACAACCCAATCGAATCATCAGACCACTGTCTGGTTCGGAGTAAAGTGTCTCTCACAAGGCCACTGCGATCAATTTCTATCCATGGGAATAATAAGCGCGCTTCAAGATGTAGGATCCGAGATGCTTGCCTTGACTCCTTCACCACGGTGATGTTACAAACCGTAGATTTATGTATTCTAAAATCTTTGGTACCGATAGGTGGCAAATATTAAGCCCTGGTTTAATAAACCTTGCAAAACTGCATCTCGCCGTAAACCGGAATCCCACGAAGCCTGATGAATTGCATTGTAACTAGGGAATGCCAATAGACTGTCTATTGACATTCCCTAAAAGTTGAAGACACTCCTAAGTACCTATACAACATCTATACACATCACGCACAATGTTTCCAAATTACAACAGAGTTGCGATTTATATTACCTCCATATCTATACATTTATTATCTTCGAAGGAATAACATAAAATAGATATTAGAGCATTTATAAATGCAAATATTTTTCGACTTATTTATTTTAAGCGAATATCATTAATATAAGAAGCTATGAAAATACCCTTACAACTACAGCGTACAATAATAAAACAATATGAGATTATATGTAATAGATCAACTAATGTTGTCATTTACAGTACCTACCGATACGGCCATATATAATATGAAAATGTGAAAAAAAAATTAAACTAAAACTCGCTAAGTATTTTGAAGGCAGCTCAATAATTAATTTTCTTACTGATTTTATTTTGCATAATGTTATTCCTACTTAAAAACGTACCAATTTTATTAAAGAGGAGGTAACACATTGCAATGGCATATTGTAGTCATTTGCTAAAAAAAATACGTTTGGAAACGTATAGTAAGTTCAAAAGTTGTTAAACCATAGATTTTTAACAAATTATAGATCATCATTAAATTATATTCATGATGTTATTCATGATTATTAATGATATAAGTGTGGACCTATGTTTAGAATTATACAAGTAAACAAAAAAAAATTGGGTTTGTTTTTAAATTAATATTTTCTGATTGTCTACAGCTAAAAGTAACCAGTAAGCTAATATATAGCAAATAAGGTTTGCTTTTGTACATTTTACAATGAAAATAAATATTTTAAGATTTTGGCAGACAGTTTGCAGAGCAACAGTCTTAAGACGCAAGAGACGGAGTTGAGGGGGAAAGGGTGTGAAGCGGGAAGTGGCAAATAGTCTCAATAGCATTCACGCGAGCATTGCCAAAAAACGACGTCATTTGTGTTGCGCGAAGTCTAAAATGGCTTCCAAAAAGGGTAAAAATGATGTTAATTCTTTTTGCTTCATTTGCGGCGAATTCATTAAAGTGAGGGCTAAAAAATTCAGTTTGTCGTCAAATATAAAACTCTGTGAAGCTTATGAAGCTTATTTTAATCGTCCCATTCGAAATCAAGATAAAATATGGGCACCTAAATTATCATGTAATAACTGCAAAAACATATTAGAAAGTAAGAGAGTGCATCGTAACTTTCAAGGATATTAATTACAAAAAATGTAAGATACGTAATGAATAACATGTGTATTTACCTGTAGTTATTTTTCCAGTCTGATATCGAGGAGAAAAAAAAGTATGAAGTTTGCTGGACCAAGAATATGGAAGGAGCCCACTAATCACATCAAGGATTGCTACTTTTGTGTAGTTAATCCACGCAAGCGTCGGGCCGGGAAAAATGCCATAAAAAATTCAATTGCCAGATCTATCATCAACAACCGCTCCAGTACCTTACAGTGAACATTTTCCTGTGCCTTCTCTTTCAAATACGAAAGAACAGCTGCCGCTGTCACAAGTGTCTGGTAGTAGCCGATGCAGCGAATTCTTACTCGAATCAGTGTCTGTTGAACCTCATCTTATTAATTCAGAATAGCTTAATAACTTAATTAGAGACTTAAACCTACCTAAACTTAAAGCAGAAATATTAGCTTCGCGGTTGAAACAATGTAATTTGCTCAAGAATGATGTTAACATAAGTGATCAAAGGAAAAGTCATGAAATATTTTCTGCATTTTTTATAAAGAAAGACGGACTTTGTTATTGCAATGATGTGAAAGATTTTTTTGAAACAATCGGAATCCCTTGCGTTCCTTCTGAATGGCGTCTTTTCATCGACAGCTCTACAAAAAGTTTAAAAGCAGTTCCCTTTTATAATGGCAATAAATTTTCATTTCTACCTCTGGCTCATTCTGTAATTCTCAAAGAAAATTACGAAAGTGTTAAAATGGTGCTTCAAACTTTAAAGTATGAAGAGTATGCTTGGCAAGTGATAGGGGATTTCAAGATGGTGGGTTTTCTGTTGGGAATGCAAGGCGGATATGCTAAATATCCATACTATCTTTGCTTATGGGACAGTAGAGCCGACACACTTCACTACAAGCAGCAGTCATGGTCTAAACGGATCGAGTTTCAGATAGGAAAACATAATGTCAAGAATGAGCCGATTGTGAACGCCGATCATATTTTGATACCTCCGTTGCATATAAAATTAGGCCTCATAAAGCAATTTGTGAAGGCTCTTCGTCAAGACTCTCCAACTTTTGAATACTTAAAGAGTTCTTTCCTTAAATTGTCAAAAGCTATAGTTAAATCTGGTATTTACGTCGATCCACAAATTAAGAAATTAGTGGCCAGTGAAGAATTCCCCGAGTTACTGAACGCCCACACAAAATAAGCGTGGCTCAGCCTTAAAGCAATGATCCATGGCTTTCTTAGCAATAAAAAAGCTGCAAATTATAAAGAGCTCATTTTTTATATGTTTGATAATTTCATACTCCTGGGTTGCAGAATGACCCTTAAAGTACATATGCTACATGCTCACTTAGACCAGTTTAAAGATAATTTTGAGACATATTCAGAGGAGCAAGGAGAACACTTTCATCAAAATGTGATGAACTTTGGACAACGTAATCAAGGACAATACAATGAGAACATAACGGGTGACTACATTTGGAGTCTTATACGAGAAAGTTCCTACTCGCACAGAAGAAGAAAAAAAAATATTCATTTTTAAAACTTTTTTCTGTTTCTTTTCATACATTTGAAGATTTATTTTATTGTTATTTGTAAATAAAAATGATTAACATATAAATTAAATTTCTCTTTCTTACTATTGTATTCTACTGAATCAAAAAGTTTAGATTTTCTTAAAATTTTAAATTTCGTTCTGGTTGCTACAAAAGCAAACTTTATTAGATCAAAGTATTTTTTCTTTGTTTAGTTAGACATAATTAATCAAAATCAGCACTACAGAACTCGGACTCAAAAATCGTGTTTACTTGTGTTATTATTACATGTGCACTTATACTATTTTGTATATTCAATATACTGCATGTTCAGTCAGTACGTAATAGCTTACCACTAAAAATATAATTTCATTGTACCTTTAACCGTTTTTAAAATTGACGTGAATCTCGACCAGGATAGAGGATCTGATTACATTGCTGCTAAATTTGTGTATAAAATATTTTGCTGGTAATAATATATTATCAGCAAAAGTATAACCTAACATTATTAATTAATTAGCTAATATTGTTCACTGTATTTTTCTTTTCTTTTGCACCTTTAAAAAAATTTGTAAGTTAATATTCAGTAAATATATTCATCTAAGACAGTTAAATTCGATATTACACATGAAACGTGGGACTAGCATCGTTTTTGACAATGTCATAAATTAAACTCTATAATATTGGCTTTATAAGTCTATTAAATCGAGCTTTATTTTGAAAGTTATCATTCAATTACAACTAAATACAACAAACCTTACCAAATACACTATGCTACTTACAAGAAATTTCTTTAATTAGTTATTTTATTAAATCAGTTTTTTTTTAAATATGGCATTAACAACATATTACATATTTAATTTTATACTTTCCATATTTGGTAATGTAACTTCGCTCTAATTTGTAGACTCATAGTGGCTACTACGCTATATGTTTCCGCTCGGGGCCAATTTATCGTCAACATATCGGCTAGTTAACACAATACCTTATATTGGTCTAATGTACCTGTTTGCGGTAATAATCCGTTTTTATGTATGGAAGTATATTATTATTCTGTGGATTTCAATATGTAATCTGTGCCCCGTAGTGTTCAGAAGAAAGAGTTTGACACACAAAATAAATTATTTGATGCTTTGACATGTGTCAAATTACATAAGGCTTCTAGATAGCATAATGCCTTTTGGGTCAGTATTATTTACGAAACGAACTTAGCGATACGAATATAAAAATTTGTATTAATGCGATTTTGAATATTTCGCAATGTTAAGGTAAATATGTCTTTCATTTTGTGAGAAATTTCTATTTGCCATATAGAATACGAAACTTTTACCATATAGAATACAAATCAATCATTAAATTCCAATTATAGGTTTAGCATAAAGTCTGCGATACTTGGTTCGGCGGTATATTATACCGTCGACAAAGGCGTATGGAAGGACAGTCAGACAACTAGTGCTTTATATGAAGAACTGGAAAAAGGAGTTTCTCCATATGCTGGTGAATTCAAAAAGAAAATACCTTATGAGGTTTGCCTCCTTCTTTTTTGTATTATTATTTAGTAATTGCATTGAGTCATTATTAATTGACAAACTCTTTCTGTGTGTAAGCGCTCACCAGCAGTACATATTTCAAGAATTAATGTTGTTCATAATGCATCCATCACTTGTGGGTAAGAACTCAAAAAAAGTTGGTCTCCGTCAAATATGTCACTGAAATTATTTTTAAATCCATATTGTCTTAAGTTTCCATTATATTAACAAAAGGAGGTGGACTGGAGATGTGCCCCTTTATTGATATGACGTATATATTTATTAATACTATACTTCATGTTAAATAAGAGAACACAGTTATTTTAATTGAAAATTGTAATTTGTGGTGTAAATAAAACAAATAATTATGTAGGTATTATCACAATTATCAACATAGACTACTGTCATTCCTTTTAGCACAAAAAAACAATTGTCGTTTGAACTATATATCTTTATAATGTAATTACTTTTCAAATGCGACAACACATTTCAATTGCAACGCAACTCACACTCACATGGAATATATTTCATATTGGATAGATGCATTCACTGAACTAAGATAAAAAAATTACTATAATAATATTGTAATTAATAGAATCATTTTGAGTCAAAAGTTAATGTTGTTCATGGAATATTTCGCCAAAAAGAAAACTCAAAGATTCTAATAACATTTGAAATGTACACTCAATTTCTTGACAATAATTTCCATAGCTTACTATATTAAAAATTACACATCTTCAAGTATACAAATGCATTTAACAATAGTCGGAAACCAAAGCTTTTTCCATGAGTGTATGATGGGTGAAAAATGGCCTTTATTACTCACCTCCTTCCCTATTATTTGATTATATTATTTGATTAAAGCATTAATCCATTTTTTATTGGGAACATGTTTTGAATAGATGACATCTCAAAAACTAAAAATATCTCTATATCAGTATTTATTGAGACTTTGAATAAGTTTTTGCAGTTTTTTCAAAGATGGCAGTAGGAGTACTCTGTTTGTGGAATTTCGAATGCTAACACATGCAGAGCAGTAGTGTATCTAACCTTAAATTTCAGTGTATGGTCGTTCACTTTAGTGTAAACAAAGGCAATACTTTGAATGAAATATTTTTGTTCCTTATAATTTAAATATAGCTTTTATTTTGTAAAAGAAACAGCGAAAACTTATCAAAGTTTTGATATATATAAACAACATTTAAGTAACTGCACTTATAAAATATTTTTCAAACATCAGTTTTCATTCACAAGAACATTAAAAGGATTTGTCAAAACTTTATGGAGTCTTTATTTTATTTTAAAGCATTTGAGAAGTATCATGAGTAGTAAAACAGAAAAGGCATGAATTTTTTAGTATCTTATATGTGAAAAAAAAGTTTTACAAATATCAATCAATTGGAATTGGGGTCACAATTGACCAAAAATAAAATTGCTGCAGTGTTTTTCTAAAATGAAGAGAAGCTGCACAGAATAATATTGATGGTCAAGCACTTGCAGATGGATACCATCAATACATTCAAAATAAAGTTTTAATATATATTCTTATGTTAATCCTTAATAAATACACTATCATGATTTATGTAGATAAAGAGAAATTCATTTAATAGCAAATAACATTTATAGTACATGTGAAATTAGTACTGAGTAGGGAGAACCTACTTTTATGTATAATTTCTTGACTGTATTAGGGAATTTTACCACTGTTATATAAACTCTACACTCATTTTAACTTGACCTTAGTTAAATAAATACTTAATAACATAAAAGACAATTATAAAGTAATCTACATAATTCCAAGTATCCTTCTAAATATTATGTTGTATTTTATTTTTGATGATAAGAATTAATTTCCTTCTGATATTTATTTTTCAGTTACCTCCTCTACCATCGTCAGATCGATTGTCTTATCTCTTCAAGTACTACTGGAATTGTGGAGTAAAAGCCACATTTCGATTTTTAGCTGATCTACCAACTCACAGTACAAATGCAGCAATCAGAAGTTATGAATATATTTCTTCTAGTTTGGACAGTTCTTTATCTAGTGCTCGTGAAGGTGAAACAGATAAAAATAATAAATAATTAATTGTTAATGGTACAATAAATTAGATGAGCAAAAAATGCAATTTTTCAATTAATATCATAGACAATGATTATGAAAAATATGTTTTTATGAGTTTTCCTACTTTATTGTGCATGCTTAAAAGCTATATGTCCAATATGTTATAAATAAATATATTTTATGTATATCATGAACTAATTGATAAAAACATATAATTGGCTATTTAAATGTACTTAATTGGGTCTGTAGTGCAGCTCTAAGTATGTTTTTACAATCAATTAATTAGGTAAGATTTTTGCTGCTGCTTCACTTCTATGAATATTGACTGAATTTCATAATTTATTATATTGATACTTATTAAATAACATTGATTGCCCAGGGGGAATAATAATGATGTGTTTAAATTGTTAGTTAATGAAAGATATTTTGAATCTGATTAGCTCTGAGACTGACATTGGAATCTATCAACAATAAAATCAAGGGCCAGGCTAGAACAAAATTCAATATAGGAAATAATTTTTGCAGTTTTCAATTTTGCCTTCACTTGATCTCATTATTTATTATTACTTCAGTTGGAATAATTCAGATTTCATAAAAACATCTTATTGGAAAACAGTTTCAAGGAATAGAGTTAATTCCTATTTTTATGCATATACAGTTAAAACAGTTTCTGGCGACATCGTTTAGAACAACATACCGGTTACATTGACCAAAATCAAAGGTCCCGACTGAATGCTATAAGACCGCCTTATCAAAAAACATTATTTTTTACGACATTGTTTACTACGACATACCGCATTAAGGGATTATAGCCGAAAAGGACGCTGGGTAGCTTTCAGTGAAACAACTAGTAACTGTATGAACTGCGTGTTTTATTTTTGATAAATTTGTTCTTATATATTATCTTGTGAACAATGGCTTCACAAAATCCGCCAATCAAACATCCAGAATTCTATCCAATCGAAACGATCGTTAGTGTCCTAATCGTTCTTTAATTGTTTCAATTGTATTCATTTGTTTCTGCATCGGCGGCTGACACCGGGCGCATTACAGAGCGTATACGCGCGTCATGTTTTAAATGTCATCGTCATAGATGAACATGATTAAATAGATCCCCGCGAGCGTTTTGCTTCGTCAGACGGCCGGCGGACGCCGCAGCGGGCGGTCGTACTCTGACATCGAAGTGGCGAGGCGATGACGTGTGCGATGCAACGTTCGATCTGTAGGTCACAACTTCCGCGGTCGCGTCGTAGTTCGTTTTAGAACTGTCATTATGTTTTGCACGTACGTTGTAGGTCGCCACAGGACCACATTTGACTAATGTTTTTGGAGAATTATATCTATAGAACAACCAGTTCAGCTGTGTTGTAAATTTGAATAGGGGCAGTATAATGGTCAATGGGTATTATCGTAAAAGTAAACAACGCGTCGAGTTTGGGGTTGTTTGTAATTCTTAGAAACAAAACACGTGCATTTCGTAGAGTTAAGGCCCGCTTCTTCATGTCGTCAGTCGGTTTGTTACTTATCTGTACACAAGACCCACCGAAACATATTATTGAGTTAATTGTGAAACTTTTAACATGTCGCAAACAAAAAGAAAACAAATTAAATCGAAGAAAAATCGCATATTATTTCAAAGCTAGGCAAAAAAATATGGTGTATCACACTTGACAATTTGAATCATTCGGAAAGAGATGGAAAAAATTTTTTGACAATGAAGCGAGCTAGAACAACGAAGCATACGACGATTCAGGAAGCTTTGTCAAAATGGTTTCAATATCAAGGAAAAATAATCTAGCAATAAATGGGCCAATTCTTTTAACGAAGGAAACGATTTTGCTCAACATTTTGTTTGCTTGTCTAGTTGGATTCAACGTTTCCGGGCTCAGCATGGCATTGTCGGCGGAAAAATGAGTGGCGAAAACATTGTTGGTTGTTACAACTATCAGTTTTTACGACTAGATATGAATAGTCCCTTCGATGTTGTAACAGATTTTAACTGTAAATCAGAAATATTTTTTCACGTTTTTTATATTCTCCGAATTATCTAGTTTTCTACATATGGATTTTGAGTAGTTTCTAATCCTTATATATTTTTATATGTTGGAGTATTTCCTGTCTGATTATAGTTAGCTATGAATCGTAATATCATTGTTTATTTATAACCAACCAAAGAGCTTTGGTTATTATCCTCAACATTTTGAATTAGATCATCACGATTTCGACATTGGAATTGGTAGCATTTCGGGACCCCCATCGGACCAAGGGTCTTGGGCCTATGCCCTGCGTGCCCTTATGGAAAAGGTGTAACAGAAAAGGTATATCTCGCACCTTCATTAGCTTCTCTTCTTAAGCCAGGTTAAAATATTATTTAGTACATTTTAAAGACTATCCATAAAACACAAAATATTGCTGGAACGTTGCAGGAATATTATTTATGTTGTAATGTTGCAGACCGTATCCTGAAATATGCTTGTAATATACCTATGGTGGCTTTTTTACTAGTATAATTGAAGGTGAATATTGCATAACAACATTGAGAAGATATGGTTTTGTAATATAGCAATACTACATTTTATAATAGTTAGTTTAATGACCATATAAAAATAATAATTTTGGTTAATGTCTATACAGAATGCATTTTATTATGCGTCTTTTCACAAATATTCATAATCTTCTCCCTTTATAAAACAATTTTGCCAAATAAACTATAGTCATTGAAGTAGCCGTTTCTGAGAAGAATAACTTAGAACATTTACGCAGAAATGTCGTGCTGACAACCTTAGAACAACTGACGCATAGGTACCGTGGCGCAGCAGGGGGGAGAGCTAGGCGACTAACCACGTACGCGCCGCGTGGCCGGCCAATGATTCGCTTCGCACTTGCACTGATGACAGCTCGTCCCGTCGTGCCGCGATCGACCACGCCTGCACTTGCAGTCTGGCCAAACATTTATTACGGTTGTGTGTATATTATTTATAAGGATATTTTGCAATTATATGTTTTTCTTATAGTTAATTTGATAATTTTTAACAAAGAGAAGAATATTTGCAAAAAGATGCATGATTGAATCCATACTGTATATACAAAATTCAAAACCGTTTTAAAATATCAAACAAAAAACTTGTACAGCTGCTGACACTGTTTCAGCTAGATTCAAGTATTGGATAGTATTCATATCAAAAATAAAGACAATTTTGTGCATTGTGTTATAATCTTTCATATTGCTTGGATTAAGATACATTCCTAAACAGACAGACAGACGTTAACTAAAATGATTACATTTTATATTTTGAATATTTTATTTATTTAAATAAATAAATTATAATAACTTGATTTTAAAGCTTCTAGGATAGTTTCAATTTTACGGAAAAGTTTAAATACATAGTATTTGAATAAAATAACTTTATTGAGACATACATAAGAAAATCAATTATTAGGTGATAATCTAAGACTATTAATAAAACATTTTTTTTTGCTGTTGCTGTTTTACTCATGTACTGGCTTGTTAAAGCTAAGATCTGGTAGCGTCTTTTTTTTTCTTTTTCTGAAGATGATGGAAATGTCAATTGGACGGTTTCTGCCAATAAGCAGTGATAAATTATAAAATTCAAACGTCCAATATTAGTCATATTCAAAAAAATTGGTTGTCTGTAAAGTCGGTTTACGGACGATAATTTTACGTGATAATGTCATAAGAAAACATTAATGAAAAATTGCATTCGTTTATGAATTGAATTATTATCACTGAATTATCATTATTTTGTATAATAAAGAAGTAGTTTATTGAAAATGACAATATTTTCGATAAATTAGCATTTATTTTCAGTCATTAATTCAAATATTTTTCTACTTAAATTATACAGTAAAGAGATAGATGCGTCACAAGCCGAACGCTTAGGCCGATCGTTCCTCTCTATTGATCCGCGCTCTCGCTCGCACGCTCGGCTCAGGCGGAACGCGACAATGAGTCATGCTTTTTCGTGTGTGCAGCCGGCGTTCATCGATTTTATAAGACGTTATTACGTCAAAACAGAAAATCTTCCCATCAAAGTATTTAGGAAACATTGCTGTCATTACTAAATACATTTATCTATAATCCCATAAAAAAATAAGTGTAAGTATCCTTTCTATAATAATCTAAACTTTCAAAGAATTATTTAATTTAAAGTCAGCATTCATGGATAAAACAATGAATTGAAGATTTTCATTCAATGTTTTTATTTAATATTATCAAATACAGCTCCGGTGTCTCGCTCTTCCCCGTTCTATAGCACGCTTTAATCTTTTTGCTATACGAACCTACAAAAATAACACATCCTTATACCGCTCACTAATGAGATTGCATAGAATCTTAAATTTAAATTCGGCTATTTTTAGGTTATTGATTTTTATCTTTACTTATTAATATTTGTTTTTCTTTATGTGTTATTTTTGTATCTTTTCCTTTTACGTTATAACAGTGCGATGTTAAACAGGCTGAGTACGTTTTTCAGATTTCAGCCTAAAACAGAATTTAGTATTTCACATAACTGGTTCAAATTACGATTCTAATCTGAGCCTGTTAATCAATAAATTGAAATTCGTGATGAAATGGGCATATCTTCTGATTACGTTTTATAGAACCTTTAATTTTTCATACCTTTATATGAGATCATTGACTTTAGTAGTTTTATTCATTTCAAAATGATATGTTAATTTATTCCTGAGAAAAAAACATCTTTACCGATAATCAAGTAGGCAAACAGACAAACTAGGGAGACAGATAAACGGATAACAAAACAATTCTGTAAGGGTTCCGTTTTCCTTTTTTTGAGGTACAGAACCCTGAAAGGCGATGGAAATTCGAAAGTACGCAATATTATCAACACAAAGAAAAATCTTGAACGCCAAGATTAATTCCCTACTTATATTAAAATTTATTTGCCTGAATAGCTAGCTAGCTCCTTTTATTACAGCATATTTTGTGTTGGATTGTTTTTGATTTTATGATTAAAATGTTGACGCTTATGTTTTTATATATTTTATCCATATACCTGAGAATAGAACATGTAAAGGTCGAGTATCTTATAAATTTTCATTTGAAAATGAGATATTAGCTAGAGACGCGAATTAAAAAAAAGATCATCAAATAAAACGATAGACTTAGATTTGAGTTAAAGGCTAATGCTACTCAGGCCTACCTATTTTCGCATTATCATCTATTTTGACTTTGAATTGACTTAGGGCCCTTTGAATCCCAAAATGGTAGATCCGGCCTGCTTAGATTATTGTCGACAAATAAATTTCTAGAACAGTAGAGGCACGATCGACCTAAGCATTCGGCTTGTGACGCATCATCTCTTTACTGTTTAATTTAAGTAGAAAAATATTTGAATTAATGAGTGAAAATAAATGCTAATTTATCGAAAATATTATCATTTTCAATAAACTCCTTCTTTGTATTATACAAAATAATGATAATTCAGTGATAATAATTCAATTCATAAAAGAATGCAATTTTTCATTAATGTTTTCTTATGACATTATCACGTAAAATTATCGTCCGTAAACCGACTTTACAATCAATTTTTTTGGGTGATTGGTGTAATATTACACCACTTTTAGTAAAACTTAAGGTTTGATAAAATGTATTAATGTAGTAATAGTATTTTGATGTGAAACATCTATTAGCACGCTTCGACGGCGACCATGACAGAAAACGGCAATGACGTTCTCGTGTAACGTCATGCGCTCTCTACTGTCTTGTGTGCGCGAGTCACATATACCATAGTTTGTTTAATCTCTGTGTGCCATGTATTATATTGTGTATATTATATTCTTCTCATAAGAATAATAATAAAAATGTATTTAATAAAATAATTCCAATTTTTATTTATTTTATTCAATATTTATTTATCTGGTTTTTAATTAAAAATTGTTTCAATAACCGTCAATTTCAATATTTCTCATCTGTCGTGCGTATCATGACGCCCTTCTAAGTTTTCTAATCAGTACCTAAAATAAAAATGAATAACTTTATGAGAAAACACAGAACTCTGAACTTTTAAATGGAATTTAATAAAACTTGAAAGAAAAGTAGGTAACTATTTAAATATAAATACACAAACAATATATTAAAATTAGATAGTGTAGAGAAAAGAAAATACACTGGAATATTTTAAAAAGCTTCCAATTTTTTAATAAACTTTTTACATACATACGCTTTTTGTAATTTTCTCGATAAACATTTTACAAGAGCACAACACTTGTTGAAGAGATCAAATCATTTGTGATGTATGAAGCGGTTGGATATTTCAGACAAGGATGCTGAAAGTAGTAAAAAAGTTGATAGAAACGTGTATAATAATAAGAATATGACTTCATAAGCGGTCGAGTTTTTCTATTAGCTTTTAGAGTAAAGATGAATTGCATCTATCTAATTATGGGATTAAATACATTACAATTCAGTGACTTATGCAATTAAATTTTTTTTTGTATAATGAAAACAATTTCAAATCTTTTACTATATTAATATTTATTAAAAATCACGAATAGTAATTTATAAAAAATATTCTGTGCTAGAGCCATACTGTAATCAACTTAGCTACAGTACGTAAATGGACGGCTCGGCCAATGAAATACAAGTCTTACTGAATACAAACGAACTAACAGCTTCCACCATTGCTTTCATCCAATGAGTGAAAGTTCCAGTGGCCACTCCTCTAACGCCAGGCTACCCTTCCATAACCTACTTGCTTTTTCATTACCATACTTCCTCTCCCTAAGTTCACTTCGCTTCATCAGATATTCTATTTCTACCCAAAAGGTCGACAAAGCACTGGTGACTCCTGAGATTGGGAATATACATGGGAAGCGGTAACCATCCACTCTATGATGGCTCGCCTGCTCATTTGTCCCTTGATTACACTATAAAAAAATCAGTTTTAACATAAAATCAATTTATAAAATTCACTTAGAATTTCGAACAGAAAACTTCTAAATGAATTTTCCATGGTAACCTTAAAGCTATTAAGAGCAATTAAATTATAACAATAAAAAAAAAGTAAAACTACTGTCGCATCACTGTTGTTGGATATATCCGATCTTGGCTTTAAGAGCATATGAGATCGATGATTTGCATTGAAAACATTTTTTTTTGTCACAATATGTTTCTGAGATAAAATCTAATGTTAATCTATGTGTTAGTGAAACAATTTGCTTCATTTCAATCATACACAGTTTTATTATTTCTTTTATTATGA
This sequence comes from Eumeta japonica, assembly GCA_005406025.1. Taxonomy (NCBI): domain Eukaryota; kingdom Metazoa; phylum Arthropoda; class Insecta; order Lepidoptera; family Psychidae; genus Eumeta; species Eumeta japonica. Next base: position 395,921 of record BGZK01000311.1, on the reverse strand, counting down.
GGAAATAAAGTAGGTATAAATAAAATAAACTAATAAAAGTAAAGTCCGATATATCCAGCACTGGCCTCTAGGGTAAGTGTGGGTATTACCGCGGCTAGATGTGAACGTCTAACTTTAAAAGCATATTTCAAAGATTCACTATAAAATATCGTCTTAATTTTTTTTTTCTTGTCGATAATCAACTTATTTTAAACTTTGAAAAAAATTAAGAGTATGATTTTATGTTGAATTCATTAAATAATTAACATTTGAAAAGAAATTATAAGTGCTAGTATTACCGTGGACCTTAAAATGACTTGTGACAATTACCGCGCTACAATTACCGTGGACGTTACAATTACCGTGTGACAATTACCGCGGAATCTGATGGAAAAAAAATTAATAGAATAAATTATAAGGACAAACGTTTAGTAAAAACAACAGTTTTTTTTATAAAAAATTAACTTTAATAAGGCACAGCATGTTTCAATTTTGGTATAGCTGACTAATACAATTAAAACTATTAGATACATAAAAATATTTAATTCAGTCAATATCATTATTTTTCATTTCTGCTTCTTTTTTTTGAAGTTCAGCGATTTGTCTTTTCAATTCAGCTGCTTCTTTTTTTTTCAATAATGATTCTTCTTTTATTTTGTTTTTAATTTCAATTTCTTTTATTTTTTGTTCTTGTTTTATGATTTTTTGTTTCTCTTTCTCGAGTTTTATTTGCTCCTTTCTAAGTATTTCTTCTTCTTTTCGAACACGCTTTTTTCTTTTTCTTTTCATAATTCTTGTTTTTCAATTTTAATTTTCTTCTTAAAACTATTGCTTCTTTCTTTGACTGTATTTCGTTTCTTTGGCTTTTTAATCGATTGCCATTGAGTGCTGGTCAGCACAGATGGAATTTTCATCGAATTAATTGCACGTTTATTTTTGTTGAAAGATCACACCTTGGCCAATGTAACAGTTTTTGAAATGGATCAGAGAATTTTTCAACTTCTAGGTCACAATTATTAGAGACATCTTCAAGTGGAAGAATTTTTTCCTGTCAAAATTTTCAGAAGTTGAAAGAGAAATCGATTAAACTTTCCAAAAAGCTAATCCTTCAATATTCTTTGTATTTTCTTCTGTCGTTTCTAAATTACTTATTGTTTCACTAGATGAACTTTTAATCTATTGAAAACTTTTTAAAGTCAATAGCATTAACATCCAAGGGACATAGTCCACATGCCTTGAATCCATGTTCCATGATTAAGTACGAAAAGTAATACTGACATGCAGCAAAGTCCGTGACAATTACCGCGGCAGTAAATTAAAAGTGATAATCAATTAAAATTCAATATTTGTTAGGATTTTTAAGCATTAAAAAGTATAATCTTACTCTGAGATGTAATAAATATAGATCTCAAAGCATTAATTCATAGAAAAATACATTTTAATCGAACCTACAATTGCACACTAACTGCAAAAAAACGATGACATTTTCTTTTCAAACGATCAATCAGTTTTCAATCATTTATAACAAACTAAATAATTAAATTTCATACCGGGTCGTTTCTTAATTACATTTTAGAATTAATATATTTATTGCTGAATTTTTTTGAAATTACAAACAATTGTGTGTAATTAGTTTGTAATGTAATGAAAAAATCGCGGTAATACTCGCACCCGCGGTAATACCCACACTTACCCTATCAGTTTTGTTCGTCAGATATATCCGACCACGGCCGTCAAGGGTTGAAAGAGAACATTATTGTACACATGTATACTTCTAATAGGAAGTATACATGTGAAACCCTACAATACATGGAAATGAGATTTACTAAAGTTCAGCAAGGTTAGACAATATAGCTGTTGTAGTCAGAAAGGTATTAGCAATAAAAATAAGACAGGATTACAAAAAACAGCCCCACATTTGTGGCACAGTTTTGATTTATTCATTTCTCACATGTCACATACTTTACAACTCAAACATTTCCCCTGACTTAACTCATCTAATACACCAAGTTCACAAGTACAAGTTTTTGACAATTTTATTTGTGCTCGATTATTAAAGTGCTTTTCATCCAGGAATGACGTCTTTACAAAAATAAAAAACATAATTGCTCATAACACCAGTTATTTGTTGGAAATTTTATTATCAATTCGGAATGACGGCGCAAGACACAATTATGAGTTTGCATTCAAAGCAAAATATACAAACAAAACAATACATTTATTTAACATACATATTACATTACAATTTTAAAAGTAGCATTGATTCATCATATTTTCTTTGCCAATGCATTTAAATTGGGTAATAAAACAGATAAGTCATAAATATACAAATATTACACTGAAAACCATCCATGACACATAGAAAATGGCATTGCTAAAAATATATTAAAATTGAGAACATCTACAAATAAAAAAATAGTGTAAACAAAATATGCCACAACGGCTGTTTATCTCTTCAAGGTCATTATGATTGTTGTTTGATATTTTAATTCATTAGTAAAGTCTAACCAAGTTATCTATTAAAAAAAACATTCAGTTTTTGTTTTATTTCTATAGCCCACAGCCCCAATGTTTCTCTATATATGTATGTCATCTTTTGCTGAACGATAAATACAATTTTGAAACAAATGCATAAATTACATTTTGAGCATTACTTGACATGAAGATATTTTTGTCACAATACTAAATACAAATATGCAAAATGTCAGCATTGCAAGGCTTGTTTCATTTTTCAAAGAATGCAGGTCAAATAGCCTATGTTATTGCGATTTAAATATTAGTGTAATTATGCAAAAATACTTTGCATAAATATCTACACAGAAAGTTGACTTTTTCAATGTGCAGCATTTTGAGGTACTTCGATGCCAGGCTATCGGTTGTTAGCAAAATCGCACACACCTAGCATTGTCATTGAAGTTGAAAGATTGTAACATTTTTAATTTCTCCAAATGAACACATAATTATAAATATTGTTTGAGAATAAATTTTTTGAGCAGAATAGGCATAGTAAAAACATGTTCAACTCACAACTCACTGATATGTAATATACAATATATGGCAACTGTAAATTATATCAAAACAAGTCATTTAATTGACAATATAAAATGCACTTTAACAATAAAAGTTCAGCATAATGTTATATTAATTACTTCGGCACATAAAGCATCTTTTACAATGATCCAGTTTATTTTAAAAAATTCACACCATAGTTAAGTATTATTTACTGTTTTACCTGATTTCAAGATATTACTTTTTTATTTCTCAACATTTTAGCACCAAACAAAGTTTATGTATGATTTTTAATTGTTGGCTGACAGTGGACCCCTTATACAAGAGAGGATACTCTTATCAGAAGAAAGATTAAACTATGTGTCATGGTAAAAGGTTGAATTCAGCACAAAGCAGTGACTATTACTCATACTGCAGTAACTAAGTTGGATAAGCATTTTCAATTCTAATTTTAGTATAATTAAAACAGGTGCAAGTTCCTCTCGTATGCCATCTACAACTTGAGACAGAATTTTCACAGAATTCGTTCTTTATGGAATTTACTGAAAATGTTATTAGGTCAGTATCACATATTCTCATTCAGATATTGGACACACAAGATAGTGTTGCCGATAACATTATAAAGCTGTGAAGGTTAGTAGACAATTAGAGAATTATCATATAGGCTGTAACTGTGGTAGTGCATGTCATCATTCATACATTATGTTCTCTACTCAGGAGGATTTTATATTGATTGATGCTTTATATATACAAAATATGAACTTTTTACATTTATACAATGCAGTATAAATTTCAGCAGTGTGTGTAATTTTGCATAAACTGAGGGGCATGTGATCTGATTGTGATGTGTTGTTCTTCATTGCTAGGCAACCGTTTCCACTTCCATGGATTCCTCAGCACCGGCCTTCTTTTTCTTCTTTTTATTAGATTTCGCAGATGAATTGAGCAGAGACTGTGACAGAATAAAAAAATAATTTTATTATATAAAAAGTAGTTACAGTTTGATATAATGAAAACTATAAAAACTATATGGAAATGGCAAATGTTGTAGTGATTCAAAACAAAGACCACAAAATGTGATAGTCATCTTAAAACTTTACATTTAATGTACCCTGTGCTTGTATCACTCGCGTACGTTTAGATACGAGAATGAAAAGATATCAGGGAAAAAACCACATCTTTTGTTAAAAACAAATAAATAAAAATATAATCACAAATTAAATTAAAAACATCATATTTAAACTTTTGATACACTTCTACTATTATGAATATAATGAAATGAAGACAAAAAATATTAAAAAACAAAAATGTTATGCTCCTTTTACACTGTATTTGTATTTCTGGGTGTAAGCACTGCACCTCAAGTTGCATTCTAAAAGTTGGCTCCAATATATAATGGTGAGAATCATACTGACACATGTTAATTTAAAAGAATATATATTTATATAGGAATAGAATAAAAAGGCAACGCATCAAAAATAACACCTACATTGAGCTCAGGATCAGTAATTGTACGGTCGGTTCGGCAACGTGACCGATCGAATGCCAGTCCCGTAATACGGTGCGTGCCACTTGGCAACAGCAATGCTGTAAACTTGAACTGGGCTACCAGCTCGCCATTGCGTTCATACAGTACCTATAACAGAACAAAAGCTTTAGTGGTAATAAAAAGGGTAGTAAAGCAAGAGAAAAACTTTACTAGTATGAAAGAAAAAAAACTTCAATAGTAAAAGAGGAAGAAAGATTTCAGTAGAAACAAAAAAGTGATTAAAATACACTTATTTTCAAAAAAAGAAAATAAACAGATTATATCTTTGTAAATATATAATAAGTAATTTTAGAACATAAATTAATTAATTAAACATTTTATTAGACACAAGTACTCTCCCTAATTTCAAAATGATTTGAGTCATCCTACAATGGACATTAGCCTGTGACCATTATCAGATCTTCAATTTGTCTGAAACGTCAATACTAGCATTGTCCCTAATTTCAACATGATTTTGGCCACCCTACATTAACATTAGCCTGTGATCCTTATCCGATCTTCAGTTTACTTGGAAGGTAATCCAATGTTATAATGTTTGGTTCAAATTTACCTTTTTGAGAATGTTTCACTAGCAGTTTTTGGTTTTACAATTTTGTACTTTTTTTAAAATGGACTAGTTATATAGAAAGAATGTAGTAATAATTTTACATCAACTTGTGAACAGTCACAAATTGCCATCGTATATTACAATGCTTTACCCTGCGTACTGCCAAACTCAAAATAAAATCAAAGTTGGAAAGAATGCAGGGTCCCATTTAAATAAAAATAATGTATTTACATAGTGTGAATAATTAGAGGCATAAACAGTCAGTTTTATATGGAATACTAGCTTCCGCCCACAGCTCCGCCCACATGGTCATGAATTCCTTCATCTTAAATTAAGCTTATACACAACATAACCATGATAATAAAAACAAGTGGAAAGTAAATGGTCAAAATTGACAAAATTTACATTTATTTAACATATAAATTTATATTAAGAAAATAAGAAAGTTTAATTGAAAATGGAGGGTTCTATATCGTAATTTAAAAATATAAGTAAATGTTTATAATTTAAAAAGACCCTGCAAAAAAAAATTAAATCATACTTATTTTTCTAAGTCTATTATTGATCCCGAAAGAATGACACTTTGTTTTGAGCATAAAGCAAAAAATTATACATGTATGATTTAAAATCATTAAATTTAAATTATTTAAATCTTTAAATCAAAACATTTCCTCATTCGAAAGGTTTTATTTTGTGGTACATACAAAACTAGAATTTGAACCTGACTCATTCATATTACAAACACTTGACCAATTGAACTTATTAGTCTTAAGTAAAATTAAACAAGTGATTTTATACATCTGCTCTTCATTAATGTTTGCTATTACCAATTATTTTAGGTTTTTCTCTAAATTAAGAGTGAGGCCCTTTATTCCATATTTGATTAAAGTTATCTTTTTATTTCTCTAATTTGGCCCCTCACCTTCCGACATTAACTCTCAAAATGATAATTTGTTTATTTATTTTGTAGGCCCATGATTGGGTCACTTATGTACCTTTTTTGTCTAATAAATTAAGAGAAAATAGGTTATAACACATTGATTGGCAGACAGACACAAAAGTGGTAAAAAACCTAAAAATATTATACTTTTCAATCTAATTAGCTTGCCAATACCATGAAGTCAAAATGGTCATACATTTGAAGGACAATTTCACATTGAAACCTCTAGTATTTATTAGAAAAAGTGATATAACCGATAAGAAATATGTTTAACTAGCCTCTTAAATTTTTATTTATATCATAAACTTGCGTGTAATAAATTTAATCATTTTGCATTATATAAACAAATAATTTACCTGGAATGGCTCAATGAGTTTGTGATTAACACATTCCACAATACCCAGCCTTGCACTCGTCTCTTTGTCGAAACTTCGTAAATTGAATGGCATTGAGCCATGCTTGTTGCGAACCTGTGATAATTATTGAAGATGTTATTTTCATATATCCATGTAATAAGATCAGGAAAACAAATATGTAATAAATGAGAGCGTTTTACATTATAAGCTAAAAAAACAAAGTACATAATGTATGAAATATTTCTCAATACTAGAAATTACATTTCCAAATAAGATGAAGAAAATAAACTGATAACAAAAAATCTCATTGAAAAACTTTCATAATATCAATTAGCAATTCATTGAGAAAAATATTAATGTATTTATAGGATTTTGTTCAACATTAGAAATGTTGTAATGACCTATACCAATACAAGACTACAATGCTTATATTGGTTCAAAACACATCACATTATTATACCCTAGTATATGCCAACAAATCAAATTTTCTGAGTTGGTGGTAAGTTACCAGGGCAAATTGACATTTTATCTTTCATAAATTAAATAAATCGCATAGTTTTGTGAATTTGAACTACTCATACCTCACTGTAGAACATTCTAGAAGCTTTTAATTTCAGTTGATACACTTCATCTGTCTTCTTGTATATTGTACACCGTGTGTCCATTTCCCGACTCTGTCAGAGATAATAAAAATTATAGAATGACAATTACAAATTAAAAAAGTTAAATCAGAAATGACAGTACAATATAAGATGATAGATTAAAAGAAATACAAATTTTTAACATATATATATATGTTAATCTAATAACCAGCAATAAATATATTTTCAAAATGATAAACTAAAAGCCTATTGAAAAAATAATGTGATTTTCTGAAGAAATTATTGTGAAATCTCTACTGAAGTATTTAAGGATATTACTATATAATAAATATATTGCTGTCAAAATATGGTACACCAATAAGTAAACAATTACAGATTGGTGTCAAAAATATTACTTTTCCTTTACCCTGCTTACTGCCTGACCTAACATAAAATTAATGCCAGGAAAGAATGCAGGGCCTAGTGAGCTACTTTTATTTATAACAATAATTTTTTTTTTTACATTTCATCTGTATACGCATTTTTTTTTTTGCTGTACATTAATATAGAAACCAGGACTGCATTATAAACAGTAAAATGGTGAAAAGTTGTTATTGTATATTGTCTTTCACTATTCATAACGGCTAGTAAGACCCCATAAAATTTTTATCAAGCTGAAATAAATGTTGAAAAGTACTCTGTTTAATAACTCACCACACCCTCACCAGTAGAGATGAGTACATCCATGGCATACACTTCATAAGTCTCTAGAGTACTTTTCTCGTGTTCCTTACGTTGGGCTTCAGATGGATTTTGAATAATGCTCTTATCTCCATCAATACGGAACTGCTTTAATTGGTGAGACAACATACCTTCAACTGGCTTGCAACCATATTCTGCACTTATTTTCTGAACTATATCAGTTATGGCATAAGCCTGGAACATATCAAATTCAAAATGGTAAATAAATAAAAATGAACCCTGAAATATTTAAGCCATATAAATGTGTGTTGGCTATAAATTCCCTTTTGTAGTTATTTCCTATAATGAAATACTATTCTTTACAATTCCAAAAAAAATACAATTTGAATTTCACAGAGCAAGTTTTTAGTTAGATGGTTGTTAAACTATTTATTAATTATTGCTATTATTAATAAATATTACTAATTATTATATAATTATTTACTAATCATTATGCTGGTAATATTGAAAATAAAAGGGATTCAAATCAATGAAATGTGCAGGTTTGTGGTGTTGCTTGTAGACACACTGAGTACAATTGAGTACAAGAACATTTTACTTTCATGTGAGCAAAATTGTATGTTCCCTAAAACAAAACTTTACCTAGTCTTCTTTTAATTAGAAAGAAAAAAGCTCATGAAAGAAGTCTCAAAAAAGAAACAAAAAATTTGTAGTAAGAAAGGATTGCTCGACATCCACTCAAATCATTATAATAAACAAATATGATTAAGTGATTAGAATATCCCTTAAGGCAACTCAATGAAAATGAATGAAATATTTTTAATATGGGATGGGTGTATCTATAAACATCAATGTTTATATACACAATTTAATTGCATTTAAAATGCAAATACCTCATTTCCGGGCTTCAAGAGTCTTACAGCTGCTTCACTGGCCAAATATGCAGCGAGAGTTACATCTGCTGCACGTCCTGTCAAGTCAGCCCCACCAACAAATACTGTATGTGCAACAACCGCAATAAAGCCATCTATGTGTGCACCCAGATCACTAAAAATAAAAATACAAATTTTAAAATGGTTATTTTAACATTACCATAATTTTAAATACTTATGATGAATTACACAAGTATTAAAAGGAAAACTTAATTAAAATTTAATTTGATGTTAAACTAAAAATAAATTGTGAATGTATCAGATATCAGTTTTTTTTAAATAAATAAATATTTTTGTATTCATTAAAAAAATATGTTTTTCCCATCCATATTAATATATTCTTTCTAAATTGGAAAGAAAAATTCTTACACTTAATGTTCACATCATAAGACTATTTAGGAACTATTAAATTTATTTTATGATGTGTTGATTGAAAAAAGTTTTCCCATATTTCTACACTGTTTTAACAAAAATTACATATAAATTGATACAACAAATTGTAGTCATTAGTTTTATCATATTCAGGTCAAGTGATAATAAAATATATTGCTGTTAAATTTTATAATCACTAACTTCTATTTTTGTTATAATTAGTAACTAGTTTAGTTCAAACTAGTTTCACTATTCACACAGGGAAGATCACAGATTATAAACATTCTCAGTTTAATCTTATTAAATGTTGTATAAAACTTTATAAGAACAATTATACTAACACTTTCGCCAAATCACCCTCCTTCAATATATAATCTGGTTCACTAGGAATGGGTGAATAATGACATATACAGTTATTTACAGAGACACATGTTGGAAATGCAATGCCCTTTTTTGAGTCTTTCTCTTTCTTGAATACTTTTGAAGTTTCGTCTAATATTAATTTATCTCCAAATTCACAAATTTCTCTAAGAGATGCATCCGGCACACATTTAGCGATTACTTGTTCCAAAACACCTGCAAATATAGAATTATCATATATGAATCAAAGTGAACAAATAGATTCCGCTGCTTGTGATTTTAGTGTTCTATTTCTTCTTTACATTATATTTTAATAGAAATTAAGTCAAAGTATCACAAGCGCAGTCATCGTCCGCATGGCCGTGTGACACGCGTCGTCTTTGATAAGTCAGTTTAAATTTTAAATTTATGTGAAGACGCAATTCAAACAAAAAAAATAATAAACTTACGATTAACAATTTGTCCTGCTAATTTGTACTTGGTAACTACCAAGTCCTCAGCAATCGTTTTCTCTACCTCTTTATCGTCAGCCATTTCTTTAAAATTTGTGGCTGGGTTAGGATCAAGCTGTCAGTCACGTGACATAGGATATGAAATCAGAAAAATGGCGGGTAATTGTACCGGAACCCGAATTTTCGTACAATTAATTCTTGAATACAAAAAAAATGTATGTATTTTAAAATAAATAATTAACAAGTCAACAGAAAATAAAAATTAGGGAAGGAGATGATTTGAGTGGTAGTTTAGTTTTCACATGAAAGAAAGTGACGATATTAGCACTAAGGCATCACCAATGCTACCGCACTTAACCATAATAACCCTAATCACATAAGGAATATTCGTGTTGGTCAATGAATGTTTCTCTCATAAAGCACATATCGTGATTAATTATTTTTCTTCAAGGAATACAAAAAAATACACTGAAATATTTTTTGTATATTCTAATTTTTTGTTGAATTTTTAACTTTTTGCGAAAAATGTGATATCTTGAAATAAATTACTAATCACCCAAAATGAAAGGGACAATAAAAGGCTAAAATCATGTGTAAGTTTATTACAAAAATGTGTCGCAAACTGATTATAGTTGATTATATAAAATTACTTTTAACTTTATAAAACTAGTCATTGGTAAATATTATTTTTGCAGTTTGAATTTTATGGAGTAAAACAATGAATAACACCAGCGCGATCGTTACAGCTCAGTTGAATAAAAATTCACATAGGCTTATACAGTATATAAACTCAATAGAAATGAATTCCTGGGGAAATTAATCGAACAGAATAACAGGACAAAGGTGCGTAAATAAATTAATAAAGCGTACCAAACACCTAATCTGCTTCTTGTTTCTCACTATGTAGCATATTCGAATGAGCTGGTTAAGTGATTCGATCGCTTGCTTACTGAGTCACTTGAATTGTTTTCTTTTGTATAATTTCTTATTTACACAACCTTTAACACAACATCAAATTTTTTCGTCGTCGTGATCCTACAATATTATGTATATTTATGGATGTGTAGATCCTTGCTAGTCCTTCGAAAATCCCTGATAATTTTGTATAACTTATTGTAAGTCAGATTAGTTAGATTAAAAGAAAATACCAAATAAATTTTGCAAGTAATAAAGTGAAGAATTAGAAAAATAATTATTTTCATGATAATATTTGCTTCTTGATATCTTCTGGAAGTCACTATATTCAGTGAAAATAAGCTATCAAGAGAATCCCAAATAATAGAAAGGTTGAAAAAAAGCGGATAGCAAAAATTGTACTATAAAAACCAAATTGCTTAAATATGTATTAAAATTTGAATCTGTCATAAGACAAAATTACTAGAACTGGCCTCTCACATCATCATTTGATAATGAAAAACTATATATATATATATATATATATAATCTGTATTTTATTTTAATAATCTTAATTACTTTTTTTGTATAAAAAACTTAATTGAATAATAAGTAAGAAAATATTATTGTTTAGACGTTCAATTAATTTATTACCAATAATAATTTATTTACAAATAACATAACATTGGGCTTACTAAATTTTTTATGTATATTTTTCACAATACTGTTCCCTAAGTAATGTAAATATTATATGATAATCGTTTTAATTATACACGAATTAAAAATTTATTTGATATAAAAAAATATTTTAAGGGGTAAAGCCCTAGACAACTATGACAAGGCCGTAACATGAAAATATGATTATATGTAAAATTTTCGATATTTCTTTAGTATTTACATTTAATTTAGTATCGCATCCATATTCTTGCCAGAATCATCCCAATTTATTATTTTATTTTTTTGAGTGTCGTATTTATTAAAATATTTTAGCAATTGAGTTTTGGTCAGCGTCTTTAGAGTTTTCCACAGGAATATAATTTTCTTTTCCTTTTCCGGGAAAAGTGGTTCATGTTTATTTTCAACAATAAATATTTAGAATAGAAAGGATGGATGAAAGTAAATGAACATCTATAGAGCGAATGTGTGACGGAAGAGTCGACAAAGTTTGCCCTAGTAATTTCCGTACAAACCGAATCGGCTACCATTTTATAAAGGTCAAATTCTAAGCACCCAAAACCGACCTCATATAAAAAGTTTTGATGGATGTCAGTGAAGCAAGAGAAATATACCACGACTATACCATGTGGAAATATATAGTCTCTGCCTACCCTTCTGGGTATTAAACGTGAGTTTATAATAATAAGAAATACTTGGATACAATATAGTTAAGGGTTTTCGGATTTTTATCCTGATATAGAAAATTATCTGAATACAATATGAATACCACCTCTGTCCACGCATAAATTGTAGGAACATTTAGTAGAAATATAATTCGTAGACAACCACAATATAATTACAAAACAGACTGAGGACCCTTTGCCAAGGACCTGGAGAGGAAAATAGAGTTAAAGTTAAAACTGAAAACAGAAATTGATATAGATGAAGCAACGGTCTATATGAGTAACTTAAGCTAAGAAGTAGTTTAGAGCAATACACCATACTTGACAACTACAAGCAAAGTTACAAACATACCACTCCAAATACGAAAGAAATTCGCTGAAAAATGAGGGCTAACAAGAATCTGGCAATTGAGTACCGTTAACGAATTTTTTTTCTAAAATTTAACATTATCGATATCTCACGAACAAATAAACCGATTTCGACCAGACCGGATTGATGTGGTTTTTTGATGTCAAGAGTTAATTAGTTTTTGGAATCGATCGGTAAAGCCGTTTTGACGTTATTAAAAAAAAATTAAAAGTTTTATCATTGAGTTTTCTCTAAATCTGCTTTTCCGAAAAACATTCTTAGAAAGACATTTATGTGTAGCTAGGGCTTATGAAATGTTCTCATGATTTCTATCTCTCATATGGCTTATAAGTTTGTCTTCAATAAGTTTTATTAATACATAAATAGTCTTTAAAGCTTCTTCATTTAATAACTTATTATTTACAATTTCAATCAGCATCAGCAGCTTTATTAATATTACTATGAGGATACCCAATATCTTGTCAACCTTTTATGTTGTTTAGTTTTGAATTTATAGAAAAACTTAAATTCTGTAGAACAATTAGTTCAACAGAGTGAGGAGCAGTTCATGGTATTTCTAATATCATTTTATATTTGATGTTTAATAATGTCTGACCATTCATTGAAATTATTTGGTCATTTGGACTGAGCTTCTTGGATGTTTCTGCTGGAGCTCCTGGAGTTATAGATTTTATATATACACCCGGTTAAAATTACAGGAAATCTAAATTTGGTAAAACACTTTGGAATGCCACTTTTTTGCCTGATTTTGAAAAATTTTCAACTTTCTTAGTGGGTAGTTATAAATTGACGAAAGTCATATTTAACAAATTTATGTTTAAAAACTAAGAAATACTATCAAGAACGATAGTTTAATACTAAGAGTATCGATGATAAGAGTAGTATGTATCGGTGTAAATCATTTTATCAATACTATAAATAATATTGTTAATCTTTATCCAATAGTATCGATACTATCTCATAGTACGTACAGTGGATATTAACAGTATACTGACGTGAAAATAAAAACGTTAAATTTATCAAAATTGAGTGACTTAGTATCATTTCGTTAAATAAATTTAGATCTAGAATTTTGTCTAAAAATGACCTGAACAATATGACAATGAACAATACAAAGGTCTCACGTGTTGTTTGTTTTCTTTTCACGATATTATTTTATCCTAACTATAGAACAACGCTAGAAGTGACTTGATTTTAGCAAAATTATCTTTATTACTGCATAGTACTTTTTTCTTCTTTTAATGAAAGCCATAATAAAAAGACGAAAAAAGAGTTAAGCAATATCGGTACGCATCGCTTAAGGATATTACTGCTCCATGACCAGCCGCTCTTTTTTGCCTACCCCATTTGGAAATATAGGTGTGAGTCTACGTTATGTTAAAAAAATATTTCGCTTGAATGCTATCGATGTATCAATTATCGATATAATTCAGCTCTTGTCGCGTGATGTCTCAAAGGGTTAGCAAATAGTTTTATATTTTAATTTGAATATTACTTTGTACGAAAGATAAGTTATTTCAGGAGAAATTAAACCTTGCTATTCTTATAACAAGTATGATGGTTTTTTTGCTGACATCTATTTGATGGCATCTTTTGACGACCATGAACACAAAATATTAGATAGACATTAATTCATCATTAATTCATGAATGAAGGCAAATCTTATGCAATGAATAATCCGATATTTATAAATGTATTTGGTTATTTAATGTACACTGAATAGTAAAAATTTTAGTACCAAGGTTATTATTTATGCGAATTTTAACTAAGGGAAATATCTATTGTAAAGTTATGCTATTATAAATCCAATATTTCGAATCAAAGTCTACTCCTCCTTTTTTCAGTTTCATTTTTCGTTAGTCAGACTCTAGCTTATTTACAGTATCGATGTGTAGCTAACTTATATAACTAAATATCGATCATCTTTCACAGCAGGTTCACCAACTGACAGAAAAAAATTATAAACAGTCAGGTGATGGTGCATGTGACATTTCACATATACTAATAAAAATAAGAAGATATTCAAAAATTTAAGAAAAAATGGCTCTTCATGCAGCAGTAAAAGGCAAATTAATTAGTGTTATTGGGGATGAAGTAAGTTCTTAAATTAAAATTTTATTCTATACCTTATTTTCTGACATTTTCATAAAAAATATCCTAAATTTATAAAGTAGTCGGATAAATTTGTCGCATCTAGTACAAACTATAATAGTGATTATTTTGTTAGTCGTATATTTTAGATACTAATACATTATTATATCATGTTTTATAGGACACCTGCGTCGGATTTCTTCTCGGCGGTATCGGTGAAATTAACAAGAATAGACACCCCAATTTTATGGTCGTCGATAAAAGTAAGTCGTAGAATATTTTGGATGTTGCTGGAGCACAGCATTAACGACTGGTATGTATAATGTTATTCATTTAAATAAAAATTTTAATGAATCTTTTATAGATACCGCAGTAAGCGAGATTGAAGATTGTTTCAAGAGATTTGTAAAGCGAGATGATATCGACATCATTCTTATTAATCAGAATGTTGCCGAAATGATCCGACATGTAATAGATGCGCACACTGCACCTGTGCCTGCTGTACTTGAGATTCCATCAAAGGACCATCCATATGATGCTAGCAAGGACTCGATACTCCGTCGTGCTAAGGTAAATTAACTGGTCATTGCTCTCTTCATATTATTTCAGTAATAAAAGTTAATATAGTTTAATTTAGATAACCTGCTGATATACAAAAGTAAAATGTAGGCTTTTATGTTTGTTGACTGTTATAAATAATGGTTAGCAGACTAAGATAATTATAAAAATAAATAACACTTGCTTAGGTGTTCAATATATGTCAATCCTCTGGAATCAATATTCAATCCTTTGGATAGAGATTCATAGTGGAGAGGCAGATTCAAGGGTCAGCAGTGGGTTGCATACTGCATGTTAATGCATGTTGCAGGCAAGCGTCTACTATTGATTTCCGCGATTTAACACCTCATACAATACAATACATAAATAACTAGTTTAGCAATAAAAGAAAAAGTGTTATAAAACAGAATTTGGCTATTATTTTATGCACACTATTTTTATTAATTATGGTGTTTTAATAAATAATGTGTATTCCTAAATCACTCAAGGTCTTTAAATATATTAAACTATTAATTAAATAGCTGATAAAAAGTGTACCTCAAACTCGCAGTAATCCTCCTATTTAATCTTTCATCCACTATAAGCCAAAATGGCTATAACAGTACATATAAATTTCAACAAGACTTTTATGAGTACTACAGCATTAATGAAGTTAATTTTATAATAAACCCTATACTGTACCTATTGCATTGTTTATTTCACAATTCTTATATATTATATTGTACATATAAATTTGACTAGTGTATAATTTGTTGAATTACAAGGTACTTTTTTTCAAAGACCACCTTGCGGAATATTTGTCAGGTTACTATGAGTCTAGTGTACTATATTATTATAGCAATAAATTGTATATTGTGCGAAAGTAATAGGAGAAAAAAATATATAGTATAGAGATAGTAGGCAATGATTAAAATCTAATTCTTTGTGAACCCTAATAAATATAGCAATTTAAAAGTTGTCCTACAAGAGAAAAAATTGAAATTTAATTCAAGTGTTTATTTATAATTTATTCAAAAATAGATTGTGTATAATAAAGTTACAATCATAATATTTTGTTTTATATAAAACTATTTTGTGGAAATGTTCAAGCCCAATATTTTTGTAATCTTTATCACCATAAATTGTGTCATTATTTATCATTACAATTCTAATTTTAAATAATATTTTAATTTGTTTTTTTTTTTTATATTTTCAGGGCATGTTCAATCCTGATGACTTGGTACGCTAAACCAGAACTCATTTTTAGCATGGTGTTTGTCACATTAAATTGACAAAACACTTGTAAATATTCCATATAAAATCTATTAACCAACTCCTTGTACTAGCAGTTTTCTTTCAGTGTGCAGTTAATAACAAATTTTTACCAAATTAATACATTCCTGTCTAAAAAAAATTATATGATTGTGATTTGATATTGAGCATGCAATACATTTTTGTGTTATTAAATTAAGAATATTAAATTATTTCAAAATGGTTACATACTATAATATTGTAATTACATACTACTTTATCTAGAATTGTTGAATTGTAATATAGACCATAATAATAATCATCCGAATAGTTGTTTCATTGTGTACCTTGATGTGAATTTGATTTTGTGTGTTTTGAAAGAATGGAAATTATTGTGTGATATCTGTTAAGTTTTTTTTTACAAAGCTTGGTGTGACTAAAAATATCCATTGTAAAAATTTTTTTAGATGTTATACAAAGATGGAGTTCTTTCATTCCTTAATTTTACAACAAAAAATACATATTCTCCACACTGATATGCCACATTCGATTTATGTATGAATTTCCATATTCGTTAAAAATAATCTCTCCTTTTAAAAATATTGAATTGTGTATAGGATTAAAAAGTATGGGTTTAAACTTAGTCAACATTTCTAAAACATTTTCATATTTAAAATCATTCTGTAGTTATTTATTCTATTAATTCTTTAATTGTAAACCTATTGAAAAACAATAATATGACTGTAATGTTTCAAAATTTCAACATATTTCCAAAACCTGGAGGTTTGCCTTATAAACAGTTGAACTGGATGAAACTTGTCAATAGTAAATTATCAGGGTACAGAGAAAATGCAGTTTCATACTGGGAAGAAATGATTTATGATTTCAAAATAAAAAGTAAAAGACTCGCTTTATTTCTTATTTTATAAAACCCTATAAAGTAGAAGAATTATAATATTTTTATTCAATGTATATATCATTTTTTATTGCATGAATATCCTGAAAGTAAGTTCATTGCCATGTATCCGATTTCAACTTGGCAACATGTGATGAATACAAGCTCTATGGTTTTTCTAATGTACAACAAAGGGTTTCAATTTTCATCCTTACCCTCAACTTAAGAGCAGCTTGATACAAATGTATGCACCTAATTTTGAAGACAAATATCTTCTGAATTTCATGTACTTGTAAAATTTGTAATGATACTGTAATTAGAAATTAAATATTTGAATTCAAAAATGAGGTAATGGAAGCGGTTGAAAAGCATCTAGTTAAAACGCCATGGTCTGAATCTGACTTGCATCTAAGCCTCCATAACAGCAAATGCATTGAAGTGATATTTGCAAGTTCAAAACAAACAGAGTATCACGTTACTTATAAATTTAATCTGAGATGAGTAAGATTAGATGAAAGGAAACCACAAAAAGTGGTCTTTGTGAAAAAAAGGTTTGGCATCAGAACCTTTTTACGTAAATATTTATTACAAACGATAATTTTCATTAAAATGTGGGAATTATAATAGCATGAATGATGAATGCGGTACCTACATTATCACTAATAATAATTAAAACAAGATGGGGCTTTTTACGATACCGTATGGAATAAATTGTGCGTCTTTTCACAAATATTCATAATTTCTTTTCTTAGAACAACTTTGCCAAAGAAACCACAGTCATGGAAGTAGTTGTTTCTGAGAAAAATAGCTGAGAGCGTAAACATGTAAACGTACGAAATACAAATCCTAGCGCTTATTAACACGATGCGCGCGCTCAAACCGGCCCATCCCGCATGTGGCGGGTGTCTGCAATCAGTGTCAAGCATAGAGTAATATGAACATGATGTCAAGCGAAGCCGCCGCAGGTTTGCACGTCCGTGCGCGGTTAATGACCTGACGCGCGGTTTTAGGGGTTTAGGTATTTTATTGTAAAATGTTACGTTTACGATATTGACGATTTTGAAACTAAGATTGCGTGTGATTCATATCGATGTGTTTAATAAAAATGCCTTTCACTGCTATCGAATATGCAAACATGATATATTGTTGGGGAGTGTGCACAGGTAACAACGCTGCGGCTTTAAAACTTTATAGCCAAACTTACCTTGACTGTTAACAACCTGCGAGACTACGAGTAATATTATGTGCTATTTCTCGTTTATGCGATAATTTGCCTACATGTGGAAAATTAGACACTAATTTAATAATACCGTAGCTGATGCGTAGGTATTGTGGTGCAACTTTCGGTGGCCAACCGAGTATGGGTAGCGTTGCCGGCAGTGATCTAATTCGCACAACCGCGATCAGACGCGCGACCGACCGACGACAGACTGCGCTTGCAGTCTGCCCGAGCATTTATTATAGTTGTATCTGTATTAATTTATAGTATATCTTCAATGACATATTTTAGTTATAGTTTCTTTGGCAAAGTTTATATAAAAAAGAATGAGATTACGAATATTTGTGAAAAGATGCATGATCGAATCCGTACTGTATACCTATTATAATTTGTTATAATTGTCATAACTAATTTTGCCTTTTGGATTCATAAATATGGGAACATGACCTATTCCCATTATTTTCCAATAACGGAAATAAAATATTTATCAACTACTGGACATGGTGTACGTCGATGAACCATAACAAAAATAAAAAGTAATCATTATTAAATTTATTTAAAATGTACGACACTTTTTACGATCACTAATGAACATGATTAACCATTTTTGGATATTGACGATGAATGGTTTTGGACCATTTGTAACTAACAACCGTGGTTTAAAATCTAAACCAAGTCGTTAGTCCACTGAATATCGCGCCATCTCATGCTACGTCAATGAGTGTGTGGATATGGAAGATATTTGAGACTCATTTTTCCCTAGCGGTTATTTGTTCTATGCAGGGACCGCGGAAGTGGAATGCAGAGTGAGCCAAATACCCCTCTCAAAATAAAAACTTTCAAAAGTACTGGTTCTATGAGTGATACAGCTTTCCCATTGTCATTTGAAGTCGAAACTCCACAATTTGAAATAAAAAAAGCAAAAACGTAACAGGGTGTACCTCTGTAAAGAGGCGATAAAAGCCTAATACGTTATTATTAATTTATTTTGTGATTAGCAGAATTCACAAAAACAGTAACAGTAAAGAAAAACAACATAGATATCAATACTGAAATATATTGTAAGGAACTATATCCTTTTCAAAGAAACGATAATCTTTTCGAGAATTAAGAAAGATGAAATGTATATACTAAGAGAAACAAGGTGTTTATTCAACTATGCTGTAACACAAAGACTACAGAATCACTAGGACATTTAACTCATAGCGCTTAAAATTCATCAGGTATCAGTACCAGTACTTCATTAGTATACGCATTAATTATGAATAAATGATTAGAAGTGTTGGTCAAAACATGAGCCACCACTTTTAATATTGAGTTTTTTCTTTAAAATATATGGGAATCGTTACTAGTTGGTTTTATTTGATCATTTAGTATTTTAAAAAATATATCTGAATTTTTATTGGGAGATATTACTTTTGATTATAAAATTAGAAAAATAATATCTTTAGTAAAACTATATTTTTTTAAAAAATGTGTTCTAAATATAGGCCAGTATGTTATAGTTATAAGTTAATTTATTTTAAAATATATTTTATTAGTATTACATATTATTTCTAGTAATACATATTAGTACATATTCATTAAAAAAATTATAACTGCAATCTATAATACAGAATGTGATAAAATTATTTCAAAATTCATAAATATACATGTCTTTTCGACACTAGCAGTCATTGTGTGCCCACATCAAACTGAATACATTAAATCCAAAGCAGTGGCGGACTAAGCTCGTCAGAGGCCCAGGGCGGCAAAAATGAATGAGGCCCCCCAGCTTTAAATAAATGTAGCTTTACAAGCTTTTTATTCAGTTCACATCTGTACGTATAAATAAGTGTTTGTCTATTTTGTTAAAATCTGGCAATTGAAATTTAAATTCGACTTAAATTATTAAGGTTAAATAAACATTCATACTTTCAATATGGAATAGATATGGGTGAGGAGAATAAAATACGATTCGATCGACAAAAAAAAAAATTAGGTAAAATAAATCAAATTTAGTTTTTTTCTTATTTTTTGTAGCGTGTTATATGTGTTTTCGTGTCCTTTATTTACTAAACTCATCAATAACTTATGTGAAATCGATTTCTTTTGAAAGTTTTCTTTCTATTGAAAGCACGGCTAGATTAACAGTCGCTCTTGACCCATTGTAGATCGAAGATAATTTTTAATTAGTTTAAGTTTCGAAAAGCTCCTCTCGCATGATGCAATCGTAATGCAAATGGTCATTTGAAGAAAGAAGTATTGAAGTATAAGCGAGATACAGGGTAACGATGCACTGAAGTCCCATTTTATTATAAATTTAAGGATTTCTTGGGCTCTCCATTTGGCAGCAACGTCCATACTCGTATCGGTGGCTTTTACATGCCTGCGGTACCTTTTTGGGAAACTTGCTCCTTTTCAAATTCACCATAAATTTGTATTAGATTATGAACTGTTACAGCCAGCGCGTCATCTGAAGCTTCTAGCATAAACTTTGTTTCAATAATTTGGAAAATATTAGATATTGATTTGTTTTATGACCCCGTATCGTGTCGACAATTCTTGTATAAATCTTTCTATGCATTCATACATTGACCGTATTTCTTCTTGAATTGATAATCCAGCATTATGAGCTGATTCACCTGGCATCGTTCTTTTTATCTTCCTTCTTCTTCGTTCCTCGATGTTGATGTCTATGTCATTGCATTTTTTTTATGCCAAAAGTTACAGCTTTGTCTAAAATCGTGGTTCGTTCGGTCACTAAATACTCATTCAAGGCGTTTAGTTTGATGATTCCTGTATCCAAAGTCATTTTTGGAGACTGCAAATATTGTTGAACTAAATTAACTTCCTTCAATATAGAAAGTCAGAATTGTACATAGGTTAGAAAAGTAAAATCACAAACAGCCAGCAGGAGCAGGTCTGCTCCTGATTTTGTATCTAGATTTGCTTTTGTTGGATCTTGAAAATGTTCCAAACTACTCACAATTGTCTCTATGTTTTCTTTTACAACTTTTACTGACCTTATAATGAGCGCTCCAGCGAGTATCCGATAAACGTTTTATTTTTTTTCCAGTTTTGTCTTTCAGCAATTGCCATTTCTGTGTAGATGACGAAAAGAACGAATATAATTTCTCTCCTGTTCCAAAACACGTGACGCTGCAAGGAACGCATGCAAATGCATGAACTCCACAACGATTCAAGGAATGATTAGAACAAGAACTGAACTGAAGAAGTAAATCCTTTGGATTTACTTCTTGGATTTAGCGTTGCACCCCTCCATGGACACCTAACATTGACGCGGCATTGTCATAACCTTGAGCCCAACGCAATATCCAGTACATATTTTTCCAGCTGTTGCTGAATGTCTGAACGGATAAGATCGCATTTATTGCTTTACAATTTGAAAAAAGTCTTATCTGTTCGCGAAAATATCAGAACACACTAATAAACTATTAAATATCGACGTAATGAAATTTAATATATTTTAAGAGGCCAATGTTTATTTTTTGACGTAAATAGAATATAAATGTAGGCGTAAAAGAGTGAATTATTTGCAGTTCATTCATTCAGGGATTCCTGGGGAAGTACCCGCTACAAAGACGGGAATTCCCCCAAGGTATTGGACGCGTTCAGTAAAGTTAAAAGAATATTAGTACCGCGTAGAAAGTCTAGATGGCTGTATTGTTTTGATCTTCATGAAATTATGTAGGTACTAAGCACATTTTTAAAGTCTTGTTTAGGATTTTATCAGGGGAACGCGGAGGCATTTGGGGGCCCCCAAGACCGGAGACCCGGGGCGGCCGCCCCTTCCGCCCCCCTGTTAGTTCGCCACTGATCCAAAGTACCCCCCTAATATCCTGTGAAGACAGGTCTTGACTATATACTGCATTTTTGTCATTTGGTTCCTTTCCTTGCGCTAAAACAGAAAAAAGTCATCCTTATCGTCATCCTCATTGATAGGTAGTGGAATGACTTCTTCTTCTTCAGAGTCAGAGTTTAGGTTCTCTGTCCGTTGAGGCTGTTGGAACTCCTACCACGAATTTTATCCTTACTGCCTATCCTTTTAGATCCCGAGGTCTCAGATTTATTGATTTGGAAGAAAGCCTTTTTACCCTTATTCGCTGCAGACTTTCCAAAGATTCAATTTATGAATTTTTATACAGGAAATTAGTAACCACACATGCTCCTGATGACCGTCAACCACGATTGCTGCATTATTTTTAATAGATGGTATAAGTGAAATGTCAAATGGATTGACTACCTTCGTTGGTGTTGGAGTTGATGTTATTGTCGCGGTTGTCGCTGAAGTCGACGGTAATGAAGGGGCTGTCACAGGTGAAGTTACGCTGCAAGTCTTTTGAGCCTCTATTTGAGATGTTATGAAGTCACTTTCTGAAAATATGTTCTTATTTAGGGGATATATTTTTGTACACTTAAGCCCATTTACTGCAATTTCTCCAGTTTGTGCTTTAAGGTAAGCTTTTCCAAACAACTTTACCTTGCTTTCAAGGGGCCCATAAAATTTATCGAGAGGCTGCAGTTTATGGGTTGACTGTAGTGGAATGCAAATGATGGTGACGTAATTTTCCCTAGATATGTCGATGAGATCAGGTCACCCATAGCACAACCAAAAAAATTTTGTTCCATTGTTAGAAGATAAATAACTAGATCCTATTCGATTTGTGTTCCTAAAATTAATTTTCTACCTAGTTTGATAGAAGGAGCTTTAGCTGGGGACACATCTTTTCTGCATAATCGTCGTAGTGTACTGCAAGGTCTGCAAGGCACCTTACAAATCATTACCTCTTTGATAGTTCCCATTTTCTTTTATTTTAATTCTCGCTCCATGTCATCAGGGTTCCAATACTTCCTTTTGCCTTGTTTTATATATTTTAGGATAGTTTTAAGCATTCCGTAGCGTGAAAACGCTATAAGTTATGAGATGCAGAGAATTATTATTAAAAGAAAATCTATATATGAGCTAACCCATATTTCAAACTTCGAACGTTTCAAGCTTCGAACATTCGAATTTCCCCGCAAAATACTAATCTAGAACATTCATTATTAAAAATAAACAAATCATAAATGTCATCCTTAATCGCAAAAAAGGTCGTAAACATGTCATATTTGATGTAAACAATTAAATAATTTTCTAGTATTTTCTGGAATAATATTGATCAACTAAAATTCACAGATAGCACAAATAAGTACATTCCAGTTATTTTGAAATATATAATCGGAGTTCAAATAGCGGAGAGCAAATATATTACAGTATTTTAGTATTTTCATGTATGTTGTTGTATTAGTTAACGGCTATTCTAGCTACTGCCGCGTAAGCATGCACCTCGGATTTCTTGCACAGTCGCCTTGGAGACCGGGGGCCTTATTACGTAAAAGTAGAAATGGATTGCGATTCCGGAATCGATTTGTGAGTCGAAATTGTTAGGTACAAAAAAAATGTTATTCTTATACGCAATTTTGAGTGACTTTAAAGAGTCAGATTAAATTTAAACTTTGCGCAATTATCGAGGACCGATAGCAGTACAATAATATGGTATAATTGAACTGATCTGATGAATGAGCCAGAAGGTAGGCACAGGAACACTATAACAGAATAACATATCCTAGTCGTATTTGAGCTTGTTAGAGTTCTCTTGAGATGTACTCTCCACCATGAGTGATTTTCAGGGTCTGATGATGGAGCCGGAAGGTAAGCACTAGTACTCCATAATAGAACAACGTAACTTAGTCGTATGTGTTCTTAATAGAATTTTTTTATGTGGACTTTGGCCATAATTGGCTTTCAGGGTCTGATGATGGAGCCCGACGGTTGGTACCGGAATTAACATATCATAACGGAACAATATATCCTAACCGTATTTGGGTTTGTTCGAATGGCCCTGAAATGGATTTTGACCACGATTGACTTTCAGGGTCTGACGATGGAGCTTCCAAACTTCCAACTCCGTTATCAGACCCTGAAAGCCAATCATGGTCAAAGTATATTCCACAAGAATATCAACAAGTCCAAACATGGCTAGGTTGCGTTGTTTCATTATGAAGTACTAGCGTCTACCTTCCGGTTCCATCATCAGACCCTGGAAACCAATCACGCTTAAAGTGCATTCCAAGACAATTCCAACACGCAAACACCGCTTGGATATGTTGTCCTATTATAGAGTACTAGTGCTTACCTTCCAGCTGCATCATCAGATCCTGAAAATCGTTCATGGTCAAAGTACATTTCAAGACGATTTCTACAAGACCAAACACGGCCAGGATACGTTGTTTCATTATGGAGTTCCTGTGTTTACCTTCTGGCTCCATCATCAGACCCTGAAAGCCAATTATGGTCAAAGTCCATTTAAAAAATTCCATTAAGCTCAAATAAGTCTAGACTACGTTGTTCTATTATGGAGTGCTAGTTCTTACCTTCCGTCTCCATCATCAGACCCTGAAAATCACTCATGGTGAGAGTACATCTCAAGACAACTTTAACAAGCTCAAACACGTCTAGGATATGTTATTCCATTTTGGAATTCCTGTGCCTACCTTCTGGCTCCATCATCAGATCAGTCCAATTATACCATATTATTGTAAATTTTTAGGTCCTCGATAAATGTGTAAAGATTTTGTTTAAACTAACGATTTACATAAAAAAAAATTATTCACTTTGTCTGAAATACAAATGACGGAAAATCGATTGTAAATCGCTTGAGAATCGCTATAGACCAGTCTTCGGTTTGAGAGCGTAATTCTCGAATAATTGCGAAATCGCGATCCTTAACGGTTTTTGAATTCAAATATGCGATTAAATTTCATTATTATAATTTAGTGATTTCATTGTAGAGGCAACACTGTTAATAGAAAGACAATTAGTATTTCGAAATATCAACTTGGGAATTAGTAAAATAAATTTAAAATCCTGCGAAATCAGAAATCGATTTCTTTTAGGTAATAAGGCCCCCGGTTTCTTGCGGTGTGTGAGCAAAATATTGGACAGCGTTTCAATGATTAGACTTCTTTATTACAGCACGAGTTTCATATGTGGCGGTCGGAGTACAATTGTGACAGATGCACCAATTTCGCTGAAATTTATAGATGGCGTATCCGCCTGCACTTTGAGTTGCATATATTTTAATCGAGGGGGTATGGCCATGCACTTTGCATTTTTCACGCATGAATGCCACATGCGATCGCTAAGCCAATTCGCGGTCCTACCGTAACGACCGCCGCGGTGCTTGGCCTCTGATTGGTCCCCCTACCAAGCCATAATTTCAAATGCAATTCATACGCACATCATATTTTTGTATTCATAATACGACAAAACAATAAAACAAACAAGATAAAAATATTAAATACAATGAATATACTAAAACAGGCAAACGTTATAAAATATAGAATTTCTTATAACTAATCCCTAACCGAGTAATAAAAATACAACTATTCAAATTATTTAATAGACACACACAATACAATAAAAACACAAAAGAATTCTGAACCTAGTCCGTTTTATAAAACAAAATAATATATTTATTCACAAATTAATGCTAAGAGCACGGCTGACCGTAACAATAACCATACTATTACTCCATTGCTGAGGTATATTCCCATAATTTTTTTATTTCAAATTGAGGGGCTTAAACTTAGTTCGATATAAATCCATTTCGAGTATTAATTAATTTTATTAGGACGTTTCTTATAACTTGTCTTTGTTCATCGATACTTTAATTACCTCATTTTTACTGAAAAATATTTTAGACGATATTTTAATGTAGAAAATAATATTTTTTTAAAACCTTGGTGGGTAGTTCGCTTTCCGTTCCCGATATCGGAAAGTGTTACATTCTCTTTCGGGTCACTGTAATGAAAAGATTTGATTTCCATCCCTTCAAAACGATAAAATATTACCGTCAGCGCGATTATACCTATGTGGACAATTTGCGAGCGAGAATGACATCGGAGAATAACATGAAACTTTTCAGATGTGAGCCTGGAGAAAATGTAGAACTTTCAGATATCGAGAACTTTCCCGGCGTGAAAAAAAATTTGTCCTCACTATGGGAGAAAAGTATGACATCCAAACAAGATAGAGTTCTCTCCGTCGCCTTAAAAGATAATACCATTGGGTTATACTTTCCTCTATAGGTGAGTAATATAATATTTTTTTACACCTTGATGAATAGTTAGCTTTCCGTCCCCGACATTGGGAAGGAAAGTGCCACATTCCCTCCCGGCTCAAAGTTCGCTTACCGTCCACTGTAAAACGTTCTCGCCCGCATGAATGTGTCGCGAGGTTACCATAAAAAATGAATCTATCTGAAATAGAAATTAGAATAATAAGTTAAATTTAGAACGTAATACGAAAATGTTACTCTATGAATTTTTTTTTAATGAGTATTTCCGTTACTAAAATAAGGTTGGCTGGTGAAAACTAACCGCAGATGGCGTTCGCATAGCTATTTAAACGAGAAACCAAAAATAATTGCTTTTCCGCGTAAGAAAAACTAAGATTTAGTAAAAAGATATGATAGTTTCATTTAATTATACAACTACCCTATGAGGTATAAAAGAAAAGTGCCGTAAGTTTATATTAAAATACACCCCTTAAATAATCAGAGCATTTAAAAACCCAGAATAAATTTGTTCTCTACCAGTATTTGAGAGAAACTGCTCCAGGTGGGTCATTAGCAGTTCGGTTGTCTTTTCCTTAAGGGCACGCGTGGCACACACCAGGTGCCCCTGGTCCAATGGGAGCCCCAAAATGCCGACATTGTCGTATAAGGGTAAATGAAACACGTCAATTTCATACAAATTTATATTGTCGTGCGTTAATATTTGTGAATTTAATAGAATTATATTCACTAATTACATTTAAAAAAAGTTTAAAAACTGTGAATTTCGTTACGTGATTTCGGAAAAATAAGATTATTTAGATATTTAATTTTAAAATTCATGAAACCCGGCTGTATTTACGGCCGTGTGAGTGCCCATAGAAATGATTCTCTTGTGTTTATTAACACATATATGCAATTGGATATTATAATTTATTTGTCAAAGTTGAAAGCTGTCATATCAGTATTTAATTCTTAGATATGTTTACAAACACAGAGTGAAAGAAATGGCTAATATGACAGCGTAATAATTATGTAGGCGTGAAAGAGATGTCCGCAATCACGACAGCGTCCCCATTTTTGCCACTTCGGTTATCAATCCTACGAGCTAGACGAAGACAAGACGCATCGTATGATCGAAGCGGCAACATAGCCCGGAGAGCTTCGCTTTTTACTTATTTACTTTTGAAAGATATCAAATCTGCTCACGAATATTTCACATCCTCACATTTTTCGTTTCAAATCTTACAGATAATTTAAAATCTATTATAAATTTACAATGAAAATATATGTGTGGTTTTATTCTTCATGAGGCGTAAAGAAATTACTTATTACTTATTTATACTCCGTTTTCAATATATTTATAAATTGTTTTCAATAAATGTGTGTATGTATATGTATTATTTATATTTATTTGAGATTAATTTAGGTACGCCTTACATTGTGTGCTGTAAAAATTTGAAATCGTCAACAATACTTTTCAAATTCAAAAACTATTTTCTGTTTACAGTTCAGAACGCATTATTAAACCAAAGCTAATGCTTATAAGCAATAAGTAGATATATATCTATATATGTTAATAATTTTTTTTATTTGAACATATTTTTATATATTTCGCGTTGGCAAATAAATCTTTATGTTACATATTTTAGTGTGACTTTATTTGAAAACATTTGTGTTACTTTTCTTATACGTTTTTTATAATTAGTTCTGATTTTCAAAGAAAAAATATTTCGAATTTATGAATACGATGAGATGATAAACTGTGTTTCGTTTCATATTATATAATCAACAACTTTGTGATTGGACATTATGAACTAAAATTAAATTGAAAATTTCACGTTAATTCGTACCACAAACATTTTAAATGTTTCTGTAGTGTCCGTTTGCGGAAACATTGAGTCTGCAAAAGTGTGTTGCGGAGAGATTTTTCCAGGTAATACAAAGGAGGATAAAAAAAATATTATTAAAATAGCTTTATGTGAGGTAAAATAAGGATTTCCACAGAAAATACTTTGAAATTTTAGAATTCTCAAGAGATACAGCATATTTGAAACATTAGACGTTGTTACCTGATACGTGCAATAATAATTTTATTGTAGGCAATCATTCTAAGCCGTGCTATAGTAATTTTAACACTAGAAATGCAAGGTAACAATTATTACTGAGACGTAGGATTATTTCTAATGGATCTGACAACGTTGCAAAAAAAAAGGGATAAATAAACGCTTAAGAAATTTGAAATTTAAAAATTAAGGAAATCAATTTGTTTACATTTTCTTGAAATTATGTACATTTTAAAATCGAATGCCTCTAAGTAAGTTACCCTTTAGGAACATACAATTAACAACAATAATATTTGCATATAGTTTGTTTTTCTTCTGAAATATTTGATGCATACGAATTTCGATAAACTACTGCCCCATAAGTCAATTATGTTAGTTAGTTAGTTTTTATTTAACAGAATATGTTTGTTAATGATTTGTAAACAATTTGATATGTAAAAAAATTGCAAAATATTTTATGTAAAAAATGATTGTGTTACAGATGATTAAATCGTTTTCCAATCTTTGTCATCATTTTCTAGTTTCAGCTTATTTTGGCCTAAAGATTTTATTGTTACTCAGAAATACCTAATTTTATTGTTGGTTTTTGCTAAACACTTGTTCTAAACTATTAGTGATGTAAAAAAAAGAAAACAGTGCAACAAGTGCGTATACAGCATTTGTTGCACTGTTTTCTTTAAATTACTGTCAGTAACCATTGTAGACATTTGACAAGAAATGATAGACATCGTTTTTTCATACAAATGGAATATTCCATTCTAGCCCAGCTGCATTTATTACAATATCCCTTATATTTTTGGTATAATTTATTAATGAATAATGTTTAGAAATTCACCATACATTTTGCTTTCTTTAGAGTCCTGGGCTGCAATTTTGGTATTCAGAGACATGATTCGTTTATATAGAGCCATTTATTAGGTGCCATAATTTATGAGTAATTTATTTAAATAATGCCATCTGTCACATCGCAATGTGTATCTCAGCTTTTTATTTCAATGGTACCATTTGTTAGGTGTCAAAATTTATTTGAGTATTTTATTTAAATAGCGCCATCTATTACATCGCAAAATTTATTTCACTATTTAAATAGTGTCATCTGTTACGTGCCAAAATTTATAAAAGTATTTTATTTAAAAAGTGCCATCTGTTATAGCGCAAAATGTATTTCAGTGTTTTACTTAAATAGTGCCATCTGTTATATCGCAAAATGTATCTCAGTGTTTTATTTAAATAGTGCAATCTATTAGGTGGCAAAATTTATATGAGTACTTTATTTAAATAGTACCATCTATCAGGTACCATAATTTATATGAGTATTTTATTTAAATAGTGCCATCTGTTACATCGCGAAATTTATCTCAGTATTTTATTAAAATTGTGCCATCTGGTACATCACAAAATGTACCTCATTATTTTATTTTAGTAGTGCCATCTGTTAGGTGATAAGATTTATATGATTTTTTCAACTATATTTTATTCAACTATATTTTTTCAACTATAAGTTCTTCAGTAGTTTTAATGGAACCCTAAAACTGTATCGAATATCCTCTTACTAGTTTTCAGTTGCCTCTATTCTGAATTTTATTAAATTCAGTAAAATTATTGGAGTTCCCAGTAATTCTCACGGAACCCTAAAAATGTATCGAATATTTCTTTACTGTTTTCCACTTATCTCCATTCTTAATTGTATTAAAATTAAGTAAACTATAAGGTTCCTCAGTAGTTCTAACGGAATCCTAAAACTGCATCGAATATTCCTTTACAGGTTTTTCAGTTGATTTCATTCTTAAGTTTATTAAATTCGGTTAAGGTTCTCTGTAACTCATGGAACCCTAAATATGTAGTGGATACCTTTTTATAGGCTTTCAATAAAATTTAGTAAGATTTATTAAATTCGGCTTAACTAAAATGTTCTTAAAAATCCTCACGGAACGCTAAAAATGTATCGATGAAGGATCATTGCTTTTCTGTTGACTTCTTTCAATATTACCATACTATTTTTTTGTTATTGGTTAAACTATAAGGGTCTTTAGTAATTCTCACGAAACGCTAAAAAAGGGTCAAACCCTTGATACTTTTTTATTATGGTTAACTTTCTTCCGCGGATTCACCCGTGTGGACATAGAATAATTGGTTTACAATAGGACCTTTCATTCAATTGCAGTAAAATTATCCCATTTTTTAATTTTCCTATAATACACGCAGGAACCTTAAATGTGTATTATTGTTATGATTGATATGGAAAGTTCATCAAACAATATTATTTGACGATATTGATAAATAAACATAATTTTCGGACGACTGGCTATGCAGTACCCTGGCGAAATGTTTTTTTCAAAGAATTTGTCTTAACCTAAAAGGGGTGTGGCCTATTCATAAAACCACTCCTTTCTAAAAATCTGCCAATTGTAGTAATTACAAACATGTGTGTATTTGTATTTAATAGCACAAAACCAAAAGGTTTGAAACACAAGTAAAATTTTGCCATATTATTTTAATTATATCATAATTTTAGAATAAATAGTACTCTTATATGTGAAACTTAGTAAAAGCTTTCCGTGAAACTGAGATTGTTCGACCGCAAATTAGTATTTAAGACAAAATTTAACATTTTTCTATAATAAAGCCGAACAGCGCCATCTCTCGACACTAGCTATTTGTAATCGCTTGGAATCAACTTGCACGTAAAATTACATTTTATTTTTATTTACGTATTATTTTGTTTTTCAAAAGGATCTCAAAAATTGTATTCCCAAAGGCAAAAGTTATTTGTGTTCAATGGCCCCGGCTTTGTGTATTTAAGGTCCATGGATTCGTCTGCCCAACAGTCCCTGGATAGTATAAAACGGCCCTGGGCACTGGGCTCATGACTCCCTTCGTTAGGTTTTCGTCTTAATGTTGTAATCGAATTGAGCCTGTCCTGACTAAACCTAACGTGACCCCCTTGACTCGAAAACTGAATCAGATTTTGCTATTTGATCTTTGTTCCAGGCACAAGTACTAAATAAAAAAAAAATAGTTTAAAATATATTTTTTCGTAGTAAAAACATGTAAGAGTATGTCTAAAATTCTATGAAAAGACATCGAAAATTGAATTACATTTCAAGAGTAATATATTATTAATTAATATATTACGCTTGAAACAACAGAAATCGAAACAAATTTTGTTTCGATTTCTTCTATTGAAATCAAATTTTAATCAACAACTTACGATTTGCGGCGCGAAATATGAAAATAGCTTCTTCTAGCTTCTTTTAACTGAATTAAAATAAGTTTTGTATTTCTATGTTAACTAACTTTTTACGATTTTCTCGCTACGGACCAAGTTTTTACTATTTAGTACAGGGACATTAGTACATCACCTTAAGATTTTAATTAATTTATCTTTACATTTTAATTCTACAGAAATTTGCACGAATTCGAAGGGTACATGTAAAATAAATACTTAGAATTAGACGTGTCACTTGCAAATATTTTGAAATCTCGTTTTAAAGAGATTTTTTGCTCATAAAAAGCATAACTGAATACTAAATCAAACTATTAATTCATTATAATGTACAAAATAATTTCCAATACACCTAAGAGACAATTTTTAGTAAATGTTCACTTTTCCGAGAAACGTAATTATTGTAATATAAATGTCATTTGATGAACCAGTCAGTTAGTGCTAAGTTTTCCAGAACCACAAAAAGCTGTTTGTTGTAATTTTTTTAATTAAGCGCCTAAATTTGGAAATTATTTGATTTCAGGAATGTCTTTGACTGTTTATTACTTTTTTTCTTTTTTTTTTAAATTGCTTTTTCAAGACTTAGGAATCGTGTTGTTCTTAAAAAAACACCATGTGTTGAGGAGTTAAATCATTTTTTTTATAAGCAAACGAGTACGTGAGCCTACAAGAGCAGAAGGTGGTCATCGTCGCCCATGGACATTCTCAAACTAATTGAATATCGTTAGCCAAAAATTCGAAAAAAAAATTTTTTTCGACATAACGTAAAATTCTTGCTTATTTATACTCAGTTCTTTTTTTTGCGCAAATAACTGCATCGAATGCCATAAAACGGATCAAAGTCGACAACGAGTTCAAAACATATCATCGTTGAATTGCTAAAAAAATTAACTGTTTTTTTAACAATTTAGATTTTTTAACTCGAAGAAGTTAAAATCGTCGAATAAGTACAAAAAAATTGCTATAACATATGTTATTGAACTTTTTAAGCTTGAAAATGCTAAGAACTTTCAGGTATGGCCTGCAGGTTCAACAGTCTTTCGAATTATTGAGCTGGATAATTTATAGCCAACTGTATTTTTAAATTCAAGGCGCTCAAAAACACACACAACACAACACAAGCTCAATACACATGTTAGCCGGAAGTCTTAGAGATGGTCTGCAGGGTCCACCATTTTCCAATTTTTTTATTGTTGTCACCTCAGAATTACGCCGAATATATTTTAGTTTTTTTTCGTCAAATATGTAATAGAATACATCAACTCATATCGAAGATGTTTTTTTAATTGGAAGCTTATACTGCCAGGTCCCATTTATACCAAAACTGAGATCTGATGATGAAATTCATGAGGAATCGACGGGAATATTCTATGGTTATATGTACTGGTGGGTATTTTTAGAGTACTTCATATTTTTATGCTCGGAAAGCATCATTTGGTGAAGTGAAACCGACGATTAACACTACAAATGACTGCGCGAACTCTTCAATGATAAGCATTTCACAGATTGCGACAAGATTACACTGACTCAGTTATGCTCATCAAAATGCACTTTATGAAGTGCAACTGATGATGTAGTACCATCTAATCTCTGATGATGGGGTGAAAATTATTTATATCCAATGATCATCTAATTTGAGGTAAATGCGCATTGCCGTACGTGTATTACCTATATTTAAAAATGCAAATCAACGTTTTTATTTGGTAAAGTGTATCTATATGGAAAAATATGCAGATATTGTTTTTATTGTCTTATCATAAATATTATAGAGCTGCTGAATTAAATAGTGCCAATCTTCAAATTTAAAAATCTTGGATTGTCAGTTATGCTGCAATGGAAATGCAAGTGGAACGAGAGGCATTAATTGACAAAATAACAAAAACTATTGTTATCTCGTATCTATTGCATAGTTGGCTATGATGATAGCACAGATTATATAATATTAGACATATTCAGATATAAAAAAAGGCTTCCTAATAACAATAATAGAGACATATTTGTTATTTATAATACGTAATGACACTAAAATTGATATACATAACATGGTACAATAATAAATTTTCGATGCTATGTAATATAAATTACTTGTGTTAACAAAACGCCAAGTTAAAATGTTTAAAAATAATTTATTACAAATAACAATTTTCTCATTTGACAGTTTTGTAAAATATAGTTTTATGGGAATAATTCTTAAATATTTTAACGTGAATGAATAATTATATTACCTAGTTTATTTTATATAGGTTATTGGTGAAACAGAGTATGGATAATTGGTATATTCAAATATTATTGTCTCTTTAATTTTTTTTGTTATTATTTTTATTATTATTTTATATAATTTATATTATTACTTTCTGTTGTCTGTAAAAAAAGTATTAATAACTCTTAGAAAGTAGGTAGACAGATATTTCATTCGTAATGACTATATTTCAATTTCGTTTACTAATCCATGCCCATTCTATGCCTTTTAATAAAATATGTATATAATATGTATATTGTCTATTAATTGAATTATTAACTTTATGTATTTATTTTGTTACAGTCTATGTTTGGAGCTGATAACTATTCTACATAAAATGTATATATAATAATAAACTGTGCTTCATATTTATCAAAAACTTAGAATTATCTGTAACGTGCTTTATACTTATCAAAAACTTGCAATTGTCTGTAACGTTTTGGGAATTCATATACTGTTATGTTGAACGAAATATATAACCAAATAATTCATTGAATAAAAATGCTTAAATATCTAAATGTTTATTAATTAATATCTTAATTGTGCATATTATATTACATATATTGACTTGGTAATATTCACATCGTTCTAATTAATATATATATTTATATATATATAAAACATATTATTTTATTAATTAAAAACGAAACTTAAGGACTATTTTTGGCATTTATGACGGTGAATTTGGGATTAATACCCGTATTAAAAATGGACGGAGGGCTGAGAGTTAATGTGAATATACAATTAAATGCATGCGTTATTTAATCCTCAAATTCTGAAACATCGTTTTCCGGTTTCTTATGCCCTACCCAATCCCATTTGGAGTAGTGGAGTTTGGTCTTTTTGAATTTTGGATTTTTGGACGTGATCCTGACGAATACACGACGGCCGAATAACGGCTGCAGCTGGCGGAAGTTGTCCACCAATGGCAGACTTTGACTTGACAGCAGGCCACGGAAGTTGTCCATCTGAAGTAATAATTTTTTTTAAAATATGGAATACCAATTGAATTGAAAACAAAACAAAGTGATCTAAACATTATCTTCGTCACAAACATATCTTCGTCAAGATATCATTCATTATATTGATATTCAATAGATTTTACCATGCGTTTTAACAGCCTTTCAAATGTTAAAATGGAATTGACTTATTGGTTTCTAAAAAAATAAATTTAAGGTTAATTGTTACTCAAAATAAGGTCTGATCTCAATACTATAGTTTTAAGAATCTTTTTTGTCCGCCTGTGTGTTTGTTATGAAGTAAAAGCAAAAACCACTGAACGGATTTTAATGGGGGTTTTCGCAACTTTGTAGTGTGGGTCTAAGTTAAAATATAAATCCTGTTTTATCTAATTTCCTTAAATAGAATCGGAAGTTATTAGTTTTATTCCGTAGTCTACGCAAACGAAGTCGCACGCAAAAGCTAAGTTTTGATAGATACGTAAGGCACGAAATAAGTTAAGAATTTTGTATATTGAAACGTAATTGGTTCATTTACGAAATTCGGTAATATCGTTATGAAAACATTAAATTTGCTTTTACATTACCTAAATGGGCTTTGAATATTGAAATTAAATAATGAATAAATAACTAGTTTCATGACATATGCGTTACAAATCTTGTAAGAAAGTTGATTTACCTGGAATACTGAGATCGGTAGATAATCGGAGAAGACGACCCACGTCACTGCTTCAGCACAGGGCGGAGTGGTGAGAGAGCCCTTGTAGGTGTAGAATCGCTCCGTGTCCAGGCCTGACAAAATGCTAGACAGCGAGAAGGTGTGAGGAAGGTGCATGCTGCTGTTGAAGTTCTCAACAGCTGTCAAATTCCTGACGATCGGCGTAAGCAGCTTGGCATCGAATTCTACCACCTACACATGCAGGTAAATACGTGTTTAAGATTTTAAGAAATAAGTTGGAAATAATTTAGCTTTCGCATACGGTGTCATTTTAGTAAGTTGTACGAAAGTTCAGATAAATGAAATTCTTATCGACTTACGTTAATATTTAGCTATCTGTCTGTATCCGATAAAAGGTTGCATAGCAGATACCAGATACCAAAGGTAATCTCTGGTAAAAACCAGAGATTGATTAAGGGGAATTTTAATAATAAGTTGCAAGAAACGCCCTTAATTTTAATCAAAGTATTCAATAATTGCAGCAACTATAAAAGGTAATAGGTATTAATGATGTACCATAATTCTCAGTGTACTCGCCGCCGTGGTCCAGTCATTTGTAAATACTTCAAAATTAAGGAAATTTCTTGCAACTGACATTGAAAAGCTGAAATATGTAATGGAAAAATGGAATACTGACTATGGAAGAAACAGGAAAAACACGAATTTCTAATTAAAGAACACCAATTTGGTAATTCTTCTTAATGAGTTTGAGGTTGAAATTAAAGTATCTACCAATGGTTAATTTACTTTAGCGCTATATATATATATATATATATATATATATATATATATATATATATATATATATATATATATATATTACACATACACTGTTCTCTTTCTGTAAAAATAAACAAAAACATATCGCAAATATTTTGTGATAATTATTTTTTTATTAAAATGTAATAAACAACCTGATAGAAGAAGGCCAGCACGCAAAGGCCGTCAGGATGCTGGAGTGCTTCAGCTAGGCCTCTGTACTTTTTATTTCTGTGGATGATATGCATCTCAAGAGGCAATCTCATGTCGTTGAGAGTATGCTCTGAGCCGCGGTTGTTCTTGTCGCCCCAATGAAAATGGAGT
Organism: Eumeta japonica; assembly: GCA_005406025.1. Lineage (NCBI taxonomy): Eukaryota > Metazoa > Arthropoda > Insecta > Lepidoptera > Psychidae > Eumeta > Eumeta japonica. Next base: position 359,155 of record BGZK01000311.1, on the reverse strand, counting down.
CCTTCTATTTCATACTCGTTGTCCAAAGGGCCACCGAAAATATAGGGTAGACGAAAGCCCTTCTTCTCTTCGTCAGAACTGAACTTGGGAACGGTCAGTGCAACTGAAATAATATATTACATTGGTAAGACAAGTGAGTATTAAATTATCGCAAGTGTACAATGTTTATATCTATATTTCATTATTAAGAGTAATGTAATGTATTTCTACTACCTATTCCTATTGTTCGGTTTTTCTTCATGAAATACAAAAAGAAGGAAGTTAATTAAGATTTTTTAATATTACACATTAAGTATTGCTTAAAAATATTACCTATATTTGTACCTAAAATGAGAATATCCTTTATTGTATGAAAGGAGTAAAAATTTGTAATGTACTCTTTTTGTGGGAATTCAATGCAATCTATTTTAGTATGTTACCAAAATAACCTTGAAAATGAGCAATTGTAATTATGATTACATTCTAATTTAAAATTAGTTTATTTATGTTAAAAATCTGATTCACATAGACTTTACGAACTTTTTTCCTAAAGCAAGATTTGTTTTTTTTTCTAATTCGCTGGTATTAGATATTTTTTTAATTAATATAAGTAAATAAAATCTTCAAAGCAGTTTTTTTAACCTTTACAAGGTTTTAATGGTGATATTCTATTGGTTTCTATTAAAAAATGGAATATAATTTTAAGATATGACCATTCAAGATTAACAGAATATGGGTTTTTATTAAAGGTAGCAAAATCTATTTTTTATTCAGATTGCTCTAATGTAAATAATAAATTAACAATAAGATGAATATAATGACGAATTAACGTGAGCGAATGCAGGCACGGCCGACAAGTAATGACGTATGCCATATACCGGAATGACCGTTATTGGTGATGGTCAGGGGTCCTGGAAGTGGATTCTGGTAGCCGATGAGCTCTATTGCAGGTATAGCCAAAGGTGTGGCCTGTCTGGCGCTCAGGGCTATGGGGGACTGCTGGCGCCCTCCGCAGGCCGGATGCAGCACGGCCCACCGCCGCTGGTCCGACGCGCGGTAGCCCCATCCCGCCACCAGCCACACTGGACATAACATTTTTATATGACATATAATCTGGACAATAATTCATTAAAAACTACACAGTAACCTGTGTAGTTTTGGATGAATTATTGTTCTGACGCTGCTTTTGAATTTTTGTATATGTTAATGCAGTGCCAAAAAAGGAAAAAACGGTAACGTGCGAGTAAGGTTCGCGTGGAGGGGGTCCCGTACTATAAATCGACGCATCAGTCCTCGATATTCGTCTTTATATTTATATTACTATTTTGCGATTTCCATGAAAATTTTATTACATGATTTTGAATACTCGATCGTATATCGTACAAGAGCCAAAAAGGTAGTATAAATACGTTTTCAATCGTACGATTGGCAACACTAACTAATAGTACTAACCTCCCGGAAAATGGGTTGGTATCATTTGACAACTAACTTTAATATGAGACGTGCTTATTGATTAAATCGAATAATGCGCGCTTCTCGGCTTCCTGTTACACACTTCCGTCCCTTTTCACAAAATCACTCACACAGATTGCAGGAAAGAGGAAAGATGATCCACATCAAACAGTTTTACTAATTTGACTAAAAAAAGAGTAGTTATAAAATTGTTAGGATAGAAACAAAATAACGACTATTTGGAAAAAAGTAGATATTTATCTAAATAATTTTTTTAACATGTAAGAATAAACAATAATATCAATTTATAAGTTTCATTTTAATCATATCAAATTACCACTGCAAGGGTTATGTAGCCAAAAATTGTAAGAGCTCAGACTGAAAAGCCTGTCCGTCAGTCATCTCATATCAAAAGCATATTCTTCATTTACTTTCAAACCATTTATAAAACCATAACTCGCTTTTAATTGTTAATTTTCAAAAAAAATAAATTTATTGAGTTATTTACTTAAATTAGGCAATTATATATAAAACGATAGCTCGTTTTACATGAAGTTATGACTGAATAATTCTGTCCACCTCCGTTTATCATAATTATATAGGCCTATGAAATTAAGAAATAGTAAAATTTAACCGGCTTAAATCTGCTTTTGTGGACCTTTTGCCAGCTATGACCAGCACATATATGTGTATAAATATCTTATACATATATGCAATTCTTCATCATATATAATCGTTTTCAGTTCTAGTTATCCAATAAATTGGGACTGTTAAGGTTGGTGTGTTGTATTGGCAACCGCAAATGGAACGTGAGATATGACAGTCATCGCCGGCGATCGATTTATAAACAATAGTTACAGTTTATAAACGGTTGTTTAAATAACAAGGAAACTGGCGGAAAACAAAAAAAAAGAACCGTCGGACCATTTCAGCATATTCATCAACTGCTATATCGTTCATATAAACGGTGTTTATACAAAAACAAACTATGTACGCATCGACGTCTGGCCCCGGGGGACGTGACCCGTTTTAAAAATATTTTGAGAGGACGATGGATGGCGTGGTGTGCGATACGGCTGCGTTGTAATTCACAACGGAAACGACGCGTCGCTTTATAAACAATCCGAAGTTTAATTAACGAATGTGATGCAGCGAAACGGCTCTCAAATAAATCACGGCGACAATGACGTACGGCGCCCGACCAGATTTATGATGACATTATCGCGACTTGCCGGGACTATATTAGCTATGATAAGATCGATTCTCTATGAAAAAAAAAAACAACTTACAATGGATCTTAATTTCAATTCTCCGAACGCAATCGTCTCGTCGAGTACTTACTTGTCCCGACCGGGACGGTTAGATCACGCGTCCGAAGACTTTACGAGTTAAACTTTGTGCGATTGTGAAGTTTTTGCTATGCTAATTATGCAAATGTATTGTATCAAAATGAGCATTGATCTCATACGCTTTAGATGTACAGTTCTCGTAATAAGCACAGTTGAAATATCTATATAATACGTATTCTAAATAAATATTCAGATAAACAATGATATAACCGTTATCCTCCCGCTTTGTTGGGCATAAATTCAAGTATATTCAAATATAAATATAATATTCAATTGAAATCTCTCAAATTTGAATTTTCTCACGATTCAGTGCAGGTCGACATAGATTAAATTCCTTCATCTATTATGTCTATGAACTCGCTGTCAAGCCTGATAGCAGTACCACTCTCGATGGCAATTTTAGTTCCATTATTCCGCGCAGTCTCAGTAGAGCTCCCGTTTATCCCGAATCTCCTCTTGATTTCAAACCCTATACTAGTTTCAATTGCAATGCCAGTCGCTATGTCGATCTAGTTTTTCCGTTATAGATTAGTGGTAGTAATAACAAAATACAGTATTGATTAATACTTATACAAATATATATATTTTTTATGTAAAAATTCCTATTCCAAGACGTAATCTATCTTTATGCTAAATTTTATTAAAATCCGTCCATCTGTTCGACCGTGATTAAAAACAAGCAATCAAAGAGACATAGTTTAATATTTATATTATTGTAAGATTATAATAATTATGTACGGAACAACATTGTAATTTTAGTTCTTTTACTAATACTAATTTCTAAAGCTTTTGTTTAATTTTAGAGACATATAAAGCTTTCCATTGATTTCAGTCGTAGGATTAATTTATACTTTTTCTTATAAAAAAAAAAATGTTAAATAAAATTTTTCAATACAAACCGATGAAAAAAAAAACAAAATAATGATTTATATGTTTAGTCCATGTTACTGCGAAAAAAAGATCACACAAAAAAAAAATGCGAAACACTATGTCAATATAATATTCAACCAGGAAGTAAATTTTGACAGCTGGTAGTACATGTTGAGTGATATTTAAAGCAAATAGATTATATTTATATATTGAATCGCAAAACGATCTATTAGCAAAAAAATGTTTGCGCAAATAAGTATGGCCTCAGTTGCAAGCGATGCTATATAGTTATTAAAGGTCGAATGCATTGTGATAATATGCACGATAACTTCTCTACAAATATATGCAATCTTCTACTATATGCTGTAGTTGGCATGATATTAAGTTAATAATTATTATCTTATGTAATTCCGCTATATGTTTAGTCACACTAATTTATACATATAAAGCGAAATTCCACTGACTGACTGATTGACTGACTGATTGGACTCATCACGAGATCTACGAAACTATAAGTCCGATTGACTTGAACTTACGCATAGTTACCCTTTTCGGGACTTAGGTATTCACTAAGAACGGATTTTACGCAAATCCTATGCAAAAAAATTGTCTACGCGGGCGGAGTCGAGGACATAGGCTAGTTTAAAATAAGCCTGATTCATGAATCTTATCGTTATCGTTCAAAATTTACGGTCGTAGTGGATGGCAGCTGATGAGTTTTAGAAATCACTTTAGGAAAATTATAAGGGAATTCACTTTAAGTCCACGCGGACGGAGCCACGGGCGAAAGCTAATGTACTATATAATATAATTTTAATAATGACAAAAAAGAGTTTTATGTTCATAATGGAAATTATTTTAGAGGGCTTGCTTTGTGTTTGATAGTTACCACCGAGTTTTTGCTACTTGAACTTTTCGTCGGCGGTAAATATTACATAATTAAAAGTAACTACCATCGTAATGCTTGTTTATAACTATAATACGTGTTTAATTTCACTAGATTATCAACGATAAACATGGATTTGCTACATCGTATATCAGCCGTAAACTTTGAGATATAATATGATCTATACACAAAGTATTCTTTTTCGTAAGCCCAGTGCGAGTTGATAGAGAGGCGTGCGTAAAAAGTGTGTCTAATAAAATTTGTAAAAATCAATGTTACTATTAAAGTTCTCGAATCGTACTAAGGCCTCTGATTAGGCTACACTATCTAATATAATGGCCATATGAGACCGACTGTTTAACTTAATAATATTGTCTTCTAAATCCTCAATAAAAGTTTGACTTTTATCAACTTTTGAATATATGTACAAAAATCAAGCTGTTTAATCAGCTTTTAACTTTACAAGGTTTTCAGGACTAAACTTGATTGCTGTAGAGATTTTCAGCGGATAATTCAAAAAATTCTCAAATAAAGTAATGATTGCATTTTATCACGCTCTCACATCGTGGTGGCTTTAAAATGTATAATTTATTTAGGGATAAATAAACAGCGAAACATACCACCAAATTATGGTCTTTTTTAAGATTCTCAGACGGCCAAAAGGCTGATTCTCCATTGAGTACACTTGTCTATATGCTATGTCAGCATTTTTGCACCCTGTTGCTAACGCGTGTCCTGCCACAAACCTCATTTCAGGTTTAGAGCTTGGAAGTTCTTCACGCGAGTTGGGGACCACTAACCACCATTGCCGCTATATCGACATCATCCCAGACCAACGGCTTACTCGCTGGTCGAGGCAAGGAGGAATATGTCTGTTTGTATTCTAGTTAATCTACAAGTGACAATTTTTCTCTTCTCCATGACGTACTTGAATTAAGAAAAGTATGCTGTAACATAAGGACTTCCAAGGGAGTTTCAGACACAGATTTCAGACACAGTCTGAAAGTTCTTGTATGAAAATTTTGTATAACCTTTCTAGATCAATTTTGAAAAATCTATGGAAGGGCCGAGTCATTAAATAAAAATGGTAACAAAAAAATTAAAAACGCTGGATTACACTATCAATATAGGAATTGACACTAAGTCCTTTGTAACATTATGTATACATTTTCTAAAGAATATATTTTTGAAGGACTTCAAGTCGCACTTTACAGTAATATTTTGTGTCAATATTTCGACTGGACTAGAATTAAAGTAGATGAGCACTAGAGAATAAATCCTCGGCTATGGTCAATTGAAACATCAATAATACAAGTTGGCGCCAGATTCTTGTCGTCCAGCTACTAGGAGCACATCTCCCCACTTTTTTAAGATTGAAAGTCTCGAATCTTAATCCCACGTTGTCACATTGTTACGAATTCGGTAACAACGTATAGAGCCCACGACTTAATGTGCCCTCCAAAGCATAGAAAAAGCGGTTTGATTTAACTTAAAACTCATTGCCCAATTCACTTGTGGTCAATAATCAAATCTATTATTTACTGATTAGAAGGTATAGTTTACTAACTACTCACTTACCCGCTCCTATAGTATATATCATTTATAAGTGTAAAATTTAAATAATTCAAACTGCAGCTTTAAAATTATATAAATGGTTTCGCAAAACCTAATGAAATAGTATAAAAAAAGTAGTTTAAATTTCATGTACCAAACCCGAATTTCTACTTAACGCATTTTCCGATTAAAAACGTGAGAAAAAATTCAAAATGTACCGAAACATAATTTACACTGAAACCGTCGAATGTGTCCGATAGATGATAAATTCTTGTAAAAATACACGTATATAGATAAAGTAACTGTTACGTGCATGAATACAAAAATTAGTGCTATAATTATCCGAGTTTCCGTTTCACGGTTAAATTAATTACGTATATATTTTACGTTTAAATAACTAGATACAGCAGTCATTCTAAACTCATGATCGTACTGATCGATGTTTCATAAATGATTGTACCAAACGCATAATTAATATTATGAATATTAACCTTAATAATTATAATTTTTCTCGAATAAATTCCACTCGAATATTATTTGATGTAAGGGCATAAGCGCGTGCAGTTTGTTTTGAATCGCGCCGGATGTTCGTGTATCAAATAATAGGAAAGCGAATATTTTGCGTGTCGCACCATTAACTAATATGTAGCACGTGGAGTAATAAACGATTTTTTTATTTGTCGTGACAGATAGATAGAAATAAGAACACTTTTGATCTGACGTTTCAAAAATAAAGAAAATATATGTTATACGATAACATATATTTTCTTCATTCTATTTCTAGAAATAAAATCTCGTTTTTAGTTAAATTATGGGCTACGACAGAGTGGCGTTATGACTACGATACATTTATGATTATTGAAATTCATTTTTGATACCTCTTTTTAGATATATATTTGTCGATATTCAGTTTTGTTTAGGTTTGATTGTAAGAATTTTATTTTTTAAACGTCAGGTTGGGTACATACAGTAATAGAGATGAAATATAAATTTTAAATTAATTTTAAATACCCACTAATTAAGTTATACAATTTTTATTGATAATTATCATAAGGCTTACTTATACTAATATTTGAAAAATAGATAATGACAAACATTCTTTTATTAATAATAATCAACGTTATTCTCATAAATATTAATTCAGTAATAAATGTAATAAATTGTACTAAAAATCCATTAAATAGCCAATTAAAAATAAAGTGATATAATTTTGAATTAAATAACCAATACCTGTGCATTAGCACTTTTAAATTTTATTTAGCCCGTTTCTATAACATTTTTTTAAAGGAATTGAATATTATAAATCATCTTAAATTTTAACTTACCGTTCGCTACCAAAACCACGAGTGCCACACGCAAAGACATAATACTATTGTACTACACTAGTTCTAAGCTGAAACCGGGCCGTGTCGAAACCGAAGGCACGATGAATGGCTGCCGGCCACCGGTCGCTTATATACTAGCAAACGCCTTCAGCAAAGCCGCCGGCGACGCGTACGTCACACGAGCTACTTCGCGTTAACCCTACAGTGCATCAGGTTTTTTTCTCTTATGAGAATAATTAAAATTACTCTTCTCGTTCATATAACATGATAATCCATTCTAAAAGTATAATTTGTAGCATGTACACATTTTAATCAAAAGAATTTTTTCGTATTCTATATACAAATTCTAGATAATTTTTCGTCATGCTTTATTTATGTTTAATTATAATATGTATATGCCATTTTGTACAACAACTTATTGTCATTTTGTAGGTAGTAACATAACCCCGTTGCAGTAGACATTTTGGGTCTTTTGATCAAAAAACTGCGACAAATAGTTTTGGCAGTCCCAGTTGATGTTAACCTAACACTATCTAAAGAATTCTGAAGAGACCGAAATAGGAGAAAATCTAAAGTTGCAAGATCGGGCCTATATGGCAGATGCATTAACACTTCCCAACCAAATTCTCTCAATATGTGCTGAGTGGCTAAAGATGTGAGTGGCCTGGCGTTATTCTGGTGAAAACACACCCTTTCTGTTGATCAATTTCGACCATTTTTCCTCTACTTCTTGTTTGAATTTCATCAACTGTTAGCAGTAGAGATATGAATTGATGATTTTAACCGGTGGTAATCACTAATGCCCTTCCAACCCCACCATACACACAGCAGTAAATTGTTGCGAGTTAATCCAGGTTTTTCTACAGTTTGTGCAACTTGCTTACCTTTTCACCATGATCTCTTTCGCACGTGCTTGTAGGTTGTCCATTTTTCATCACAAGTGATCATTTTTTTCAAAAGCGGTAGGGTTTCATTACGTTTCAATAGATAATAACAAATGAGTACACGATCATTAGATTTATTTCAGTGAATTCGTGTGTGACCCAAGTATCGAGCTTCTTGTATAACCAGCTTTTGTCAAATGGACTATTTTGTCGTCAATCGCCAGCTTTTCAGTTATGTCGTAAGAACTAATATGACGATTCTGCTCTACTTTTTCCAAAACAGCATCGACTTTATCCGTAATAGGTCGACCAGATCAGGCTTCATCTTAAACATCAAAATCACCGGACTGAAAACGCTTGAACCAGTTTTATGCTGCGCTTACCGACACTGCATTAAGTCCATAAACGTCACGAATTTGTTCCCGGGTTGTGTCTCATGTATCGATTTTTTACGTTAGATTCATTCAATTTGGTGGCCAGAAAACGATAGAAAAATGGCGGTACAACCATTTTACTTTTTATTTTTCTTTTTTTATAATGGTATCTATTTCATGTTATTGAAACTAGTCAGATATAAACAACACAACCAAAGGGATTTTCCTGCAATTTCTTACTTATACAATACGATAAAACTTACTCCCTCACTTAATACTAAGTTGTGTTGAAAGCATTGGATCACTCGATAACCCAAAAATTTGAAAAAAATATGTATTAAAGGCATTTTAATCATTTACAAGAAATAAACGGTTACCAATGTTCAAGAGAAATTTTTATTGTTTAAATAAAATTATACATGTAATTTTAATTATATAAAAAAAAACTTCTCATGAACTTTGTCGTAAAGACATTTTTAACATGAAAGTCAAAATATTATGTCCTTTGACAGAACTTTATATCTACGCGTCTTTTGAAACGCATTTCAATTGCAATGTTTTGAAATCAAACGACTTAGTTCATAAAGATTGTATTATAACTTGGAAAAGGAATATTTATTGGAACGAAGTTTTAGAATGTAGTTTGCGGTAGGAGTAGACTGGTAGAAATAATAACATGACGGAAAAGAGTTATGCCCCTCCATACGACTTCCTCTCTCTTTCTTGTAATTTATTATTTAGTATTTTTGTATAATTGATAACTCGCCATATTTTATCCAATTTTTCATAAATTATTATTTTTCTTATAATATTAAATAAAACACTTTGATTTTACGTCCTACTTTGCGTTATTTATGTAGAAAAAAAAACCTCTTTCCTAATGGGGGTCCTCCGACCGCATATTTAGCTTTTTTTTTTTTAATTATTGTCATTGTTGAAGCCCTTGCTACAAAAAGTTGAATATTGAAATAGCTAGTTTTGTTAAAATACGGTTATCTGATAATACAACACTAAAGATAAGAACATTTTTCAAAAGGATTTTGACCACCACGCATCCATGAAAGTGTTCATACAAATCTGACATTTAAAAATAGAATATAAAATTCAACAAATAATCTGCTCACAACACAAAAATATATTTTAGATCTGAGTCGTTTAAATCGCAGGGTTAAATATGAGAAAATTCCTAGCCAACAAATCCACCGATGAAACAATAGATCAAAACATAATTTGAGATAGGCTAGATCTCAAAATATCGCATTGGTTACAAGCAAAATACTGTACGTAATTGTATAAAAACTATTGAAGCGAATGCATTCATTAGTTCGTAAACACAAGTAGCTGTTGCCCAACTAAATTTCTACTAAGTTTAGGGGAAAATAAAGACATATATTATTTTGAAATACAATTTGATGATATAGCAGCATTAAACAGCGAAAATAGTGAAAGTTGTATTTCAATATAAAAGATTCTATGCTAATATTGAATAAATATTATAATAAATATTTTTTTTAATAATGACGATGATAAACGGAGATGAAATCAGAAAGTCGATTCTTTTTCTACTAATCATTGATTTTAAAATTGTAAATCTATTTCTTTCCATGTCAGATTTTGTATTTACCTAGCTGCTTCATAAACAAACAGCAATGCCACTTTTGGATTATTGTAAGTGCCTTCTCAGGGCCTTTGCGTTTAAATAAACGAGTTCAAATTTGAATGAAGGAAAAACCCATCTGTTGTCATTAAGTTTAAAGTTAAATCTTTGTGCAACCACACTGAATAGTGTGACAGATGTACGAGGGAGACGAAATATGATACATCTTAGGTTATCCATAAGTAAATTTGGAAGAATGCATCTCGCAAGGACATTTAAAACAGCCAACAGTTCTGAAAACCTGTTTAAATACTTAACGTGAATTTAAGAATTATATATAACATTTTATTGGTTACAAACATTTTCAATAAATTAATCACCTTTATATTCTAAGCAAAACTGCATTGACTGAGCACAATATAAACAGATAGTGCTTATTTTAAAATTGCTGATTGGTCAATCATCAAAATAAATAAATTTCTAAATTAAGTGCTATCAATATCAAAGCATTAAGCCTTTTTAGGTAGTACATGTCATACTAAATTTTGTTAAATGCTCGTTTTTTAAAAATCGTTTTTTATAACATTCATTATTTTCTTTATTTCAATAGGCAAATTTATAAATAATTTTCTTTAATTTGCATTTTTACTGTCGAAAAAATATCTTTCTCAATTTTCATCTTTGCGACAGAGCCATCTTAAATATATCCATGGACGCGGATAATGCGGGGCTGAAACCCGCTGAAAACTTTTCAAATCATGGGCGATGTCACCGACAGATCACACAAGACGAGTCGACACTAGTCGAGGTCTTGGGAGTAAAGTCGACAGGCAGGGAAAAGTGACCATTTTCAGTTGTGATGACAAAATGAAACAACTTAGAAACAATAAAACTGATAAGGATGTGCATACTGCTATGAGTCAGAGCAGCACATACGCTTATACCGTATGGCGTTCATTAAGGAAACCCATACAATACCTATACGATACGACTACATACACAAATTGCGTCGATCCCGCACGCTTAAGCGCATTATTGGTTTGTCTACCCTTACATACTTGCGCAAATATTTTGCATCGCTGCACACCTGGCGCGAGTATTGGAACTGTATAGCTCTCGGTTTCACTCATAACAAACCACGATATTACAAGCCCATTTGCCTACTTCAAGCATCGTGCACCCGCTGCACCAAGTAACAGTGGGACTGTCTTTATTTTGAGGAAGATAGCGTTAAGAAATTATTTTCTGTCACTAGCGTTTTTAGTGCATCGTGCTCGAAGAGTGCCAACGAGATCCTATTACTAAGTCCACGCTGTGCGTCCGTCCGACGCTCCTTCTGTATTTTGTGATCAAATTTCAGAATCTTTTAAACTGTAACTGAGAGCTGATATATATATATATCGAACTTAAAATTAAATTGGAATTGAATTAAATGAATAAGAAAAAAATACTGTGAATTGTCAAAAATGAATTTATTGTTTTTCAAAAAATTCTCCGTTAGCATAAATGCACTTTTTCATACTAATGAACCAGTTTTGAAAACACATAAGTCACTCTTCCCTGGTGACTCCGGAAACATGTTTCTCATACTCCTCGACAGCCTCTTCTGGTGGTGAAAATCGTTGACCGCGAATTTGTTCTTAATTTTGTAAACAAAACAAAGTCACAAGGTACCAGGTCGGGATTGTATGCAGGATTGCTCATAAGTTCTGTGTTTTTGTTCTTCAAAAATTTATTTATCTGTTAAGCCTCGTGAGAACTGGTACTATCATGGCGAACGATGATACGACGTTTACGTTTACTTTTCCACAGTTCGTCAATAACTTCTGGGAAACAAATGGTCGTGTACCAATCACTATTCACGGTGCGACAATTCTCCAAAGCAACAGTAGTTACGTGTCCAGTTTTATTAAGAAAAGAAACAATCATCCGCTTAGAGGCACTTCGCTCGCGCATCACTTTGGTTGATTTCGGCTCATCTCGATAGACCCATACGGTCGATTGCTGCTTTGTTTTGGAGTCGTAGCAATAAATCCATGCTTCATCACCTGTTACTCTATCCCACACCAAATTTGACATCTCTTCCTTGAATCTAGTAAGCATGGTATTGCACCAAGTAACGCTGTCCGTGTTTTAATCCTCAGGCAAAATGTGTGGGATCCACCGCGAGCACAGCTTTTTTATACGTAAATGTTTGTTTAGGATTGATTGTATATGTCTCATGCCTATGCCTAAGGATGCTCGAATCTCATGGTCGGTCATGTGCCTGTCTGTTTCGACTATACGGCGCACAGCATCAATGCTTTTGTTGCTTACAGCGGTGGACGGGCGACCATCACGAAATTCGTCACTGAAATTGACACGACCGCGCTTGAATTATGCATCGCCTTGCACGGTGCTTGCATGATACCAAAAGAAGTTCGAAGCCGAGCAAGGCTCTGCTGAGCTGTCAAATTACAATTAAAATCGTAGAAAATTATACTATGAAAATTTTCACTACTTAAATCTATAGTGATGAAGACATGTAATTTTTAAAATGACGCCACAATGTAAAAACAATTGACAGTTAGATGAAATAAACTGTATTCTACAGCTAGAGTTCCATTTTCAAATGCAGTAATTACTTTTTAAATATTGTTTATATAAGTGGCTTGTCCCAGAAAGTTATAGTGCGCCCCACGTATAGGAATATTTGTTATCATAGTTCATATCCTAAGCAATAATAAAATAATTTAAAAAAATCTGTGAAACGGTTGATCCTGCAGGCTACCCCTGATACTTTTCGCTATGTTATTTATCGATGTATTTTGAACTCCCTGAATTATAAATATCGTACATGAGTTTTTGAGCTACAAATTTCTAACATGATTGACCCTTCAGGCCATCCATGAAATTAAGTACTACTTTCGAACACAAAGTGTTAAAAACAAAGGAGCGGTAAACTATTGATTTCATTATGCTTAAATGATTTTATTGCTTTTTCAAGCTCTCTAAGTCTAAAAAATATAGTTCTAATACGCGTTGAGCTCTTACAATTCAAAATCTAAGTATATTAAAAACTCGTTTCATTTTTATTTTTCAAGTACAATATCTTTGGAACACTTTGTTTGATTTTAATGTGCTTCATGGCATGCCATACAGTTTTTTAACAGATGACTGAGTACCAAACATCAATCCATCATGAATTTCACATGTTATTTTGAAAAATCCTTTATTTCGTTAACGATATTTCTTGAAAAAATCCATCGATTTTGAAGCAATTTGCAACAATCGACGTTGTTTTTTAAACAGAAGAGGTAGTTTTGTTGTAGAATTTATCGGTATAGTAGTTTAAAAAATATGCTACAAAAATACTTTTTGAACAATTGTTCAACACACACACACACACACACACACACGCACACGCATAGAGAGATACAAGCATTATTCGGAAAATGGTCGATATAGATTCTTAGGACACTAAGACGTCAAGATCTGACGAAAACTCGATTTCCGAAAATCGGGTTTTAAACAGCAACTTTCCAATTTTAAGAATATTTTTCAATTTTCATAGTGGAATGTTAAAATTGTTTCTCATATGGTAAATATTTTTACATTTCAACGTTTTGAATTTTTGGCCAATCGTAAAAATGATAATACATATGTGTAAGTGCTAAACTTGGTGATATTGTAATAAAGCTCCAAAATAAAATTACAAATAACAAAAACTGGTCAAGAGTAAGTGTGGCTCGCGCTGGATACTTAACCGAATAAAAAATAAACGAATAATACAAATGTGTTGTGTAGTATTACAGGACTCTCGGTGCACGAATCCAATTCGCACTTTGCCGTTTTATTATTTTAACATTGATTTCTATCGACGTGTAGAATTGATCGTCTTGTCCAGGTGATTTTTGAACATTACTCGTATTCCCAATAAAAGAACATCAGACTTTAATTACCTATTAAAATGCGATATACCTAAGACAAAATATGTACCTTATTTTCATACCTGAATACGACGAAACAAGGAAGGGAAATGTTTAACGCCTTATGTATGTATGTATGAATGTACTTATGTAACTAAGTAGGTAAGGATGATCCACTTTAGCGTCGCTCCTAATTAATCGATTTTGACAAATGAGATTTCCATCGACTCATCCTTGTTGTAGGATAGTTATAGACTATATTTTTTACCCAACTACCACAGAGCAAGGAACACTAGTGCATTTCACACCTATGTATGTATGTGTATGTACATACATACATAGGTGTGAAATACACTAGATAAGTATATTTGTATGTAAGTATGTAGGGACATTTTAACCTAGCCTCGCTCCTAGTGAAGCGATTTTGACAAATGAGGCTTTTAGCGATACGTCAATACGTCTTTATTTTGCGATGGTTCTAATTATTAACTTGATTATTAATTAACTTAATTATATACGTAGGTATTTCATCCATTGAGAGTCTCATAAATTTTTACTTGTTCTTAATAACAATACTGGAAGTATATCGATCCCAGAAATACAAAGATTTTTGCGTTTTTTTTTTAATTTTTCAAAAAATGTTTTAAATTTCCAAATCTTTAAAAATCTCTAATTTTCAATGAGGAAAGTTAAAAAATATGCCCCAATGCATGGATACTTTAACTACAAAGATCGTCTTTATATATATATATATAATAATAATAATTTATAAATGCAGTGTATAGATTCTTGATTTCAAATGTAAAGTATAGAAACGGAACTGCTTGAGACATTCTATCTCCAAATTATATTATTAATACATTAACTTTTGCCAGCGGCTCCGTCTGCGTGGACATAATAAAATTAATTCCTCACCTTCTGCATCGAGTAATCTTACTATCATTAATACAAGTCCGATCCTGTTTTTAACTTAAGTTCCTATTTCACAGTTACTTCCGATTCAGTCTTGTTCTCTCCAATTCTGCGTACCTCTTTTTTACAATCGTAAATATCCTCTCTATTCCCGATATCATACCCGCTTTAGCAATTGATTGTGGTTTCTTGTAAAATTTAATAAACAGTGGGAAGAATAAAACATTGTGCGTATAATACAGAAAATATTCTATGGTGTAGATGTACAGAACCAAACATGGTCACAAACTATCATATATATAATATTATAATAATAGGATATAGTAGTGACACGAAATACAGTGTACTATCGTTTGTTTTAATATACTGTGACTTTCTTGTTATTAAATTATTATTATTAATTTTACAGTAAAATTAAAGTTATAGTTTTATCTTCGCTTTCACTGTACTTCACTCTCTGATACCATACTCACCTCTTCCTTCTCATCTGCCATTTTAACACAGCTTTCTCCAAATTAGACAGACAATTAGCAGGGTCGACAGAATAAAATAAAATTAATAATTTTAGGTATTCTAGTTTTAAGAAATCGTTCAGATAAACAAACAAAAATAAAGAGTAACCAATATTTTACGTGATAATGTGTTTTATTAGTTTTTCTACTTAGTTAAATCATTGTCTAGTTATAATTAGACATACAGATAAATAGACAGTAGTATATATACATATGTATATATTGGAAAGTGATGTGTTCTATTTGTACACCGAAATCCATAAAAATCAGTATGTCTATTTTTGAACTACGAGAAAACGTACAAACGAAAGAGAAAGTGGTCTATATCCTTTTCCTGGTGTCGGGCTATCTCCGTGCCAGACTTAATTTAAATCGGTATAGCGGTTTAGTAGCAGTTTTAGAAGTGAAAACGTAATCAGACAGACAGACACACGGACGGACGAGACATATTCGCCTTTATAATATTGCCCTGTACCATTTACCCGACGTACAGTGTAGACGACGCGAGTGCGTGAATGTACACCATAGACGCTCTCGATCAACGGTGATATTAATATGAGTAATGGTGGTACACAAGTGAGGTATAAGTTAAATTACTTACTTAAAACAAGCACGGTTCAATTGCGCAATCGAAACACATAAAAATAATTGTCGACGTTCACAAAGCGAGGTGGTACCATCACAGAAGCGATCGTAGCCAATATTTCTGGATACTGGTGAGTATTCCCTTCAGAAATACAAAAAAAATATAATAAATATCAGTATTATAGATACTTTCCCATAGTCCATCCGCTTTTATTCTTTATATTACGCTAAATGTAACATATATTGATATACTTATGGTATATACAGTTTTTCCATTGTGTTGTGATTGATAATCAGATTTCAAAAATTATTTGTATTTTCATTAGTGTACGACATATTTTTATAATATCTGTTAGTACGTTATTATAAAGATATATACAATTTCGTCTTTCTCTTTTATTATTCACGTATTAACGAGCATGCGCAAAAGCGTCAAATGGATGCGAAAACAATTTGATATTGATCTTGAAGTCTAAAAATATCTACGCTGTTTAGATTATTATTGTTCAGAAAGCTACTAATTTAAAAAGACATTTACAGTACAAAACCAAATGTTGTGTACGCATATAATATTTTATTTGTAATCGAAAATTTTCTAATGATTAAAAATAGTCAGGGCAAAATCTAGAGTGTAATGAGAAGAAAAATATAAGTATTACGTATTCCGCTTATATATGAAATCTATATACTTACTTATGTAATTAAACTAAGTAACAATCTCGTTTGTATATTATAAATATTTGTCAAAAACTAATTGCAAGTAATGTAGGGCTGTTTAACAGAATATAATAAGACAAATTACATATATTTCAAAAATTGCCTGGCTGTATTTTTGAAATGGCATTCTCCAAAGCTATAATACAAATCTTCTTATGCTTGAGGTAACATACGTGGGTCAATCTTAAAGTCCTTAGAAAATCAAAAATTGAGCAAACTAGCAAAGAAAGAAAGAAACACTTTGCTAACTCGCAGTTATTTTATATAACTACTACTTCCTCGGCGTCCGTAAACCACTTTCCTAGTAGTTTTTCTTTTATTTTAGGATATAAATAAAAATCGCATGGTGCGAGGTAGGGGCTGTAAGGCGAGTGAGCCAATCATTCTATACCCGATGTCCCCAAGTAATTAGTCGTTCGTCTGGTGGTATGTGGTGACGCGTTGTCACATGGTGAAGTGAAAATTCTTGAAATACTGCGAGGTCGTTTTCACCGAACTTTTTCCTAAACAAAAGGCAAAAAATGGTTGGTGTAGTGTAGACATGGTTATTATGCAGTGGTTTTCAACACGCTAAGAGCGAAGGCTTCAAATTAGAAAGTAGTAGATTTAAGTCCTGATCACAGACCAATTGAACGTGAGTCTAACCTGTATACTGGCTTAATATGGAAATCATAAAATCTAATCCCCTCATAAAAAAAATAAAATAAAAAGATTGTTAGAAGATAAATAAGGTTACAAGAACTTAATACATGACATTTTTTTTGGCCTCCATTGACTTTGTTCCATTTATATCATTCTTATTATGCTCTCGATTAAATTTGACAACTTTGTGTTATTTCTTATTTGCCATTTTTGCAAATTAAAATTACAAATACAATATAATTTGTTTTCATGAACTTAATTTATGGATTATGTTATGTTTTTCGATTGAATTGAAATTAGTTTTGTTATTGTATCAATGATTTTAGAATTTAAGAAGACATAATTGTTTTATAATATACTCGTTTTTATTACCTTTATAGGGACAAAATACAAACATGAATGTTACGATATTTTTAACTCAATACAGAAAGTACAAGTAGTACCTTCCGCTGCTGCTTTTCGTCCAGTTAGTGAAAGTTGCGGTGTGAGCCACCGCAACTCCCACTAAATGCTCCCCTCCAATATATATTCTATTCATTCTTAACGATTGAGGTGGCCCACTACCCTTACATCAGATTCCTATTCTTACCTAAAAGGCCGGCAACACACTGGTGACTCCTTTGGGGTTACGAATGTCTATAGGCGTCAGTGATCACCAACTCGCCAGTGGCTCGCTGTAAAATAGTATAATACTATAATATTTTATGGTTTCTCAAAATAATAGTTGTTACAATGAACCATTTCATCAATGTTTGGTTACAGTCCACTTTCTTATTATGCGTTTCGAAAGAATTTGAATAAAGTCTCAATTCACGTATTCCCGAGTTGATTTAAAGACACACAAATACACTAAGTGTTATTCAGTTTGCATGTGTTTTACAACAAAATCAGTTTCTACGCACACGTCCCAACTGCAATGCAAGAGACTTTTAGTGCTACGAAAGATCTTGATTCGAAAGATCATGAGAATGCAATATGGTGTAGTTTAATTTATAGCTTACTGGCAATCAAAAAAAAAAAAATACTAAACAGGTCGATCGGGTGCCACAAAACTCGTATGCTCGTATCGTAGCGGAAGTAATGGTTATTGGTAACGGTCATTTATAAATATCCTTTTATACTTATAGAATAAACTTGTAAATAAATAAATGTACTTGTAAATAGAAAATGGTTTACTTGAATACTGTTTTTTTTTCGTTAATTTCACTACGAATTTAACATCGATTTAATAAATTAATTAACTACAAATAACTACTTAACACTAATAATGTAAAATATAGTTAACTACTTCTATTGAGAATTTCCTATAGTCTGTTTATTTTCCGATAATTTGTCGAAAACTATTAAGGTGAGAAATAAAAATTAAAAAAGTTCTAGAGGTGGGCCTTTTTAAGCGTTTTTTAGTGGAAGAGAAACATGACAAAGTGATAACTAAAAACAAAGAAAATATCTACTTTTGCAGTTTCTTTAAACCACGTATAACCTCTGACATGTGGGCCAAACTTTAGTGTGCAAATACGTTCGCGGGCCGCGTTCAAAAGTAGTGTTCATAATTTTTAGCGATAAATATCAGACATGAAATAATACGGCAATGTTATTATAATACAATTTAATAAAATAACAAAATGAAATAAAAAAAAAAATAGGTACAACATTATAATTAAATCGTGAAATTTGGAATTACTACAAACTACGAAAGTTAAATAGCGATACCGAAATCAAAGAGACACTTGAGCTTGAATTTGGGAAACTAATCCATCGATGTTTGGAATAATTCCACTGATGCAAAGACGTAAAGAATTTTCCAAATTATCGTCAGTCAGCCTTGTACGATGTTTTGATTTGACTTTCATCATTGAAAAGAATTGTTCATATTTGTAAGTACTGCCAAACGCACAGATTCATTTTCTTGCGAATTTTCTAAGCTGCGGAAAATGGTCTTCTTCGAGGTATTTATTGTAATTATTGAAATCGCACAACTCCATGTTTTCAAATTCAGATTTTCGGGTGTGTTTTTTCTTGAATCTCGTTCAACTCTATTTGCAACTGGAGCCGACCATAGAAGGTACATCATCTGTGCATCCTCCAACTAATTTTGACCATGGCAAGCCAAAACTTGTGAATGCCTTTTGAACTTCATTTGAAATGTCCTCTCCTGTAGTGGTTCCTTTTAGCGGCTGTAAAGCAAGCAATTCCTCAGTAACAGTGAACTCTTTATCAACACCTCGAACAAATATAGCCAGTTAAGCTGGGTCAAACAAATCGGTGATCCCGTTTATGAAATGGAAAATGATTAAAAACCAGCCATGCGGTCAGTCAATGCTGTTTTTAAATCATTACTAATTTCTTCATATTCCTTAATAAATTCTTCTTGGGCGAATGGTTTTAATGACTTTGCCAATTTAGAAATAACTATAAAACTAGCTTTCACAACATTATCAAGTTGTGTTCTTTGTTTATGAAACATTTGTTGCTGTTTTTCCAAATTTGCGATAAGGTTCCGGATTTTGTTTTTTCTTATTAGTTCTCCAGCATAGGATGTTTAGTTGAGTAATGCCTATTTATATTGAATTCTCCCATAACTGAAATGGATTCATTACACAGCAAATAAATAGGCTTACCATTGTGCAAGATAAAAAAGAATTCTTCAGTCCAATTTTGTTGAAAATGGTGACCCTGTGCATCTACTTTTCGTTTCTTTCCACCAGACATAATTTTCGTTTACTTTTCATTCGATAAACTTAATAATAAAATATAATTAATAAGCACTCAAGATACACACAAAGTCACAAAACAAATTGATGGCACTAGCAGTTCGGTAGGATATAGCTTGTTGAAGTTATCATCTTTGTAGCTCAAATAGAACTGAACTAAATTTCGGGCCATCCTCCGTTTATATAGGCAAAATGTAGGAATGATCTAGAATTGTCTAGTGTAGAACAATTAGAAGCAATAATCTTTTGTTGCGCCACCAATGAAGCAACAAACATCAAAGCTTTTGATGTTTGCCGCTTCACTCTTTGATGATCGCCGCCACTCGGCTTGCTCGCTCACTTGATTCCGTGAGTATGAATAAGTCGTGAAATATTTTTATTTATTGAATTTTTCAAAATGTCTCGCGGGCCAGATCAAATCTTACAGCGGGTCGGATGTGGCCCGCCGTCCGGTTGTTGCCCACATGTGCTTAAAACCTTATTTACTGCATAAAGTTTTTATGCGAATTGAAAAAAACATTTTAATAATAATTAATTACAGTTGTCTCTAAGGCCCAATATGAATGGACAATAAGGTAGTACATGGATACGACAGACAACCTAAGGTGTTTCATTGTGGTTTTCTTGGACATTATAACATCGTTGGCACGTCATTGATACAGGAAAGAGATAATCTCTTTCCTGTATCCTGTATTCCTGTATCCTCAATTCCTGTTGTTTAACAACGTCGGTTAATTCGCTGAAAATGACGTCCTTCCGAATTATATGTTGTCTAAATACAACTAATTTTGATAAATAATGATTACTGCTCCACATCAATGTGGTAACGAACGCTATGGATACAGCACGTTGATTAGAACTAAACTCTGGTATTTCTAAGTTGTTTGCCCCGATGCATGGGCCATGTTCACATTCATTTGTATAATTTTTCAGACGTCTTTATGAAGGATACTGAACTTCTATAGACTATGTACGATCAAGTGTATACGGCGACAGAGACTACATGTATATTGCTGTGACAGAGTATGATATTTCTAATTTGTATTACCTCAAGCTTCCTTCCTTTGTAAGCCTCACAATCCGAAACTTTGACGCAGGTCGTCGCGTATTCTCCTAGTGTTTGTTATTTATTGAGGCTTAAAGCGCTGCCCCTGAAATAAGTGGATGTTGTATATGAATGTTGCAGATTTACTTTTGGAGTGTTATAGCTCATTTGCACCGCGGTGATGAAGCGGTTTTCTAGGGTTTCGAACCAAAATAGTAAAAACGGAACCCCAGAGAGTTTCGTCGTATCCGTCCGTCCGTCCATCCGTACGTCACAGGTAATATATTCAAAAACTACAAGTCGTATATTGATGAAATTTATAGTGTAGGTGACTTGTATAAGCTTCACTTAGTTTGGTAGTAAATAACAAAAATAAATATTTTATGGGGCATTCCATACATGTAACAGAAGCTGATAAAAGTTTTTTTCAGCAAACATCAACACGTAGCACATACTTCGATAGATCTTTTAAAGCCAATTTAAGGTTTCTAAACAATTTTTCTGATTCCGTGAATAATTGCGGAAATAATCAAAGTAGCAGAAATTGTGTCCCCCTGTTTTCTAAATACTTTCAACGAGAATTATTTTGAACTTGACCGGATATACTTTTTTTGAGTTATTGTTGTATAAAGATGTAAGTGCCATGAAGATACGCTCTTTCGCGGATGCACTTTTGGTAACACTAGTTTAATACTAAGTAGTCGACATACCTACTTGTTTATCTATTTATAGAAGATTAAAATGCTTACAAATATTCTGTGCAGGAAACATGAAAAAAGTTTAACAATATACGTTTTTCATCTGTGGTGCATTTCTTTATAATAATGGCTTAAGAACCCTATAATGAGCATGGTCTGACATGCTCTTGGTCAGTTTTCTTCATAATATCTAAACAACTATAACAAGTCTCAATATTTAGTTTGTGAAATATGGACATTTTTAAGTTACTAACCTGTGCAGATCTACTTCTCGACGAATACAGGGCCTCGAAGGAAGTTTTGACTCTTCGCAGAAACATTTATAGAAACAACCATTCGCATTTTGTCATGGAGAATCTTCCTCTCTCTTATACATAGGTTCGTATTGGGATTCTAACTTTAAAGTTAGCAACACTTGTTTGAGGTATGCACTTCAATTCTTAACTGGTAGCAAGTTTTATATTAATTATGATTTGCTGTCTTAATAAAATAGAATAATGTAAATAAATGCATTATTTCTTATATAATAACGCTGCGTAGTATGTGTGGAGTGTCTTCGAAAGACAGATGTAGAAACAGTGATGTTAGAGAGAGGGGTGGTTTGAAGGAAGATGTAGTGACTAGAGTAGAAAGGTATGTTGCGGTGGTTTGGCCATCTGGAAAGGATGTATGCAAGTAGACTGACAAAATCTATAAGCGAATGTGTGTGATGGAAAGGTTGGCAAGGGTCGCCCTAGAATTTTCTATGTGATATCTAATATCTACATAGGATTTCTATGCAGACCATATTGGTGGCATATTAAAAAGGGTCAAATTTTGACCACACGAAACCGACGAGCTTGCATAAAAAGGTTGATGGATGTCAGTGTGGCAAGAGGGGTATACAAAGGTCGTACCATGTGGAAATCTCTGTCTACCCTTTTCTTAGGGCACGTAGAGCTTAGTTTAGGCTCTAGCTAATATAAGCTACTACTTGCCCTTATTTAAAAATTGACAAATCTGTATTCTTATTGTTTCCCGAGTCGGTCATCATTCACCTCTTAATGAATTTGTTTATCATAAGACAAATTCTTTACTATCACGATTTTTAGAAATTGTATAAAATCACCTATTTAATTCATCTTTCTTGAGATTACAAACCAGGATATTCAGGATACATAAGTATGTATCTTCAATATCAATTTACAAGTAAGTACTTATAAAACGATTTGCATTTTGTAAATAAAATACATAAAACAAAAGTAAAGGCAAAAACTTCTTCATTAATAAACGATTAAAATAATCAGAAAATGTCGAATATCGTACTGTTAGAAAATTCACCTTCTGAATGGGTGCGATTAAGAAGTTTTATGAAGAAATGTCCCTGGGGACAGATTTTCTTTTACAAGACGTGTACTTACAAGGGTTTACTAGAAGGGTTTTTAATATTTCATCTCTTCATAGAACAAAATTAGCTGACGGCATGATGCATATGGAGGATTGCGATCGCGATTAATTCTAAAGTAAAGTTGAACGAAAAATTTATGCATATTATTAGAAATTTATCATTTAACTTATATAATAATATTCATTTATTTATGAAGGTATTCATTTATATGATTAGAAAACAAGAGCGATGAAATTTCATTTTTTATAAAACCAATGTTTCCGGCCGATAACGCCGGTCTGACTAAACAATAACACCCTAAAATAAATAACTGAAAAATAATGTAAGGCTGTGGGTTTAATCCATAAATGGTCGTGCTGAAAAAGTGTTTATGTAGCCGTCGGTATCGACGTCCGATAGTACTGCTACAACCAGCCCTTCAAAAGATGAAACAGGGAAAGAAATTTTATACGAGTTTTGAAATAGCACATTTCAATATTTATGCAAAACTTAAGACTGTACCAGTAACTTGGGTGTCGTTACGTACAAATAAAGAATCCAATTTGCACATATTTAAGTTAATGGTACTTTAGTAGTGTATGTAAAAGAGTCTCGGAGATTATTTAGCGATGCATGTCACAGCCGATGCGTCGAGCGGCCATCCATCACCCAGACAGCGGAGCCTGTGACGGGCGGGCATAAATCTTAATAAAACGTATACCTGTTTCATTATCCAATATATATTTATTATTCATCTAGAATTATTTTTGTATTAATACGACGGCCTATAAATTAGTTTGACGGCACAGGCTAATACAATGAAGAAAATTATACTATTAAATTATTCCATATCGATAATGGATCCCGTAAACCTCTTCGGTATCGGAGCATTGAATGTTTACCTGAATTTACTTAATTAGTCATCTGAACTACAGGACCAAACAAGTTCATTTGACTCGAGTACAGAACGGAGTATGGCATAATACAAGCTTAGGCCTATTTACGTAAAGGGTAGATGCGACCATTGTCATCCATTACTCAACAAGGGTACTGATGAAAATTACAACTTTCTAATTTACTGTAATAATGCAATGGGACGAAATTAAGACCGGACTTTAGAAAATAAAAAGAATTTTGTCTGTTACACTGAGGTTACAGCGGAAATGAAGGTATTATTTTTATATGCCGCTAATCACTGCATAAACCCTGTAATTATATATTTTCGTCATTTTAAATAGTACTACAGTTCCAGACGCTATATTATTTGTATATGCTCAAAAAATTTCTAAAAATATATTTTTCGATGACTTGCAACATAATTTTAAAGTTCAATACTTAAAAAATTGAAACGCCGGTGTTAATAAGATCGTCATCGACGCATGCTTTTCACAGATTTTGAGCCATCGTACAAAACGTTGCTGCTGGTTCAGGTTAATTAAATTGCATTATATATAAAGGGATTTGGATCACATGTTTTTTTTTATCTTAATCAAAGATAGTAGTTTATTTAAAAAAAAACTTGAATTTCCCTTAATTCACTCATGTTTTAGTGAGTAGAAAAATAAACTAAAACTTAAGTTCTTGTAAATCTATGGATCTAGTTGATGGCTTGGTGAAAGCGTAAGTTTAATAAAATTTAAAGCACAAATAAAGAAATTCTGGAATAATAACCAGCGACAAAAAAATATGAGATCGGAATTAGTTTTCCACTTTCTTTTTATCATAGTAAATAATAGTAAAATTATATTACATAGTTTTTATTTTATAAATATTATATAGTTATATATTAAATAAATATATTATTATATAATTATATACATTTATATTAGGTCGGAGAAAAGGTTTTTTCGTATTTTAAAAAGTAAAAAGTTTCAGTAATATCTTTTTGGTTATGCTGTTTGTATCTGACTAGTTTTGATACCATTAAATAAATGACATTTAACAAAAGAAAAATAATTAGTAAGAACTGGGCCGTCATTTTTCTATCGTTTTTCTGTCCACAAAAAGGAGTGACCTAACGTAGAAATTTGATACAATTGAAGTTTTATTACGTAAAAGGGAAAAATGCGACACAAGCCACGAAAAAATTTGTGACGTTTATGGACCTAATACGGTAAGAATAGCATAAAACTGGTTCAAGCGTTTTCAGTCCAGTAATTTTGATGTCAAAGATGAACCTCGCTCTGGTCGACCTTTATGGATAAAGTTGATGTCATTTTGGTAAAAGTAAAGCAAGATCGGCATATTCGTTCTTACGACATAGCTGAAGAGCTGGAAATCAAACACAAAATAGTTTTGGCCCATTTGACAAAGGCTGGATGTAAAAAAAAGCTCGATACTTGGGTCTCACAGGAGCTCTCTGAAAGAAATCTAATGAATCGTGTACTCATTTGCGATGCACTATAAAAGGTAATATAACCAAACCGTTTTAGGAAAGATTGCTCACTGGTGATAAGAAATGGATTATCTTATTAAGGTAATCTATTATATAATACAGTTATTACAAGAAAGTGCAAAAAAGATCATGGTCAAAAGGCAAGCAATCTTGACAACCTATAGCGCTATCAAGATTAAATAGCAATAAGTGTATGAGTGGATTGGAAAGGCATTGTTCATTATGAGCTTTTCCGCTGGGTAAAATCAACAATTCGGATCTCTACCACCAACAGTTGATGAGACTCAAACAAGGAGTAGAAAAAAAACGGCCGGAATCGATCAACAGTAAGTGTGTGGTTTTTCGCCACCGCCAGACCACGCACATTTTTAGCCACTTAGGAAATATTGAGAGAGTTTGGTTTTAAAGTGTTAATTCATCCACCATATAGCCCTGACCTTACACCCTCAGATTTTCACCAGTTTCGGTCTCTTTAGAATTGTTTAGGTAGTTGTAGGTGATCAAGAGAAGACTGTCAAAACTACTTGTAGCAATTTTTTTATCAGAAGTTCCAAAATTTCTACAGCTATCGGATTATATCACTACCTAAAAAATAATTGTAAATATATATGTATACTAGCTGTCCCGCCAGCTTCGCTGGGTAATTTTTATTATAAATAAAATGGCGAAGGATTTACGGAATTCGAAAAATGAATAGCCTAGAACCATCTACAAATCATTCCGCATTGAATGGTCCCAGTCCCATGTCTATACGTTTAGTAGTTTTTACGTGATTGGCGAACAAAGACAACCTATTTTCATTATATATGTATAGATATATATTTACAATTGTCTTAAGCCACCAATAAAATCTAGATAAAGTATAAAGTTAAATAATGCAACTAAAAAAGTCAAGCAAAATATTTTTTTATTTTTACTAGTAGTTGTAATTTTAGTATTATTATTGGTTGAGTAAGTTTTTGTTTACGAATTTCCTTTGATGCGATCAAAGAGACTCACACTGACCCGAACGTCATTCGGGCGGGCCCAAATACGAAAAGTGATGAATATCGGTGTCTGCACTATCGGGGCTTAGTGATCAATTACCGGATTTAAACCTTGCAGCCACGACACAGTAATTGTGTGCGTGTGCGCAGTTAATGGTTGCGTGTATTTGACAAATGTTGGCTGACATATTATCGGTATTCAACGAATCGTTCCCTAAATCCCGATAATGCGGCCACAGCATAATGGCCGCATTTTGTACAGTGCCGCACAAACACTAATCTAAATTATTAAAAATTAAAAAAGTTTTATACATTTAGATAATTTCGAAGCGAGTGAAAAATTATATGCAACTCTATTTATTCACCTGAAAAACTACGATTGTATAAAAAATGTAAACTATTTACAACATTACTTTTAAATTATTTGTTAATTTTTAGTCATCAGTAATAAAATTAAATGATTTCAATTCAGTGACGTAACGAAATATGCTTACACAAAAAAAAAAAATCAAATTACTCTAACAGGTATATTACACATCGTTAAACAGATTGTCAATTCAGGAGATATTGCATAGCGACATTAAAAAGCCTTTGAGAAATATATAGAAAAGATACAGACACTAACAATCAAAACCTGGCTGTCTCTCTGAACGCTTTATCATATTTTTTATTAATTTTTACTGATCCTTTTAAGCAATAAAATATAGATTAACTCACTAATGTGTATTTTCGATATAATTATAATGTTATAATAAGCATTCATCAAATTTGATGACAAATAAAACAATTAATGGATTTGATAAAAGATGCCGTTTCGAAAAATTATAAAATCGAATATATATTGTTTTAATCTATAATACTTTCCTACTATCACTCAAATCAATCCTTTCAAAATATTTAGCAACATCGCACGTTGATATTTTAGTATTTATTAACAAACTCATACTTGCAACGACAAAAATATAGCGTGAAAATCTTTTACTAAGAGCATCTAAGTCTTTTCCCATTGCCAAAATGTATTTAAATAACCCTTAAAATTATTACTTATTTACTTTTGTTCTAAAAGTACCTAACGTAGATGACCTAACTGGATTATCAAACACTTCTTCCTTGGTGGTTATTTTGGTCTCGCTAATCATTATATCACGCGCATACAGTATCGAGTTTTGAGCGTCATGTGCTTATCAAAGTGTCTTTAGCAACACTATTTTCAGATAAAACATTTATTTCTGAAACCTTTCTCGATAAGCTTTAACAGTGTTTGATTTTCGGATCCCGGAATATTAAATAAGGGAGATATTATTTTCGTATATGTGCCAAAAAAATTAAATGGATTTTTTTAAAATATTCCGTTAATTAACTTATTAAGCTATAACTTAAATGTTGCTATTATATAAGTAATTCCATGATCCCGTTAGTGTACAAATTATTATTTTTGAGATTCTTGAAAAAAAAATGCTTTAATCATTTTGGCAGTATTTCTGTTTCTGTTTTAACTTTACGCTATCTGAAAAGTTTTGAAATGATCCAAATATATGGCAATAATTGAAAAGATCAAGGTTGGGTCTATAAAGTGAGTATATCAGTAAAAAATTGCGCAGCAACTCTCTCTTAATTTTGCTCAGTGGCTAAAAATGTTTGTGGCCTGGCATTGATGTAGTAAAAACCTTCTTTGTTTATCAACGCAGTCTGTTTTGTCTCGATCGCAGCTAATATGATTTACTTTCTATTATTAATGAACTAGCATGTGAAGAATGGGTTCATTTTGCTTTATTAGATAGTCGAAAATGGAAAGGCGATTCATCAAGTTTCTTTTAATAAGGCCATGAGACACCCATATATCTTATGCCCAAAAACCATTCCTGTATCCAAACTTTTTGCAAACACTTTGCGATCAATACGCGGTTCTCCAGAAATATGGTAACAACTTATGTGTCTATCTTACCCCACTTTGACCTAGTTAACGCTGACTATAATGGATCGCCTAATAAGAACCTAAAGTATAGCCAGTATTGTTGGGTAACGATTGACTTCCCCCAAAATAAGTAGCGTAAACGTGTGAGCCATCATAAGCCTTTCGACTGTCATGATGTCGTCAGTTTTGCCTGACTAACATAGACATTGAGTCAATTTTTTTTTTATTCTTGTTCATGAAATCAATTTCAGAAAGCAGTGACAACTATTGAAAATTTTAATGAAATAAAACTATTCTATTTAATGAAGAAAGTAGGCTAAACTATTCTTTACTTCTTTTCCAAATACTTTAGCAATACTTTGTCCATCTCAATGATAGATATAAGTTTCATAAAAGTTTCATCTATTCTTTTACGTCAAGGCGACTCAAGCAAGTTTTATCTTTCAAATATTTCGCTACTTATCTGTACTACCTTTACTGATACTGCTTTAAATCCAGACAGCATTTTTGTTTGCAGTTTGTATAACATTTTAATGTAGTTATAACAAATTTCTTTTTGCTGCATAGCGGCAAGAAATCCCTCTCTAAAATACAATACAAAGCACGAAACTCTACTGCTGTGAACTTCGTCACGAAAGCGTCCAATGGCGTAAAATAGGAACCCGGGGGAAAAGTGGGAGGGTCGGGGAGCACTGAACCTGCGCATTGCATCATTCGCAGGCAATTCAGAGCAACAGAGTTTCGTGCGTTGCATTGTATTATCTATTAGGTAAGTTACTGTTATACGTAGGGCGCATTGAAAATCTCAGGAATGAATAAGAAAAAATTACTATGAATCATCAAAAATGAATTTATTATTTATCAAAATATTCTTCGTTAGTATAAATGCACTTTTTTATAAATTCAAATCGCGCTCCATAAATAAATAGAGACCAAACGCCAAACCTTAGTATATTTTACGAAATTTTATAGTATCTGCTGTTTCTCCAACTTTCATACGGTTTAGTGCAGTGATAATTTCGGCGATCGTAATTTCTTTTCATTTTTATCGTCTTTTATTTATATTCATTTGCAATAATATTGTCATCTGTAACTGTATCCTCACATGCAAAAACACTTTTTAAATAATTCTTCCAACTCTCTTTCACATGACTTTTCTAATTCAGTAAACATCCGTTATCGTCTCTATTTATCTTTTCTATTTATTCGTGGAGCGCATTTCTTAATTTTCTGAAAACAACGAAAATTTTCGAAATCATGTTTTTTTTAAAGCGGACTTTTTAGAATTTAAGACTTGTATGGAATTTCAATGGGAATGCTAATATCGTTAATAATGAATAAACATGTAAATTTTTACATATAAGAGAATTAGTTTGAAATAATTTAAAGAAAAAACGTATTTTATTTTCAAAAGGAAAAATTTATAATGTGTGCATATCTAGTTAATGAATATTGTTTTGGT
Source organism: Eumeta japonica (assembly GCA_005406025.1). NCBI lineage: Eukaryota > Metazoa > Arthropoda > Insecta > Lepidoptera > Psychidae > Eumeta > Eumeta japonica. Next base: position 329,028 of record BGZK01000311.1, on the reverse strand, counting down.
GCTAATTTATTAGCTTTACTTGTATATACACTTGAATATATTTATATATGTATCTATGTACCCACATTTCTATGTGATGGATTCTTAGAGACTGAATTTTATACAATTGTATTTATTGGATCATCATGTAATATGGAATTTGTGTATAATTCTGATAAGATTGTAATACTGTGGCATATTTGTACTGACCTGATTAATGATGGAGGCCAAAGGTAGATACAGGAAGTCCATAATATAATAACATATCTTAGCCGTTTTTGAGCAGGCTGGGATTGTTTTATGATGCACTTTGGCCATAAGCAATTTTCTGTTCTGGTGAGCCATGAAATAGACAATAGCACTCTATAACAGAACAATTTATCGTATACCTGTGTGTTCGCGACGAAAATTTTTTGCTCATCTCGCTCTATTCATGGACTGAACATACTAATCATGGTATCCCATAGTTCGAATAGACTTGTTTCAAGACTAAGTAGTGTACATATAACGCTTTATATTTCGGTAGAATGGGGCATTTATAAAGATTATAAGAAAACTATGGACATTATATGTAAATTTTTATATAAAAATACGAGATTACACTAATTTTGTTACCGATATTCGCTCTTTGAAAGGTAATTCCATAAAGTGCAGATAAAAATATACAAACTCATTCAAATGCACATGCACTCTGCGCACTCGCATTGAACCGGCACCTTGTTTACATCTGAACCAGTTGCAGCAATAGTACACGTGTAATTATAGCATCTCTGAAAAAATCTCTACGCCTCTATATACACACGGTCGTTCATATTTCAACGTTCAACATTCGGTGAGGTCGCGCTCCTGCAACAAATAATAGCAAACCGAGATAGCATATAGACATGGGCCGCTACATGTTTCGTCAAGTTTTTGAACGTTTTCTGGATCTTTTGGCGGATCTACAGAAAAACAGCCTCACAACCCACCTCCCCCTCCCCCCATCACAATATTAAAGCCAAATACGAGGCCACTACCATCTACTTTCAAAGATCAGGGAGGAGGTCGATCTCTTCAAATTAGCCTCATCAATATCAGAAGAAACGCCACGCGCCGGACGAGTGCAGATATTAGCGCTGTCTTTAGGCGAACTACCCTCTTTAAGTGGATCTCACAACAATTGGCTGGCAGTTAAATCTGCCTACATCGATGCAGCAAATAGCTTTTCGAAGGTCAAAAACACAGCCAAATTAAGAAGAGCGTTGAGGGGGAAAGCGAAGGAAGCCCTGCTAGCCCGCCTTCTGATAGTAAACGCCGAGCTGTTCTAAATTATACTAGCTTTGGAAACCAAATCGCAACGGTCTGATTCGATTTCCCTCTTCGAGTAAGACAGACTGAAAAACGTCCAACGACTTACACATTCGTCTCGATATGTATATCCGTTCGCAAAAAATATAAAGAGCAGCGTAGCAACGCTACAAGTGCTCGATCAGATTCACTATCTTCATAATCCGAAGACATTGAAACGTCGTACCGAAAATTCATTTCCATGCTACTCTACCGTTGATTCGACTATGCCGCCGAGCAAACGGCCAAAAAACACAGTCTATGAAAATTCAACACATACAAAAGGAGGCTGAGCCCTGTGAATGACTCACACCACCCGAACATATAGCAAACGAAGATTCATCTCCTACAATTGGAAATAGAAGCCATCGAACTTTCAAAACGAAGCAAGCGCTGGGAATCGAACTGTGCGATATGCAAGTTCATGCCCCATAGGTTGAGCGACTCCGCCACCATGAAGAACGCAGGCTATGAAGCTCGATGGAAACAAATCGAGAAAATGTAATATAGAGAGCTATGTAAAAACTCATTATCCGTTGTTATAGCATGCCTATGTATAGAGGTGAAATAAGCGTTGAAAATTTTAAAAGAAAACATCACAGAACCTCCGTCCGGAGGCTATATACGAAACGAAATTGCTGCGCAAATCGGACACCGATTAACTATGTTACCGATTAACTATGACAGCGCACTTGTAGATTTCATAGCATCGAAAGAAAATTAGATAAATAACCTACGTTGAAAAATAGCTATTAAAATAGACGAGTTTCTAGACAATGGCTACACCGAGATAGCTACGACTCCTCCTGCGACAGAGAAAATGTGATACCTACTGCCACACTTTGCTACTGCACACCCAGCGAAGCCGGGAAAATCCGAGTCACGTTCAACGCCGCGTCCCGCAGCGAAGGGACGTCACTCAACGACTACCTACTGCCGGACTCCGACCTCATGCAGTCTTTGCGTGGAGTCTTCATGAGATTATGTCAACACGAGATAGCCGTGGCCGCCGAATTTCAAGCGGAGTTTTTACGATTAGAAACCAAGAGCGACGACAGTGATGTACTACGCCTTCTCTGGCAACAATCAACGAGAGGGGCCGGTTCAAGATGATAGTATTAAAGTAATGCAATTCAAGTCAATCAGTAATTTTCGGCGCAGCGTGCTCACTGTGTTATATGTAAAGAATTTGAACGTTGAAATGCACTGCGCTGAATTCGCAAAGACCGTGGAAGCATCACTCACCAACATGCAGATGACTTTCTAGATAAGTTCTAAAGTATAGATAAAGCAATTACAATATCCATCAAAGACCAGAATATGCATTCTAGCCATGGCCCTCGTTCCATCGGCCTAAAACATTCAAGAAGTCAAACTAAACGACGGTGATCACGGAGAGAAACTATTTCAGGATTAGTTTATTTACATTTATATATTTCCTTTTAGGTCACCTAACTCTAATATAAGTGAATTGAAAATGTTTCCGTTTAATATATTCTAAGAAAAGGTAGGCTGTAATAAAGGAACAGACAGACACGAGAATTATCCCATAGGGGTTCCGTTTTAAGGGTTCCGAGCCAAAATAGCAAAACCTGAACTATTATAATTTAGTCGTGTCCGTTCGTATGTCATAGGCATTTTACTCAAAAGATACAAAATGTCCATTGATGAAATTTATAGTACAGGTATCTTGTATATGCCGCTACTTAGTTTAATAGATAACAAAAATAAACATTTGTAGGGGGGCACTCCATATATGTAACAGAAGCAAATTTTTACAGCAAACATTGACGAGTGACATATTTATACAGTTCTTTTAAATGTACTTTAAGGCTTATAAGCATATTCTTTTGATTTAATGTGTATTTTTGGAAATAAACTCTCCGAAAGTATCCGAAATTATCCCCCGTCCCTTTATTTTTTAAACCGTATGTCAAAAAAATATGAAATAAATTGCAAAAGTAACGCTTAATTAATACTTTGCACGAAAATTATTTTTAACATGATTGGATATTATACTGTTTTTGGGTTGTTGCCGAAAAACTGCGCTTCTCAACAAAAGGGTATAATAAGTGCCAAGAAATACGCTCTTTTGCTGGTGCTTTTTAGTTTACGCTATTCTAATAGTAATAGTCGACATACCTACTTGTTTCTCTAGTTATAGGTAACTAAAGTGCTTATACTTATTATTTGCAGGAAACATAGAAAAAAGTGTAACAACGTACTTTTCTCATTTGTAGTGCATTTCTTCGCAGTAACGGCTTCGGAACCCTATATTGAGCATGGCCCGATATGATCTTGGCTGGTTTTTTTTTTCTTATCAGACCTACAAACTTTTAAAAGAATTGATTAATTTAAAATGCAACTTCAACTAAAATAAACATTTGCTATAGAATGCCCAATCGGCGACGATCACTCTATGGTTCATAATGTTAAACGGGGCAGCCTATTGCCGTGTCTGATCATTCCATTAGTCCCTTTACAGAAGCTCTCAGGCGCTGCTGGTTTTTCCGGATCTTAACGCATCAAAGGATTTTCTGAGCAACTCACTTTATGAAGATGGATGTACTTTCACTCTCTTACAATCAATAACTGAGTCGTCGTTATTCAGTTTTATTTTTCAAGTCAATGGCATGACTATGTACCGTCTTAAATGTAGAAGTTTAACATCTAATATAAAAGTACCTTGGAAGTAATGGTTTGTAAATACTACCGTTCTAATATCATTTTAAGAATACAAAAATATAGTCCTTACTGACTAAATAATAATTTTTAAAATCAATAAAAAATAAAATATTTTGTATAGACAATTAATAAAATTTAAATTAAATTTAAATTGTCTATACGTTCTATGTAATCATATAAACAAATAGCATAACATATTTCCCTTTGGAGCACACTCTTACTCTTATCTTTCTTCCCTGAGGTTAAAAGAATATAATTTGCTAAACACAATTGTATAGGCACAAAAACACATGTTTTCATTATATATCTTGTATGGGAGGGTCGTGTATGTGTGTGTGTACGTCTCTCTCTCTCTCTCTGTGTGCAAGATGAGCGTGCTTGCGTGCGTGCTTTTGTACATGCGTGCTCTATGTGCGTGTGCGCGCGAGCGCGTGTTCAACATAATATACAGCCATTTATAAACATATTCATATGTACTAATAATGGAAACCCCATCTGAAGAAACACATTCAAGTAAAATAATAATATCTGGACGTATGCTTGCTGCCAACCTTCGTATTATACTCCGTGCAGAATAAAACTTGTTATAATTTCGTGATAATTATGGCACAATCATGACCACATGCATGCTCAAGAGGTGCATCCTCCTGATTTTTCATCACGTAGTTTACAAAATAATTCATGATTGAGAAATTAAGAGGAAGTTGATAAATTTAGAAATTGATAAACAATAAAATATGCAACTCAGAGAACATTACCATGCAAGAACCGCTAATGCATTTTTGAATACCTATCCACCGACACTCCACACAATGGAACGAGCAGAAAAAAAATCCTTTCTTGACTATGTATTCGGGAAGCTATCCCTTTTCTTTACAAAATTCTAGGGTGGTTCATATAACCTATCTGTATAATTTCATAAGGATCGATAAAAAAATAACCGAGTTATACTGTGACATATGAGCAGACGGACAGACGAACAGAACGACACTATAAAACCCTCATTTGCTTTTGGCTGTGGATTTCTAAAGACGTACCATTCAAAAACATCTCATTAATTTCATCGTGTACCTGTACAGAATTGTTTAGTGAAATGAATTTATGTACAAATGTTAATTTTATTTAGAATCGTATACTTTAATACATGTGTGTATTAACGTTAATTTAATTTTATTCTTTTCACAACGTTTTTGTTAACTCCTTTTTTGTCCGTCTCTACAGTACACATCATATTTTAAATTTACTTCTCGACGAGTAGAGACTTGAAATTCTTAAATATAGCGCCTGAATTAGCTGACAATGTAATATTTATCCGCTTTGGTATCTGTTGAGTGTACCTATTCAGCACATATTTTGCAACAAGTTTCAGAGAAGCAAATGTATAAGCCAGGGAACCCACTTTTGACGATATATTTGCCAAAAGTAAGTTACTCTTAGAGCTCTTTAACATATATGCTCCTTTAAAAATATTGCACATTAAAACTCATCTTAATTTATCATGAATGACTAACAATCTTAAATTATGATAGACTTGCGTAAGGAAGCTGTGTAGGAAAAAAAAACTAACAAATTTGGAAACGCATAAATAATATTATAATGATCTTTAGATTCTATTAAAACCACCATGTATTATGAAAAATTATATATTATTTATATAATAGTACAGTATTTCAATTGCTGTTTAAATTATAATATAAATAAAAGTGTTGAATCTTAGAAAATTGTTAACAACGTTTTGATGTAATTCCCTAAAAATTGTTATTTTACAGACTGATACAATTAAGGTAATGATTACTTTTTGATTCTCCTTGAATTTGAGGAAATGATATCTAATTATAAAGACGGATTGGAAAAAAGAGAAAAATTAAAAAAAAAAACATCGCTTGGAAACTCTTATATTAGGAAGACGTATAGTTTTGCTACTTGTTATTATATTTAGGTTACAGCAAACATCCGTACAGTCCGCATATTCTGTATATTAAAGCTACATTTTCAAAGTCCTGCATTGTCAATTATATTTTCAGAATAAACGGTCAGTCACATCTTTCGTTAGCTAAATTCTATTTGTCAATAAAAATAATTGAAAATTTAAAAATTTATCATTACAGTGTGCTGTTAGGGATGTACTTGATTTTTTTTTCAATAGAATGAATGTAATTAAAAATAAATGTTAGTATTAAAGTTCTGTCATATTAAGCACTAAATAACTTTTGTGTTCAGTATTTGTTTTTGTTCATAACTTTGCCAAGATTTTTTGTAAGTTTCATTATGTCTAACGTTTAACATTTTAGATTAATTTGATACATTCTTTTTATAAAATTGTATGTAGTAATGTTTGCGATTAAAATGTATTTATTCGAAAACAATGATTTTTATGACATTAATCTTTTATTTATAAACCTTCACATTTACATAACCTGTTTTTTTTTTATTAGAAATATGACTTATATCTTTCACTGATTTTTAATTTTACTGTATTATAATACATAAATAAATAAATAATACTGTATTTTAATTTTTAAAGCTAGAATTTTTAAACGATTAGTGGAAAAGTGACGAAAAAGAAATAACTTATTCATAATATAGTTACCATTTTAAATTGACGGTAGGTAGTGATTAAGAATTCCGAAAAAGAAAGGCAAACACATTGTTTATTGCTGCCTTTATTTCTTATCTAGGTATTGAAAATTGTCGTCCTTTTAAATTTTTCTTCAAAATTGCTAACAAGAAATAATCGTAACATATTAACTGGAGGCTATAGGGTGGGTGGTCAATAATTACAAATTCATTTTTGCATGTTTTTACATATGGCTTTTTGTAACAGTATACACAGATGTAATACCGTGCAAAATCAATATTTCTTCTACTGAGTTTTTCTCTGCTTTTTTATTGCTCAATTGACTCTCATAGTTAATCCAACAAAACAAAATACACAGCATTCGACGGTTTTTTTTCTAATCTAAACTAAAAAATTCTACTTAACATCCATAAATTTATTTAGACAAAGCAAGATAAATAAACAATGACGAAGCGACGCGAAAGTTTAGCATTTAAACTCATTTATGTATTATTGAACCATAGGTTCAATAAATTATTTACATTTCAACTCAATATAACAATTTACCATTAAAGTGTATATGTAAAACAGCAGTGTATAGCACTATATTAACGGTTTATGTATCATATTCTACGCCAAAGATATATAGAACTGAGCACTCGATTTATTTTTGTCCTTGACCTCAGTTTGGCCAATTTGGATGCGTTCATTTTGTATTATGAACAATTTAAATCAGGCCAAAACGCATATCAATTTAATATTTTTCATAAAGAAAAAGTATAAAAATCAAACTATGCAATAAAATATTATTGTGATATGAAATACATTTTTTAATGTCTATATCAGAATACCAAACATGTGTTTCGTATTATTAACACAACTTTTTGGTTTTTTTTTTTTATAATTGCAACCCAGGTATTTTGCGTCCATCTTTGATGTGTTGTGTTATGTTAGAAAACTTGTGTTAATTTAGGAGCATTTGTGAGAATATTTCATTCTTCGTACTTTTATATCTCTTCCACACAAATTTAATATATTTGGTAAGAACTGTGAAAAAATTATAGCTTGATAATAAATGTGATAAAAGTGTCACATCACATTGTTACATTATCGTTTTCTAAGCTTTCAGCAACGCTTTGCTATTGACCTAAGTGATAATTGGGCCAACCTTGATATTGTCAGGATATTTTAAGTCAAAAATATGCTTAGGTTTAATTTATTCTTATTTTCACAGTATGTCTAAATACCTTGTTTTAGTGGCGCCGTGATGACCAGTGAGGCAACGTAATGGATAGAGTGAATCAGTTAAGGAGTGAGGTCCCGGAATCGTCAAAAGTTTTGGATAATTCACAATCGGGCGATCATTATATGACTGCCAATGATGTTTCGTCCAAATACTTTTCACTGTCCGACGCAGATTCTACCCTCGAAAGCGCTGGTACAAAAACTACATCTCCAACTAAAACTGATACTGAGCTTGTGGATAATATAAGCGGTAGTGAAACCAATACTTTAATTTCAAGTCTTTCTCCAATCAGTCAAAAGAATGATAATTTTGAAATTGGTAAACAAATTGAAGCAGCTAACATATTGTCAGGGGGTGTTGACATATTTGATAATGACAATTCTTATGATGGTGATGAACTGGTGATAGATGATAATGTCACTGTTGACACGGTTGAGGAAAAATCAAATATTGAGGAACAACAAATTAATCAACCTGATAACACTCCAGAAAACAAAATTCATGTAAACACAGAAAACACATTAATAGATTCAGAAATAGCTATTCGAAGCAAAGACACAGAAGTGATTCTTCAGATAGATGGAAAAAATGTGGATGCCATTGATATAGGGAATGGTTTATATTTGTATCGAAAAGATGAGAAAGACAAAGAATTAGCAGCAGTCCAAATATTAGATGTTAATCAGCAACAACCAAGTTTTAAATTTCTCAAAGTACGGTAAGTAATTTGTGTAATATTTATGTTTATATGCAACTATTGTTATTAATGAACTAAATACTCTTATCATTTCCAATAGTTTAGAAATCCAACAGTTATCCCTTGACACAAATTTTAAGCTGAAATTAAATATCTATCCAATGAGTAACTTTTAGTTTTTTGGCAAAAATCAATTATTGCAAGACTTTCTTTTAGAAAAAAGGCATGATACCAGGAAAAATAATTTCATGGTATGTAGATTATCTGTCTATTGCTATCTCTTTATTAAATTTCTTGTCAAGAAACGTTTTAGTTAAATTTAAGAACTTAGTTCTACTAATTTAACATATAGTTTGAGTGGGACTATATTTTCCAAATCAATATTTTAAATTGTCACTCACTTCGCCCTTTGTAAGTGTTTAGGTTTGATTGTAGTTTGTGTTGAATATTACACAAGCGAATTTACAAATGACTTTGTAACTTAAGTATAACCCGCCTCAAACCTCAATGGCTAAGTATGGGAGACTTTAAAGTCTTAATCTGCGAGAATGTAGTAGATTTTGCAATTATGGTGCTTCGAAAATGTACTGCGAAGTATCTAAAGCATGTTTGAAAATATTTCATTTAAAAATTATTATAATTGTGTGCAATTGTTTCCGATATTGTTTCTAAAGTGCAAATATGCTAAAGAATTTAAATAGTAGCTGTTTGATTATGAATTACAAGTAAATTACAACATTCAGTAACATTCATGCTGCATGTTATATCAGTGCTATCTGGATAAACAATAGATGTTTTCAAAGTAAACAACCAATTATGTATTTCAGTTATATTTTAAAATGTAGAAATGTAAAAAATTGAATTTTTTATTTATCTCTTTTGTATTATCAAAAGAATTAATACATATTTGAATGAAATTTTGGGGCCTCATGGAATATGGAAGAAATACAGAAAGTTGAAAGCAATTTTTGAAGAATATGAATACAATAATGAAAGTAATTGCATAGTTAGATTTTCTACACATACCTGTCATCTTGTAAGAAGGGCATTTATGCATATCGGATAAAATCTAGGATCATAATATAATTGTTCTTTAGACCGTTTTTTACTCGGTCTTCAAATAAAATATCTTTATTTTTACTGAGAATTACACTATGCAAACATTTTCTTGAGACCAATTAAATATTTGCTTACTCAATGTCCTATTGTCTTTAATGTTTTTAGTCCTAATGTGGTGTTTAATAACTACTATTTTGATTTTAGTTTCGCTTTTTATCAAGATAAACGTATTGAGTGCAAACCTTATTACAACTGTATCACATGTTTCAACTCTAGAGCGCTATAAACAAAAAAGCTTACATTTTTTGAACAAATATACATATTTAGAATTATTCAATGCATTTTGTAAAGTTATAAAAATAAATTTTCTGTCTACAAAATACTTTAATTTTAAAACTACTGATGTTTAAAAATATAGAATTTGTACGTAATAATTACATAATCACTTCTGATGCATATATATTATCTATTGTATCATTTGAAAATTACTCTTGCTATGTTTTAAAACTAAATCCAGTTTCAATAAGAATTGTTGTAAGGGAATGTTGAGATTGAAAAGAGACCATAAAATGCTTTTCATGCCATATGTTCTCAAATATGTTTTATGGCCATTAATAATATTTGTTGCAAGATAATTTTTATGAGGTGTTAAAATAAACATAACTGTTGGTGTCTGAAAAACCTTCATTATGACTATATTTACGATCTCTGGGCAAATTATACAAAAGAAAACAAACTAATCGGTTCTTCTGTTTAATGATTGTGGACTATGAAAAAGTTATTCTACTAAAACCTGGGTAGTACTTTTATGTCCCAAAGTAATCATTGCTATATTGAAGTGTTGTGGACAAGTAAGCCACTCTCCAGTTAGTTTAATACCGAAAGTACAAAACTGTCAGAACTGTGGAGAGATGTGAAGAAGAGAGATATGATATTTCTGAAATTCTCCATAATAGCAGTGTCAACCTATGACACCTATGACAAGGAATGCTGACCTCAGCATTCCTTTTAAATTGGAAAGGACACGATCCCAATATCAATTGCAAATGCATTACTTATATTTGATTCCTAATAATACTCATAATAGTAAAGCTACTAAATGATCTTAAGACCAATTGAGAATATCTTCAAAAAATGTAATTGAACATTAATAAGATAAAATTATATAGAACATCTATGTTATTTCAATGATAATTGTGTACTCAATCGTAGTTGTTAACAAGTAAACTTATTTGAGTTAGGCTTTTAAATTACCACAAATTAACTTCGGTGAGGAAGGCAAATAAAAATAAAACCTCGGTAGTGCACGATAGCAAAAATCTCCATAAAAAGCTATTATGAAAATCATTTATTTTCATAAATAATAATTTTACATAATTTAAGGAAGTGTTTTAATTTTGATATTTGTCCTTCATTTTATTAGATAAGTTTGATTGTCATTAGATTATTTAGTATTACCACATATAAAATGGTTGTATAATGTTAATTATTGATTAAAACATGATCACATGTAAATAAGTAATTATTATTATTACTACCTTTCTTCCAGTGGCTTTACTCACATGAAAATATAATGTGTTCTATCATGTTTTATATGGAAGATCTGGCTGTCACTCACAATCTTGTTCCAATTGTGGTTCCTGTTTTTGATTTCTATCCTGGTCATGCTCTTGATTCTAATCCTAATACGACACTTTGTTTTTGACTCTGATGATAATCTCAATTTCAATCTCGATTTTGCTCCCAGTGGAGGGAGGGAGCAGTGTACATTTTCATTTTCGATACCTCTCACAGTTCCAATTTACATGAAGCCAGGACACAAGCTAGTATCAAAATAATATATAGGCTGTATTACTCTGGGATAGTGTAGTTTTTATGTCTGAAAGAATTTTTATACATTATGCAAAACCATTTACCCTCTCGTGATGATAACTTTTTTCCTGGCATTCAATTTAAATGTAGTAAAGTCTGTATTCTGCCCCAGGCCGAGCTCTATTTACCAGTAAAAACTGCATTAAAATCTTTTCGGTAGTTTCAAAGATGGCATGAATAGAGAAACAAGAAATTTAAGGAACATTGTTTTACATTTTATTATGTTTCTATTATTGTATCCTTTTCATTTTTCATGCATACTTTTAATGTACACCACAATAAGTTCTACTATTTTATGGGTATATATAGATATGTATATGAAGTATATATCTTTACTAATTGAAATATAATGAGGGATATTTAGTTACAATACAAAACCAATTTCGAGGTTTAGTTGAAGTGTTAAAATTTTCAAATTGAATTTTCGTTGTTGCTAGTTATTACCCACATTTATTATTCATTGTACTATATTCTTCAGGTAATCTTAATCACAGGAAAAAAAGAGACATGTACATGCTTCCTCCAAATTTTTAGAGAAGCCACAATATGGTTAGATGTTTATAATCTTTTTATAATACCATCTAATATTATATAGATACTAACTGGCCAAGTAAATGTCGTTCTGCCCATTGCTGTAGGTGGTTTACTCATGTAGTCAATGTCCGCAGCTCATGAGTGTGGAATTAATTCCTTCATTTTGTATATCAATTGATGTTAATCTCAATCCCGTCTCACTTCTATCCTGATCCTGGTCATGTTTTTGACACTAATCCCATTCCGACACTCGTATTCAACCCCAGTTTTTTTTTACACTTTAAGTTCTGCTCCTGCTTTCGAGTTTTAGTATATTTTCTCTATTCTGCTTCCCATCCCACTTTCAATTCCAATTCTGCTACTAGCTATAGTTCTGATTTGAACAAAGTCATAAATAAATGATAGTATCAAAATAAAATATCTTTATGACTTAGGGGTAGTGTAATATTCTATAAGTTCAATAATTATTAAAATCATATTAAGATTGTAAATTCATACATAAAGCTGGACGTAAATATTGGCAGCCAAATTTACTACTTAAGAATAGTGTAGCTATTTATTAATGAAAGTATTTTTAGAATTGGTTCAGAAGTTTGGTTTACCAATTATATGCAGATGAAACCGGGTACAAATGCCAGGAATATTTTTTTAGAAATATTCCTTGGCATGTGTACAACATATCAAAGTTTCATCATAATCGATTGTTGATAAAACAACTAACAATTTTTTTCGAGTTTTTGAAGTATATGGGTATTTTTTCTAATTTTTCTCCTCATAAGAGCCATTACAACAAATATTTGAAATTAAAATTTGTCTAATTCATTTAACCATTCTCAATTGCGCTTAGCAACAGAGATTCGTTTCTATTTGTATAGATTCAAATTCTTGTATTGTTCACAATTTGATTCGAAATATGGCATAGTCATATATGGTATACTTTGTGTGTAAATGGCCATTCATAAAATATGTTCACAAACCCTGGGGTGGGGGGGATATCTCTTAGTGTAACAAGGGGAGATGGGGTTTAAGAAAACGAAATTTTATTATTGAATAAATATTTTAAAATATCAATGTTCATTATATTATTAATCAAAATTAACTATTTATGGGGGGGGGGTCTTGCTTTTGTGATATAATATTTATAGACGGTGACTGTGGAGGGGGTTCATAAATTATGAAATTTAGTGAGATATTTAAACCAACAGGCATTCTGCTGTTTGCAAGATGCACACTAAAAAAAGTAATTTTGCTCAAGTTGTAAGTTTTCTCACTATATTATTCTTTCTCATAGTGAGTGATATTGTTAAATATATAAATATACCTAATTTCTATATATAAAAAAAAAAAAACTAATTGGTATGAGAATTTATTGTCATGAATTGAAGTAATACATTATTGCACTATTTCCACAAATAAAATTGATTGAGGTCAAAAGATAGCTATTTATTTGTTTTGACTTTTCTTTATTGTGGTCATTGTGATCAGAATTATCAGCAAGTTAATTTCATTCGCCCCAAACAATAATATTTGTAGATATGGTAACATTATTGTTAGTCATGCATATGCATTTGGATAGTTTGGATACCATTAAATAGTTGGTATTTAAAAAAAAAGAATAATAGAAAGAGTATACTGCCATTTTCCTATTGTTTTTCTGTCCACCAAAATGAATGAATCTAACATAGAAATTCAATATATTTTGAAGTATTATTACAAAAAAAGGAAAAATGCCACAAAAAAATGAAATTTATGGATCTAATGCAGTGTCGGTAAGATTAGTATAAAGTTGGTTCAAGCATTTTCTGTCCAGTAATTTTGATTTTCTGTCTAGCGATTTTAAAGATGAACCTCGCTCTGGTCCATCTGTTACAGATAAAGTTGTTGCTATTTTGGAAAAAGTAGAGCAAGATCGGCACATTAATTCTTGCGACATGGCTGAAGAGCTGGGGATTGACTACAAAATAGTTGTGACTTTTGAAAAAAGCTGGATGTACAAAAAGCTTGATTGTTTGGTTCCACATGAGTTTACTGAAATAAATCTAATGAATTATGTACTATTTGCGATTCTTTATTGAAACATAATAGAACTGAACCATTGTTGGAGAAATTGATCTCCTTTATCTATATATGTGTGAAAAAGATCATGGTCAAAAGGTAAACAAGCTCCACAGACTGCAGCTAAATGGGGATTAACTCACAATAAGTAGATGCTGAGTATGGTGGGATTGGAAAGGCATTATTTATTATGAGATTACCGCCGGGCAAAACCATCAATTTATTTTTATATTGCCAATAGCTGATAAGACTTAAGGGAGAAGTAGAGAAAAAATGACCAGAATTGGTCAATAGAAAGAGTGTGGTTTTCACCATGATAATGCCAGATCACACACATTTTTAGCCACTCAACAAATATTGGGAGAGTTTGGTTGAGAAGTGTTAATGTATCTACCATATAGCCTCGTACCTTGCACTCTCTGATTGTTACCCGGTCTCTTAAGAATTCTTTCCGTTGTGTTAGGTTAACATCAAGAGAGGATTGTCAAAACTACTTGTCACAGGTTTTTATCAGAAACCCCATAATGTTTACCACAATGAAGTTATATCACTACCTACAAAATTACAACTTGTTGAATAAAATGACATATGTATTACAATTGAATGTAAATAAAATATGATAAAAGTTATAATATGATAAGAATTTGTATAATATAAAATGATTTTTTTTTTAAACTATTAATAAATAACATTATTTATTAATGTTTTTTTTTAAAGGACTTATTATATTACAATAAACTTATTTAATAAAAAGGCCATTCGCCAGCCGAAATAGAAGTAGATTCCATTTTATTTTCATATGTAATTCATATGAAGTATCTAATTTTCAGATTTTCAAAATTTTATAATGGTGTAATTTCTAAACTAATTGTTTTATTTGGCTCAAATTTGAACTCGACCTTTGTAATCACCCATAGAACATGTATGTGGAGTTTCATTAAATATAAATAAATATGTAAACTTCTGAACCATATGTATTTTCTGACTCAGCTCGTCGAGTAAGTTGGAAAACATCAAAATTTTTGAAAAGTTGCATCATGAGGACAAATACAATGAGGGATAATCATTTGTTTTATGCCAAATTCCTCATAATTCCTGTAAGAAATAAGAGTTGCCATTCCCATGTCAGATTTAAAAATATTTGGGTCGTTTTATTGGTTATAACATAAAATTTAGAATCTTAAATTTTGAATTACTGATACAGATTTTTAATGTGAATATTTGCCATAGTACAACATTTAGGAAACTATTTAATGTCTTTGAGTGGACATATCTTATTGTCTAAAGTTGACGAAAGTGAATAGTATGTGTTACCACAATAGGAAGGACTATGATCAGAGTCTCAGTGATGTTGAGGATACAAGGACAAACTAGGGGTTTAAAATCACTGGTGGAGCTGAATTGAAAGATACAGCAACAAAATGTAGCAAATTAAAGGGATAACAGATTATTCAATCGATAACTTCTGAGAAAGTAAGATTCTTGAGTGGCGACCACAAACCGGATGTTGCAATGCCAGACAGCGGAACCATTCAGTAAACTGACAACCTATTAATTGTCGTGGGCTGCCATCGGTTAGAGGTGGCCCAGGAAGGTTTGTAATTAGCATTAGGTGTCCAAAAACAGCTAAAATTAACAAACGAAAATGTTTATTATAAGATAAATGATTTATCTAATTTCTTTTTAAACTGTATTTGACAAAAAAACCTTGATTTCGCAGTCCTGAGCAACTGTACTAGTGACCAGTGTTCACACACGCTCGCCTTCATTTTCGTTTCGCCCTTCAGGTCTTGCATGATTTATCTGGATATATTCATTGACGAAATGTAGGTAGAGTATTAGTTCTTAGACTCTGTTGATAAATAATATTTATACTATGGTAGAATATATTATTACATATAATATGTAATATATAGAAATATAATAACTGGTGAAGGTAGATATCTTCTTCAGCAGCTTCGCAAATAGTTTCACAATTTAGTAACCTACATGGGCCAAAATTATATTGCATTTTATCAGAAATTATCATTTACAAAATTACATTCAATTCTTTCATGCTGAAATTTTTGACAAATCTGTATAAATATTGGCGGTGTTGCGCAAATCAAAGGCGTTGCATTGCTGAATAAAATGTATTGAGGTATTTTTGCTATTTTGCAAATAGCAATAATTTAGAACTTATCAACATTATGGGAATTTAAGAAATGTCCTTTCATTTAATATGTAAAAAAAAATGTTAATAATGGGCTTTTGTATCTTTCACTATTTTTGGTGATTAAAGATTTTATACATTATTTATAAGGTATAAAATACATATATATCATAGATTATTGAGTTGGTCACTTTTTGTATTTTTGCAGTGAAAATGCCGAGGGTAATTTGGAGGTCTATGAAGAGATTGTAGAAGTGCATAAAGAATCTGTAAGTGTTACATTGTTTATTCAATTTTTATGGAGTAAACATATCATTGTTTTATTATTCCTAAATTGAATCTTTCATTTGCTGATCACCGAAGTTTTGCCATGATTTTTTGATAATTATGTAATATAAATCAGTTCTCAGGAAATTTGTCTTGATTCTGATATGTACAAATATTTTTTTTTAAATCACCCTTACTTAGATTTTCGTTTTACTTCGATAGAGATAGAGCTATTGGGGTTTTTGTTAAGTTATTGTAAAAAATAATTTAATGTTCATAAAATTATTAATTGAGCTGTTACATCCATTGTTTCTTATTATTTGTTATTTATGTAAGTTTTTATAGCTGTTGGCCATTGTAATTACGTTGACTAGCTTGTCTTTTATAAAGACCTTTGTATAAGTATAAAATTTAATTTGGGCTTTGTTTTCCCATATTTTTATTTTTTTAAAGTGTTATTGAATTTAGACATTCATATTAAAGTATAACTTCACATTTGCTATAAATACCAAAGTATTTTTTAAATCTTAATTATGACTAGAAATATGTTTAAGAAATAAGTTAATTTTTTCCATTGTATTATTTGTTGTAAGACTTTGTAGCAGGTATATGACTATCAGGAAAATGTTAAAATATTTATATATTTTTAAAGAATAATTATGAGTAATATGTTAATACTATTCTTATTACAGCCTGAAAGTGATGAAACTACTTCAGAGAAAGGTATTTGTCATGTTCCCATAAAAGACATTAATGAGGTTATAAATGATCACTCAACAAATAAGATAACAGAAAGGAAAATTAGGCCGAAAGAAATTTCAGATTCTATAAATGCAGATAAAGAAAGAGAAGGTTTTGATTCTAAAAATGAAGCAATTTTGAATGGCAAAACTGTAAAGATTAATGATAATTCTAGAAAATCTCCAGTGATAGGAAGTTTCACTCCAATGACATTTCATTCCACGTCAAATAAAGAAAGAATTCCATTAACTAAAACAATGGTTGATATGCAGTTACATCCTAGTAGACATAATGATTCCGCTAAGAAAACTATAGAAGTTAACACTGATAGCTGTAGGCACAAATCAAATGAGTCTGTTTTTGTTGATTCGAAGGAAATACAGAAAGATGTAAAAACAATTGACAAAGGATGTTCCAAGTTTTCTGATAAAATAATAGAAAATTCATCCAAACATACAATTGAGACTCAAAAGCAATCTTTAGGGGCCGAGGCGAGTACTTGTAAAAAAATAGAGAGTATGAATTCTAGAACAGCTTCATCCAAAGAATTCAAAAGTTCTCCTAAAATTGAGCAGTGTAATCTTGATGAAAAAAAATTAAATCCAGAGATTATGTTGAATATTCTAAAAAATAAACAGAATTCTGAGATTGACAAACAGGCAATAATAATTTCGGACACAAATGATACCAATGCATCGCAAAAAAGTGTAACATCTGACAACATTTCTACATCTTCAGAGATATTAGATAGAAAAATAATGGATGCACAATCTAATAATAATACTGATGTGTTAGATTCAAATACGTCAACATCAAAAAATTCTCATCCACAAAATACACCAGACAATTTGTGTACTAAAGAAGAAGTAGGAAATGATTGTAAGAAAGAGAAAATTACATCTTTTACAAAAATAGAAGAAGCAGAATTATTTCCACATGTTGATAATGATATGAAAAAGCAAAGTAAAGATAAAATTAAACATGAATCTGATAATGTCACAAGCAAACTAGATGACTATAAAGATTCAAATAATACACTGGTAAATAGTAAATTAAATTTAAAAAGTATTCCAGGCGTTGATGCTGCACATGACAAAACCAAAGAGGTTAATAATATTGTTATTAAGACGGAAATTGAAAAAAATAATGAACAGCAGAAAATAAAACTATCTTTGGAAAAACCTAAACCACTCAATAATAATATTCCTGTACCATTTGGCAAGTGGACAGAAGCGAACAAGCAAGAGTATCTTAACAAAATTAAAGAAAGCAAAGTACCATCTCTCAGTGGCAGTACAAATCAAATTAAGCAACCTAAAGACTTGAACAGAAGAGATGTACTTAATAAAATAGATATTGCAAGACACACATTGCAAACTAAAGACTCATTTAATTCTGTTAAGTCAACTATAAAATCAGAAGCTGGTAGACAAATCAATAAACCAGTAGTTTCTGTACGAGAAAACAAAACATTGAATGTTAATTCTACACCAAAAATACAAACAGATCATACTATTACTAGTGTTAAAAAGTCAGAATCGGTAAACAGAACAGAAATCAATAATCAAGATTTGATAGATAAAACCATTGAAGGTATATTGATGGACAAAATTGTCACTACCAAAGTTTCACAAGAAAATGATACCAAATCAAATGGAGACAAAGTTATTTCAGATAAAGCACCATGTATTAATTTTGATAATAAATATGGCATAGAACAACAAACATCAATATTAGATGACATTGAAAGACAATTAAATGAGTTGCATGGTCAACCTAATAAACAGAAAGTAAATCAGGGGATAATAGAGTCAAAGATACTCAGTTTGCAAAATAGTGAAGTAGCAAGTGTTAAAGGTGCCTCAAACAAAATACCAAGCCGTTTACCATTAAGTGGTTCTAATGTAACAAAACAAACATTATCAAAAGATATTGGTGAATATTCTGATGAAGAAATTTTAGAATGTGAGCCAATTACAGGCGACATAGAATTAGACCAAAAAACTGGATCTTCAGTTAGTCCGATTGTTATGAAAGCTAAGGTAGATGTATTGAAAGAAGAATCAGGCAATGTAATTACTGAAAAAGATTTTGATAAATTTGCTAGAAGAAATTCTGTTACTTATGAAAATTGTATGACTGTAAATTTTACAACTCAACAACAAACAAATTTGATTAAAAACATAGTCCCGAAAGATATGACTGTCAAGAAGGATTTAAATAATACAGAAATAAAATCTAAATCACACTGTAGTCCTCTTTCTTTAGAAGACAGAAATAAAACTGATTTTCAGGTAAATTTTTCCACTAATGACATGCAAGGGACTACAAATAATTATAAAATGAAAATAGGTCACCACACCTCTTTGAATGTGAAACGTCAAAAAGAATCGCCTATTACTGTTATTGAAGATAAACCAGTTAAAGTGATTTTCGTAGATTCAGCTGCTGAATTTCAACCTTATCAGTTAAACGCACAAGGTCAGCAGTTATCTTCCAATAAGCATAAGGATACTCTTGATTGTGATTCTTACACTGTAAGTTCATGTGATTCTCTGGATTCAGACATCCTAGAAGCACAAGATGATAGTAGAGCTCATGAAGGAATTAAAGTGAAAACAAAGCATCAAAGAAAACAAGTATTAACTCCAGTTGATATACCTGATATGGAACTTATAGAACCAAAGGACCTGGGAATCGAAACTAAACATAAAAGAAAAAGAAAAACAGAAGATTTAAAACGTCATTTGGAAGTAAATGATGATGAACCAGCAGGCAAAAGAAATGCTAAAAACCTTGTACCGAAAAAGTCGTATCTTCTTGGGCGGACTTCGCAAGCGAGCGATAAAGAATGTGCATCTAAATCATCTAAAGTTACTAATAGTGAAGAAAATATCTTGGCCATTGAGAAAGTACCTTTTAAAGAAAATATGAAAAATGCTAATGATGCAAATCTGGTGTACCATCATAATGTTTCAAATACTATAGATGATTTGGTTAAAGCAGCAGAATTGTTGGAAAAACAAACAGAAAATGATACGATAGATACGTCAATGGAGAGTTCTCCTCAACCGGTCAAGAGAGGTCGAGGTCGCCCTAGAAAATATCCTGTGCAACATACTGAAAACAATCAGGTCTGCAGTCCACAAAAAAAGCCCAAACTTACTGAAGCTGTGGTTTCTAAGACAGAAACTTCTGACGAAGACAGTGATGAAGAAGGTATTGCAAGAGAAAATTGGACTATGGGTAAAATTAATGTAAATATTATATGCCCAATATGTAATAAATTATTTAGATCAGAAAATGTTGTTTTTAAGCATGTGAAACATTGTTCTGGTCCATCTCCCAAATGAAAGATCACCAGACAGAAAAAGTCCAAAATTTGACCAAGAATTATACAGGAATCAAGAACAAAATTCTAATACAACAGGTATGGAAGAAGTCATAACTGACCAGATTCAAAAACCTACTCAAGAAACAATAATAGATGAAGATATAATTGTAATAGATGATAGTATTCATAACGATTCTCCAGACATAGGTTCTATTAAATCCTCAATAAAATCTGAAACGAAAGATGTAGCAAATACACATAACTTAAATTTTAATAAGCAATTAGATTCTACTGAAATTAAATGTAATATTTGTGGGAAGACATTTAGACAACTTTCTTACTTAGCCAATCATAAACTAATTCATAAAAAATGTGAAATTAAAAAGTCCGATTCCCTTACTGTTGACGGTCAAACTACATTTAGTTGTGAAGTATGTAAAAAAGAATTCCGTAAGTTACACCATTTAGTACAACATCGTGTCAATCATAATCCAAGCACTA
Organism: Eumeta japonica; assembly: GCA_005406025.1. Classification (NCBI taxonomy): domain Eukaryota; kingdom Metazoa; phylum Arthropoda; class Insecta; order Lepidoptera; family Psychidae; genus Eumeta; species Eumeta japonica. The sequence goes on along the minus strand of BGZK01000311.1, from coordinate 308,023 downwards.
ATAAAATTAGAAGAAAAAGTTCTGTTGAGCACAATGAACAGAAATTTCATGGTTCAGATAATAAAACTGGAGATCAGGGAGCTGGCTTTAGATGTGAACCCTGTGACAAGTCTTTTAGAAAATTGCACCATTTGGTTGAACACAGAGAAAATCATGATAATAAAATGAAATTGAAGAATGTACCACCATGTCAAAATAATGTGGATAAGAATTCTGGTCCAGCTCCGCAATGCGACATATGCAACAAAACATTTAGAAAATTGCATCATATGATTGAACACAGAGAACAACACTATGAAACAAAAAATTATGAAAAGACTAATAATGCTACATTAATAGCCAGAGATATAATTCATGAGTGTTCTCTGTGTTATATGGTTTTCCCAAATGAACATGCTTTAAACAAACATTTTATTATTTGTCAAAGGAAGAAAAAATCAGCAAAGTTGAAAAAGGATGAAAAGAAAGATGGAATGCCTGGATTAGAAAAAGAAAGTGTCTCAGAAGAAACATCCACTAATGTTTCTCATAATTCGGTTCATGAAGTAAAAAGTGAAGTGGTTTTGGATAAAAAGGAAAGTGTTATTGAAAAATGTCTTACTGATAATCTTATTGATGTTGCAAAAGTTGATACTGTTGATGAAAAATATTTAGAACCTATACCAGTTGTTGAATCTATTGAAACCCACCATAGTGATGAAACAGAAGGAGATAATAATGCATCTGTTATAACAGAAAATAATATGGTTACGAAAACATTAGAAACCAAGGAAATTAGTACATTAGATAACACACATGAAAAGAAAACGCCGATACGAGATAAAATCTCATTAAAAGTCACAAAGAGCAATAGAACACCTCGCACGTCAGTAGCTGAACTGACTGTTCCTAAAAATGATGTGTGTGACAGTGATGAAGATGTCCGATATATGTTTAATCCTAATTATAAAGCAGATGAAACAATGAAAGACTTTATGAAAGTACGAGCCAATAGGCGTAATTCATTGGCTTGTGGGTCAACTAAACTTGTTACCAGACGGACGTCGACACGGTATTCACCCAAAGTTCATGAGAAAAAGACGATTGAAAAACCTAAAAATGCAACTCGTCATAGCTCTATACATTTAAAAACATCTGCACGGGCATCACCTAAAAAAAAGAATACTGTGCCTTTAGCAAATGTAGATTCTAGCTCGGATGAAAGTGAAATAAAATATTCTTTTCCCAAACCCATTAATATGAGAAAAAGCATGAAGATTAAAACAGTAAAGACTGCAATTGAAAAACCTAAAGTCTTAGGAAATAATGTTAAAAGAACCCCTGGAAAAACGGTCATCAATAACGAACCGCTGTCCACCAAACCTGAGGTTAAGAGACGTAAGTATTATATATAAATTATTTTTATACTGTTAACAGATTTACTTTTTTCCTTAGCTTTATAAACAGTTGCATAAATTAAACCCAATTTTTTAATGTATGTATAAATGTGGGATTTAGTAAATATTTAATAAAATTTACCATAAAAATCTGCTAATCTTCAGTCAGCATTGAATTGATACAAATCATAAGCTACCTTAAGAGCCTCCATTTTGTGCATGCATTTGGTGTCATTACTATTTCACATCTAAATTATTTTCATAGTTGGCTTTCATTTCACTTTTAACTTGCATATTAAAATAAAATATATTTTGATATTAGCCATAAATGGTTTAGAGCTTCTGCCACCACACCTCCTTTTAATATGAAAATTAACAAAAAGTCTCTTAACCCTAGATCACTAACCTTATTTTTCAACGCTTATTACTAACCTTCGTCGTTTCGACTACGCTGTCAAAAAAGTAGGTTTATAAGGTTTTATTGAATAAAATATTAATTTCTTTTACATTTTTTTATTATTATATTTATTTACTTAGAAATAAATAACATTTTATTTATTTAAATCACATAATTATTACTTAATCAGACTTTTACTGAGACCATATTTTTACAGCTCAAAATAAAGATTTGTTTTTTTAAATGCTTACCAATTAAAAACTAAAACATAATTCTTCGAAAAAAACTCAAATAATCAAAAGTAACATATAAAATTAACAAAAAAAAACATAATTTGGTAAAAAGACTATGAACTAAGACATTTGTGGCACATGTCAAGTTTGTGTTCGCCATCTCCTCATTACTCTCCTCCATTATTCCGTGGAAGAGCTCCATTATCCTCGTTACGCTCCTGTGCCGAAGTACCAGGTATCTGATCTTCAATTGATGGAGATGCGTGGTCATTTACCTGAACGTCTAGACCTGGAGGTGGATATTGTGTCAAAGAAGAGACCTCATCCTCACTAACTGATTCATAAGCGGGATCAACCTCGATGTGGTTTTCCTTCTCACTCTCTGATGAATTTTCTTCGTCACTATTATCTGATAATAATAGCTGAAGAATCGTATCTGTAATAAAAAAAATAATTACTTTTACATTGTAAAAACTAAAAAATAAACTTAAAAAAAAAGAAACACAATAATACAAAATGTAACGTTAATACTAACCTTCGTCGATGCGACGAACCATGGTCGCTGGTCTGGTGCTCACAGGCCTCCCGCACAAGAAACACTACCGTCTGTCGCGGGGGCAGCGGGTCAATTGAGATTATACGGGAGCTGAAATAGGTGCGGCCGCGCACTCGAAATTTATGACACTTTTTTCGAATTCGCGTCGTCGATTCGACGAAGCTTAGTGATCTAGGGTTAAAATAAAATTCAATATTTATTGAAATGCAGTATGAGATATTTATTTTTTGAAGTACAACTTTGAAAGGTATTGTACATCAAGAGAACTGTAAACGTCATTGATGGGCTCACAGTTGTTTATGGGCTAAGGAGAAACATATTACGTATATATATATTTTTAAACATGATTTTTTAATGATCATCATTGTATATTGTGTTTATTGATTTTTTAGGCGTGAAAGAGGTGGGCCATAGGTGTGACTGTGGCCAGTTCTTCAGTAGCGCTGCCTTGTTAACGCGACACACGACGCTGATGCACACCCCGCCGCGGCGACGCCGACTCTCGCCGCCGCCGCCGCCGCCGCCGACTCGCGCCTCTGCCCTCGCTCTCGGAACGACACCAAAGCCTCGTCGTAATGGCGCCCACCGCGGGATCCCCGTTACCGAGAAAATGAAGAAAATCAAGGATAAGTTAAAATGAAAACATGTACCGCCTTGTCAATTTAAAACTTTAAATTTGGAAAAATAGTTATAAAGCGATTTTCGATGCTGTTTATTATGGCTTATAACAAGTTTTTAAAATGTACTTTTATAACGATTCAGGAATTTTGGGCTAAGTGCTCAATATGTGCATTTTGTTAATCGAAGTCATATCGTTCCAAGCTGACACGTCTTAGAATTTCGCTAGGTGATATTGTTATACAAGACACCTGAAATTGATAACATAAAATAGCTCGTATTATCGTAACAGATGGACCAGTCCTGTATGATATATATTTTGTAAATGGAAAATTTCGTAGTATTGGAAAAATCAACGTTGGAAAACTTGATCTTGTTACTGTATCATAAAATATAGTGTATTTTCTTTTATATTTTGTCAGTTATGCTTTTTTTTTAATTGTCATAGGTTATTGAATATATTTTATAATTATTTCGTATTTAATGACAGTACGCGGTAGACATTGCAACCTCAAAGGTTTTAGTTTAATGCTACATTCTAAGTCAATTTTGAGTTGTCGCACATTATATAAGTTTGTTTTAGTATCAGTCTTTCTGTATGAAATTTTTGATTGCTTTCCTAATATTAATAAAAGAATGACTCAACAAAAGTGCATGTTTAGGGTTTCTTATGTGATGAATAAAAATGAGACCTATGTGTATGACTAATATAGAGATTTGAAATATATACAGCTTGTTCTTCCCAGTCAGTGGGCCAGGATTATTAAGGTAAATTTTATTTTATTTTGTAAAAAGTTGTAAAATCTATTGCTGTTCCTGATAAGTGGAGTATTATTATTTTAATAACATATTTGAAGATTGTAATGTGATTTAGCCATCTATGTATATAAATCTATATGTATGGAGATATATCCCATTGAAACAAAACAATTGCAACCACCCAATTTTTGTAAATGCAAATCATATAAGTTACATGGTAGATCCAGTCGACTTTGTTTATTGTATGAGGCAGAACTCCTTTTTAAATTCAAGAGAATCTGTTGGAACGTGAATTTACATTGATTAATTGTAGTATAAAAAAATCATATTTCTTACTTAAAGACTATTTGTATTAGTAATATTGCATGTTTTATATAATTTTTATTTATTTGTTAAATTAATTGTATAACTCAAGTAGTCCCTGTCCTCAAGACACTCTTACATGACCTAAATCTTTTAAAGGCACTTTCGGAGAGTAAGCTCACTTCGCGGCAATACTACTATAACCTCTGAAGTGGTTGACTTGTTTGATTAGCTACAGACTATGTTACTGATGGTTTATGCTGTAGTTACTTTTTGTTCATAAATCTGTGCTTAAAAAAGTAAGGTGAATAAAACAGGTGTCAATAGATCGAAGATCATTGGCATAAATGATTATATAAATACATAAAATTTTAATGCAATATAATTAATGTCAAACATGGTTTGTTAACAGTTTTAGCTCAATACTTTGCAAATAAAATATGGCATTTGAATATGATGCATTGATCAAGATGTGGCTGCCACCTTCCTTGTGGCCAGAAATATTTGGCTGTATATTTATTATTTAATTTGTACACATGCTGAGAGAAATTCGAGCACTCGATTTGAAGTTGTCTTTAATAGATCAACTTCTATAATACCCTATTTGATTTTTATTAACTATCAGTGGTAAGGCAATTTTATACTTGACTCATTTTTCTCAATATTTTTTTTGAGGACCACCTCTACATATATCAGTGGTTTTATAACTTTAAAAAGTGTTTACAAAAGTGCCGATCATATTGCAATACTTATAATATGCTTCATAAGTCACAATAAAAGAATGTAAAAAAAAGTATTAACTAAAACATCATAGTAAAAAACTGCACCGAGGTAAGGTCTACATCTATTGTGAAACAAATTTACGCAAGTGGACAGCTCCATTGTTAACTATTTTGCATCCATTACGATGGTCGGCAGTGACTGTCGTTAATTTATAAAATCTTCGACAGCAAATCGCGTTGCCTTATGCGTTGTATGTTTGCCCATTGCTTTACTGATGATAAGTTCTATCATAAGTAAAGAAATTGGTAAATAATTATCAGAAAATTGTTATTTATCAAGAACAACATAATCTTATTTTTTCTTTAATGTTCATATTATATTGCAGATGAATACTGTATTTGATTTACACTACACAATACTCTACACGTTTTCTACATCAACAGGAATAATAATGTAATATTATTAGTGTTTTAAACATGTCAATATTATATATTATTAAACAAGTTTCATAAAATATTGTATAAACGCATTTTGTATTGATTCAGTTATTTTGGGCTAAATGCATTTTATCAGTTCAAATCACTAGTCAAAATATCGTTCGTCTCAGTCAATGGGCGCCATTCTTTTGGACTAAACTAGAGACCAAAATCTTTCTTCCCTAAAGGATATTGATTCTTTAAGCAATGAAGTCTGTACTTTGTCACTTCAACTCGTCGATTCTGTAAGTTATTCTGGTTACTCTAACTTCCAACCTCTGTATTTTCTTAATATTTGCATATTTTATTGAGCCGAAGTCAAAACATCATTATATGAAATTTTTATCTAATATATATTCAATAATTTTTTTTTGGTATTGTAATGGAATTCTTAGAAATATTCTAAACAATGTTACACAGATTATATTTAAATTACTTAGCAATTTTTAATTATTTTTGATGGGTGTTCGTTTGTATTTTATATGATCGATTTATCAATATTGTTCTGTACTGGCCATAAATTTATACTGAAGTTAATTAAGTAATGTCTCTTTCATAATGAGTATCAATGACTGCTGTCGTTTCTATTCTAAGGCGGCCAGTCCACTACCATTACTGTGCCCGTTGTGTAGGGACACTGCGCGGCTTGATGCGTCTCCGGCGCATGTGTCGATGCGTCTTTGCAGCGCACGCTGTGTCTCCTTCCACCGCTCAGCATGTCGTACAGCCGTAAGCAATGTGTATTCGTGTTTTGACAATATTAACGTGTACGTGGACAGCACATCCGAACACCAGTTCAATTATGTTCATTTACAATGATCCAGCCTGTGTCGCCGTAACTTAACGATCACATCAAATAAGAAGCTTCGACACCGCTCGCTTAACGTAGAAATTACGTCAGCTCTTTGGTATTTTTTATTTTAAGAATATGCAGGAATTAAGAATGCAAGAATATACAGTTAGGCCTTTCGATTATGATCATTTTCGGATTTGATGTTAGTCCGCTTTTGATTTTCAACCTGAATTTTTATTACTCTACGGTCTATTTTTGTTCCACTATATTCTGATTACAGTTTCGGTTTCGGTCTCGGCTTCATCCCAAGTTCGCTCCGGGTCTCAATCCTAAATTGCCGCCAAGTTCACTCACGTTTCAATTTTTAATATTCATCTCAGGCCCGGTCTCGTGAGTTTTATAATATATAACTTATATTGATTGATTCAATAATTTTTCCATAAAGCGGATATCATTACCAGGCATACAGCCACTGCATAAAATTTCAGGTTGAATTAATAAATTTTTTGTATAGCAAAAAGCAAACAAGCCATGTTTTATTGCAGATATGTTTAAGCATGTAGCATACATTTTATGTACAAAATAGGTTAATTGGCTCAGTGTTTTTACTATAAAAAAAATGGACGTTAATGTTAATTAATATATGCAGTGTCTATACGATGATACGTGTTTCCGCAAAGCAGTAAAACTTTTAGATCGAAGACATTAATATTCATAATATTAGATTAATATAAAAAGGATGGGTGTCAATAAAATAGATATATTTGTCCTTGAAGAATTTTTGGTTTTTATTCATGTATATATAAATTAAGAGCAACTGAAATTAAGATAAAAAAGTCCAATAAAGTCAAATATTTTAATAATTATGTGACAAGAAATAACCAAGTTTAATAAGGTAAGCAAATAAAGTTAACAAAACAAATTGTATTATCATTAATTAATTTTGAAAATAGTAAAAATATTGAATTTTTGCTATTATCAGACCACTGCGAAGTAGCGGCGTCTAAGATGTAGTCACTATAATTGACCATTTAAGGATTTTTCTTCCAAGTATCTATTGTATCCTAAATACCAGAGCATGATCTGCTGTTATAACTTATATATACGTTTACGCAGCATGTGAGCGCACTGGACAAACACTTTAATCTTTATATGTATTATATGCTTCATCATATAATATATAAAAGACAGTGTTGGGAGATTGCGCTGATACATAAAAAAAAAAAAATGTAAAAATTAATAATGTAATCAATTTTGGAAAAAAAATCGCACGGATTATTACTTAATTATAAAACGTTGCCTAAGCTTTAGTTACTTACCTACAATTTATGCGTAAAGGTGGTTTATCTATTGTTAAATTAGTCGCCTATTTCCTTCACGTCTTCCATTCGTGATTAATGTTTTCATCAAATAAAGCAATCTCGTTCGTTCGCTTGATTTTGCGAACGAGTCTTGGGGTCTGCATTATATTTTGGTAATGTTAATTAAAATCTCGTATCTACTTGTTATTCAACACTTAACGATTATATAATTTTTAATAATTTTAATGTCCTAAAAAAGTATACCAACTTTTGACCAGAAATCAAATTGTTCCCGATATCTTAAACGTGTCCACTACTATAGAAACAACTTCATCGCGTAAAAATGATTCAAAAAACAGATATCGTTTATAACACAAACTCTCAACGGAACAGGGCGTGAGCATAAGTAATTATGACAGGATCTTGACGGTTTGTTTTAACAACGAAACCGCCGCCGTCGCCATGCGACGCGGATTAGTGCATGGATAGTTGTTTCTAATAGTATATTATATTTCTCCGAACCCAGCGATTCGATTATATTGTTTTTCTACTGGCGAAAAGATGTATGATCGTACAGATGCTGTATTTTTTCTGTATCTTTTTTTTTTGGCAAGACGCAAATCCACTGTGTACGCGGTTTTATATCATTTCACTTAATTGGACTCGCACACACAGCGATGTTGAATTATATCTCTCTTATTCAGTATTGTAATTTTGTCGAGTTTTAACCGATTGGTTAATTGACTCAGTAATTTTTTTAGTTTATTAGGCATTCTATAATGTTTAGAATGAGTAAAATCTGATACTTCTTCCAAAGAGCTGTATGTCGATGCTATCCAAGTTACAGGTATGTTTTATTACTTACAAAATATTTTAATTTACAGTAAACCTTTAATATATAGAGTATATTTGTAGTGTTATATTTAATCAAATAATATTGAACATTAAAAAATAAATTATTTTGTCTTCCAAACATCTCTTAAAGATCTTCACTTATTTTAGAACATGCCTGCCCAAAAATTGTTTAGCTGTAGATTCTTCTAACAACGCTACAATTAATTTCATTTTAAAACAACATTAAATTAATTTAACTATTCTTAAGTCTCAGTTCAGGAAAATTAAAATTTTTGAAAATTAAAATTTGTAAATTACACGAGGAACAATGCGGAACCTCAATTGCGAGTAGGGTACGAACAGATTGATTTTATTGACTAGATTTTATAAACTAATTAGATGGATTTGCATTACGATATTTTATTATTGACATAAAATGGAAACCGATTGTTTTACATATAAGTCGATTTTTCATTAATGTTAGTAAGATCAATTAATTACACTTGTTGATGTTAATTTTAAGATTTGTGTGTAAATGTTAGGCTATGAGAATGTGGGTGTATATCATAGATTAATAAAATTTTATTTTTAAGCCTACAATAAAATTATAACAATTATATGTTAATAATATAATTTGAACCAATTATGTCGGCAGTAATTTCATCTTAATTTTCACAATGGGTTTTCACATACCAAAAAGTCAATAATATTTTTGCGAAATTTGACTCAAATTTCATATTTATGTATATTGAATACGATTCCTTTCATCGCTTAAGGTTTTAGGAATTTAGGACCAAAACTTATAATAATACCCCTGTTGTAATGATAATATATTATGTTGTTTTCGTTTTGAAAATTTTACGTGTATTTTTGTGACTAATATTGATTGTATATGTAAGGAAATTTAATGTCAAATTCTAACAGTATGGTCTCGTGAGATTTATGTTTTAGATGCATTTAACGTAAATTTTATAATGTAGATAATATTATTTTTAATATGATGAAATTGGTTAATGGGTTATAATTAATTAAATTGTGTATAAAACATTTTCTGTTTTTCACTTATCCTTTTCAGGATGTACGTGACTACCACGAATTATAAACGAGAAGCTAATGTTTTTGGAGAATTACCTATTTGAAATCGTAGCGACGCCTTGTAAAAATCTTGTTAATGTCTTATTGTATTTTGTGTAATTGTTCAAATCACTTTTTAAATGACGCATTGTACGGCCCGTAACGGCGGGATATGGGCCCAGGAACGCGCATCATCACAAACATAACTGAACATACTAGGAGCGCGGAATAAGGTAATTCTCGTTAAATTCTTCAAAACTAAATAGCAAATAATCGCAGGATGCAGTCTGCGCTTTGGGGTGGACAGCCCGTTTTTACAGGTCGTTTTTCTCGTGGCCCTCTATTGCTTAAACAGCGTGCGCAGATGCATTATCGTGCAAAATCAATATTATTCTTCTGAGTTTTTGTATGAAATTGATTTGTTTGGCTTACCCTTATGCCGAACGTCTAATTTATACATCAAATGTTTCTAGAAAAAATGTCTATTACAAACAGGCAGAAGTAGCATGCAGTAAAATCGTTTTCTTCACTAGTTGTTCGTAAGACAAAAAAGTTCCTACTAGGTAATTACTGTATATTGAAAGTCCAAATGATCTTGTTTTACGAAAAGCACCACAATAGACAAAACCGTTTTAAAAAAGCATGTTTTCTCTTCTTAATCAACCGACATATTATGTATATACCGAACGTTATTTTTTTTGTATGGGAAATAATTTATTGAATATAGTTTCAGGCTTCAAGAAAAATTTGTACCACGACATTATTCGAAAGTCAATCTATCTCTACTAAAGTTGGTCTATAGCAAATTTGAATTTTGGAATCAGTCAAAAGGATTAGTCGTGAATATGAAAAAAAAAAACACTACCAACAATTATACCGTACTGACATATCTAAATAAATACAACATTTAAATTAATACTAAGTATTTTAATGATTTTTTTTACAATTAACGTCCGCGGATTGCCCGCTTGACTTAAGTTTCTCTCATTTATTCCGAGCATTGCGTTAGCGTGGGTTTATTTTTTGTTTTATTTCAAAAACTTAATTATTTTGACGCAATTTGTTATCATAAAAAGTAATACATAAATACATGCCTATCTTTAGGAGCGAGCCATCTCTTAACAAAATGTCATAAATCAGATCAGTTATTTAGTCACTAAAATACAACAAACATACTTTTTATTTCTTTTAACCTTCGCCGGTGGCTCTGGCCTCTCGATAAAGTTTATTTTAGTAGTAGCTATCACATCGCTGCTCCCGCGCTCGCTTTCGTACCGCGTGCAGTACACCTTCACTCTTGGTTTATTCCAATCTCGTTTTATTTATAAGTAAACTGAACTATAATGTTCTTAATATTTTCCTTAGAAAAAAAAATATTCTAGCGAAATTAGTGGAAGTATAATAATTTTTAGTAAATTTCATTGAACCTCTAACTGTGGTACCCTAAAAATAATGTAGAACTACATTGTTTGGCTTAACATATTACAAGCTAAATTTAATTGAAATCGCCCAAATTATAAGGGTGCTTGTAAACTTCCACAAAACTTAACCATGGAACCATAAACCACTTTAAACGCTTTCTCTGTGCTAATAATAATATGTGCAAATTTCTACGAAATTGGTAAGATACTACATATAAGGGTTCTTAGTGATACTAACAGAAGCATAAAATATGTATCCTGCATGTTTAACTAGTTCCCAGCTCTTTCCATACTAAATTTTATTTCAATCAGCCAGAGTATAAGAGTTCGTAATAATTTTTATAAAACCCTTAAAATGTACTTTATGTATATGTATTTTCATTCGTTTTCAACTATATTTCTAGCAAATTTTATTGAAATCGATTAATTATAGGGGGTTTTTAGTAATTGTCACAGAACCCTAAAAAAATATCGTATCTCTTTATCTTAATTTTCGGCTATCTTTATAATAAGTTGTAATCCGCAAAACTAAATGAGTTCTTGGTTAATTTTACGCAACCCTAAAAAATGTATCGTACATCCTCATTAGTTCTCAGCTACCCTCATACTAAATTTTAATGAAATCCGTTACATTATGTATAAGGTTTCTTCATGTCCAGCTAATTCCCTATTAAATTGTATAAAAATCGGTAAATCTATAAAGGTTTTTTAGTAATTCTCAAGGAACTCTAAACACATATACATGCTGTTTCCAGCTAACTCCCTACTAAAGTTTAACTAAATCAGGTATGGGTAACCTTTGACATATTGTGGGCCAAACTTTAGTGTGTAAAAACGTTTGCGGGCCGCGTTCAAAAGTAGTACATTTTAAAGTAGTGTTCATAATTTTTAGCGATAGATACCAGACATGAAATAATACGACAATGTTATTATAATACAATTTAATAAAGTAACAAAATGAAATGAAAAAAATGGTACAACATTATAATGAAATCGTTAAATTTGAAATTACTACAAACTAGGAAAATTAAATAACGACACCGAAATCAATGAGACACTTGAGCTTAAATTTGGGAAACTAATCCATCGATGTTTGGATTAATTCCACTGATACAAAGACGTAAAGAATTTTTCAAATTATCGTCAGTCAGCCTTGTACGATGTTTTTCATCATTGAAAAGAACTTGACGTATTTATTGAAATCATACAACTCTTATGTCTTCAAATTTAGATTTTAGCAGTGAATTTTCTTAAATCTCGAACAACTCTATTTGCAAGTGTATTGGAACATTTTATAGGTATACTTTTTGGTGGAGCAGCAAATAAATTGAAATAGTTTAGTTAAGTAATGCCTCTTTATATTAAATTCTTTCATCACTGAAATGGATACATTACACAGCAAACAAATTGGCTTACCGTTGTGCAAGACAAAAAAGAATTCTTCAGTTCACGTTTGTTGAAACTGGCATCTACTTTTCGTTTCTTTCCACCGGACATGATTTTCGTTTACTTTTCGTTCGATAAACTTAAGTTTATCTTGAGTGCTTATTAATTATATTTTGTTATTAATAACACAATATAATAATGCTTATTAATTATATTTTGTCATTAATAACAAAATATAATTAATAAACATTCAAGATGCACACAAAGTCACAAAGCAAATTGAAGGCACTACCAGTTCGCTAGGATATCGCTTGTCGAAGTTATCACCTCGGTAGCTCAAATAAAACTGAAATAAAGTCCGGGCCATCCACTCGCTATATAGACAAAATGAAGGAATGATCTGGAATCGTCTAGTGTAGAGCAATTGAAGAGCAATAATATTTGTTGCACCACCGATGAAGCAGCAAACATCAAAGGCTTTGATGTTTGCTGCCTCACTCTTTGATGATCGCCGCCACTCGGCTTGCTCGCTCACTTGATTCCGGAGTATGAGTAAGTCGTGTAATATATTTTTTTATTGGGTTTTTCAAAATGTCTCGCGGGCCGGACCAAATCTTACAGCGGACCGGTTGTTGCCCACATATGATCTAAATCGACATGAGTTCACATTAATTCTCACGGAACCATAAAAACGTATCGCGTATTTTTAATTCGTATATCCCATACTAAATATCACTGAAATTTTAAGTTTTCAGTAATTCCATCACGAACCTTAAAAACGAATCAGAAACTTGACAATTTTATATTGTGAACAGCTTTCGCCCGCACTTCCACTCGTGCTGATGACATGTTTCCATCATGATTCCAATTCCATTCCTTGTCCTCGATTTCCGTCCCAAAACCAGTCCTATTCCTGATTTCGATCTCGATTCCACCTTTCTTTTTCACCTTCGATTCCGAGATGAATCATTCCATTTTTTAGAGTTGTTCAATTTTTAGACAGGGGAACCCTAATAAACGATTCCGGAATAAAAAACTACGCATAAGCTTTTCCACATACTTACAAGTGAAAGTCGCACCGTAAATGGTTCAGCCGTTCTGAAGACACACCGGACAAATAGCCAGATAGAGAGAGAACAAAATTTATAAAGATATTTTCTTCCATATAAACCTAATAATCAAAAAAATAACAAGAAAAAAATCAAGCAAATCAGTTCAGCCGTTCTCAAGTGACGCTCTTACGTACAAGGAGAATTTTTTTTTTTCATTTCTATAGATAAATCGAAATAAGTTTTACATAAGCAATCTAATTGTTCGAATAAAATATTTCTATGTAACCAACTGAATGACGCACTGACGCACGTTTAACGAAATGGCGCTGCGGAATGCAGTATTCGGTGAAATCCTTTAAATGCTACTATATATTATTCTACTATATATGTTGTCGACATTACAATTTTGTTAATTTTTTTTGAATATGGAAAATTTTGATAAGAAAAGCAAGCAATAATTGAACTGTTTTGATTTACTTATATATAAAAAAAATGCAACGCAGCTTTGTAGTGCATGTCATTATTTTTAGTGAAAAACATGATAGTAAAAAGCTTTGATTTGTTGTATTGCAAACGCGAAACCTCCTTTTAGGCATATTGGTGAATTTCAAATATTCAAAAAAAAAACTAAGGCAAATTTAAGCAATACGTCTTCGTGAAGTTGCAGAACAACTTTTTCAAAACTTAAATTGTAAAACTGTTCTACACCAAATCGCTCTGAATAAGTATCTGTAAGCGACTATTATATACCGGAATTTGAGTGACTTCATTTTTATTGTGGCGATTGATGCGTTAACGAGTTAAGTGCAATTAAATAAAACTGTATTGTAGTTCCTCAATGCATTTCTTATCAGTGCTATTCAATACACATCTTCTGTTTACTTTTCTTTCTTGCGCAATCCTGAAACCTCAATAGGGATACGTTGTGACAATACTTACTCCATATCACTAACGCATTTCATTTCAACACTTGATTTAGTGTTCAAAAAAAAAAGCTTTATTCTAACAATAAAACAAAAAGTAGTAAATTAATTTTAATTTGCGTTCGTTATATATTTACATAGGCTATTTAAATGGTCTATATTAATAAAATATGAAACTTAACCAACATTTTTGATTGATCACATATTCAAATAACATCCTAAATTTAGCTTATATCGTCTACAATGATATTTCGCGTAACAGCGTCGGCCACGCTCACATTGTACCGCCACACCTAAGGCCTTGTACATACAACACGGGTTGCCACAATTACGAATAGATAAATCTCACAGCTTTATACACGTAAGCTCTGCCTTTGGGTAACAACTACTAAAAAACTATTTCAATTTTAAAGAATTGCATCTGGATTCATTTTCAAGTAAATGTGTAAAAAACTATTTTATCGTATAATTGAATTACGTAAAGAAAGAAAACCCCGTATGTTTAGAACCGAAATTATATATATATATTTGTCAAAAAATTTCAACGTCTATTTACAATTAACAAGTGCGACCAGAATGCGCTCTAAAACAACTGCTATATCACTCGCACACTCGTATAAGTGTCTATATTGCCACGATTCCTTAAAATTATTCAAAAACATTTATTATATCCTATATAACAATGATAGAGTATAAACCATATGCATCTCGTGAAGTTCGCGAAATGGTCCGTGGAAGAGTTACGGCGGTGACCGCGGCGGCTCGCGGCGCGCCGGCTTTGCTCGTCTCACAAAAAACGGTAGTACAACGTTTTAATTTTGGCTCGATGTAAATAGTGAAGAGAACTAAGTCCATTGCACGTCCCCCCCACCATTTCGAGTTATTAAATTTACTTCAAAACTGAGCTGTTGAGAGACAAGATGCAATAGAATACAATAGCTTGGTATTGAAAAAATAGCATTCCTAATTTTATTATAATTTCAAATGGGTTTTACGCTAAGCCTATACGCTTTTATGCACCAATAACCATAACGTTTTCTAACCACTTCTTAAAGTCACTAACTTCATCCATACAATAGGTATTTAAAATATATATATATATATAGTATATTCCTAAGCAACGAAAAAATTTATTCAGCATGCTAGTTAGACAATTGTGGCAGTGGGTCTGCTTTTTGCATTTTTAATAAGTAATTTGAAAGAAATCAATATAATAAATGTCAGTATTTACATAATTTTCTATATATATATAATTAAATAAATACATGAAGCATAAAAGTTTTAATGCATAATTTTATATGTAATGACTGGAACTCCTACAATACCCTGTAAAATATAAATAATTGAAAATTAAACAAAATAGGAGAAGCGGAAGCATTACATTTTTGCAATTCTTATTATTCCTCGCTCGTGATAAACAAATTAAACATAACAAGATTAATAGATTTCAATCGAAATCTCTGAATACAGGACATTCAAAATAAAGTAAATATAAGATTTTACAAGTGATATATCATTTTATATATAAAAAAAAGCTCTGGTTAAACAATAGAGGTTTCTGCAGGTTCAAAATTAGGCCATTTATCAGCACTTGTTACAGTCAATCGCTTGAATAGTCTTTACAAAATAAAAATGATTAAACATAAAAATATTACATAGTAATTATTATAGAGGACATATTTAAAAATGCATTTCTAATATGAAAATGTTATGCATTACATACAAAAACAAAGTTCAATTAACTATTATGTGTTGTTCACATTTATTACTTATTCAAACAAATTTCATAAAAAATACTTTATTAATAAAATGTTAATTTAGTCTGTACTTTGATAATAGTTAAATTAAATTTAAGCATAAATCCATCAAAATTTCTAAAAATGCGTTGGTTTCATCTCGAATGCCGATTTCATTAAAATGCAAGAATATTCCATTATAGTCCGAAATTAAACTTTGGTGGCATTCGCGGACAAACCCAACTGTTGCAATATTTTTAAAAATAAGCGGCCTTACGTATAATAGAATGAACTCAGAGCGGTAGTAAAGTCGGAAAGTTGTCGCATTTTGTCACAAACTCCGACTGGTTGTTAGTTTGAAATCACCGATAAAAAAATATTGTTCGAGTTTACTACGAAATAATTTTCAAATAAATTAATGATTTAGTCATTTTTTGCACCTTGTCATCTAATCGCCCTTCGATATAATGTTTAGGAACTTAATTTTTACTGTCATCATCAGCAGGCTTGAAAAAGTACACTGTTTCTTCAAAGATCCACTTCCCTCTGAGCTCATTTTAAGAGGCCTTGCACCAATTGCTTAGACTAGTTTCAAGTCCGACTTCATACGAAAGTGTACGTGTCGCCCTACGTGCTATTTGTTTCTGGTTGGAAGTAATGCAGGCCGTTTATCTGCAACATTAAAAATGACTATTACTTTTAAAGAAGACAATACACATTATTAAACGCTTTATGATAAATACACGTGTAAAGGTAATTCCAATCTCATAATCTATTCAGTTAGGCTACATTTACAAGGACCAAAAAACGAACCAAGACAAGAAGCATACATTTTCTTAAATATTTTCAAATAAAGATTTTTTTTACTACACACATATATATATATATACTGGATAATTAAAAGAGAAATCCAACTTTTGATGACTTCAGCGACATGTAGAACGGGAAACTCAACTCTCATCTTTTAGGGCCCTGCACTCTGTTTTCAATTGACGAAGAATATACATTGAAATATATTCAATGTTATAAGTATTAATGCGACGCATCATCATTCCATTCGAATGAAGGGTGCAATTACACACGCAACGCCACTAAAAAATCGGACAATTTCAACTAGAAATGCGTTTTGGCCTGACGTGATTCAGAAACCATTCTATTTTCGGTGACGTGGTGCGTGTAATCTCGCCATTGAAAAGTGGTTCCTCCCTCGTAAGCATCAGTGAATGCCCTAATTTGACACTTAAAATATGGATCACCTTGGCTTAATACCAGTGTACATAACATACGCGTATATAGTCTGAAATGTACGTCGTCAGAATTGATGTCCTTAAAACCAGGGTCCACGAGCACGACTCACCGTCATGTCGTACTCCGTGACGAAGGCGGGCACGTCCAGCTGGTCCCGCGCCATCACGGAGTACAGGTACTCGACGCCGGGCAGGTTGTGCACCTTCGCCTTGATCGCGGGCGCCATGAACGTCGTGAACCACCACGTCATCATCTGCGGACGGACACGGAGGCGTAAATGTAAATCGTTTTGCGTATATCGATCGTTAAGCCAATCCTGTCAACTTTGAGGGATTGTTATTAATAGAAAACATCACATTAACTTATCCACGGCTTTGCTCGTCGATTCTAGTGCTGGCCTCGATCGATGTCATTAAAAACCAGGTTGTGATGAATTAATACCATTATATTGCGAAGAGCGAATGTCCATATACAGTAAAACACACGAAACTCTGGCGCTCTGAATTGCCTGTGAATGATGTGGATACGCAGGTTCGACGCTTGCCTTCCCCGCATTCCTACTTCACGCCAATGCGACGTTTTAGTGACTGACTTCACATCGGCAGAGTTTCGTGCGTTGTACTGTACTACCAGCACACATGTTAATATTTAAAATGATAACAGTGGCAACAGCATCAAAATTATCCAAAGATCTCGAACATCAGAAAAACAAATAATCAATATCGTATACTCTTTTAAACTTGTTCCATTTGTTTTGCGTTATACGACAAAAAAATATTCAGCGATTTACTATATCTCACCATCTTTAGTATTTATAGTATAAACACATATTAGAATAAGATTCCGCCGTTTTGAGAGAGATGGCATGGCACGAAGCTTACGTTAGAATTCGCAAATGTTTGAAAATTAGGTTGCTCATTCAAGAACAACATAACACTATCATATTATTAACTTCATATTAGCATCATATATTTTCTTTATCCAAAAATATCTAAATTTGAGCCAAATAAGCGTCATTTGCGGGGAACTTTTAATTTACTTCCTTAATTTAAAAAAAATCTGCAGCTGAGGCACATCGATTGCTCGTAGAAACATATAATGAAGCTGCCTCGAGTGAGGGAAAATGTCGTGAGTGGTTTCAAAAGTTTAAAAACGGTGATTTTGACGTAGAAGACAAAGATCGCAGTGGAAGGCCAAAAATTTATGAGGATGTAGAATTGGAGGAAAATTCGTCTCAAATACAAAAGGAACTTGCACTTTAGAAGTCACTGAACGAGCAGTCTCGCATCGTTTAAAATCGTTAGGAATGATTCATAATCAAGGTAATTGGGTTCCGTACGAATTAAAGTCGAGATATGTTGAACACCGATTATGCATGAGTGAAATGCTGCATGCTAGAAAAAAAAAAGTTTTTTACATCGAATCGTTACTGGTGATGAAAATTGGATACATTATGATAAACCAAAAAGAAAAAAATCATGCGGACTACCTGGCCACGCGTTAATGTCCACAGCAAAACCGAATATTCATGGAAAAAAAACTCATGCTGTGTATTTGGTGAGATCAGCTGGGTGCGGTGTATTACGACTAGCTTAATCCGAGCGAAACAATCACTGGAACTCTATACCCAACACAATTGATAAGATTGAGCCGAGCTCTGAAGGAAAAACGCCCTCAATACTACTCCAGACATAATAAAATCATTCTACATGATAATGCTCGTTCTCGTGTAGCGGTTTCGGTGTAAAACTATTTGAAAACACTTGATTGGGAAGTACTACCCCACCCGCCGTATTCACCAGACATAGCGCCGTCGGACTATCATCTGTTTCGGTCAATGGCACATGCTCTGTCAGAGCAACGGTTCACATCACATTATATGAAGAAATCAAAAATTGGGTTGATTCGTGGATAGCCTCAAAAGATAAGGAGTCCTTCAGACTTGGAATCCGAACGCTGCGTGAAAGATGGAAAAAATCTCTTTAAATTCGTCTAGTGCCTCAAGTTTCATGACATCAGAGAAAAAAACAGACATGGAAGTTTTAAAAATTTTTGTTCATAATAAGAGTATACCGGAGACCGCAGGCATGCTTGCTTGAATCCCCGCAGATCGGATGCTGATTAGGCATTTATCATGCGCCAAGCACGCGCATTGCATATAATTTCAATTCTCTTTCCTATATCGATTGATAGAAATGCAGACATTACCTGACATCGTTTCTTACATATTATAATTTATTAGTTTATATATTTATCTCTTTAGTCGATTAATCATCTAATTTATTTTTTATATTTCTCGAAGTTTTCTAAGAATCTAATACTTTCTGTGAAAAATTAACACATGAGACAGATCTCTAGAATCAGTTTAGAAAACCTTACAAAAGAATGAGAACCGTATTGAAATTCTCTCAAGCGGTTGCGAGTTTCATAGCAATGAACAGATACAAGAGTTAGACGTGACTGTGACCATCACTTTATTAATAAATATCTTATCATGAAAATGAATATCTGTAAAGAAAATAAAAATATATTTGAAATTATGGAAAAGCCATGGGTAAAACATTGTAATCTGGAAATTTTAAGGAATCTTCCATTGGCACATGTTCCATCGGATAGCATGAGTTTCCTCAAAAACATTAGGTCATAATTCTAAAGGTGGCATTGAGCCATCAATGGTTCAGGGAAAGTCAGATTGGAAAGATTTTAGTAACCCTTTTCAAATATTTCCCTTTCGTTATGTTATTTTATTTAACTTCTAAAGCAAGTTATAATATTTATATATCTGTATAATTTAGGCACCTCCATAATGTATACACTTATAACTAAAAACAAACAAACCATATACACATAAATAATTGCAAGGATGTTTAATATCGATCCCAGTTCATCATTAGTTCAAATGTACATGATTAAAACACTATATTATTAACACATCAAATATAAAAACGCATTACAGATTGCTTGTTGACTATTTAAAACATTAAAATATAGTTTACCTTCGTCCAGAATGTGGGATGAACGATGTAAAAGGCCTTCAAGTTCTTCTTATATCTGAAAATAGAGATATTCAAAAATAGAGACAACTATCGTGACTAAATGATTACTACATTTGTGTCAGTTAAATACTTTACATTAGTTGTATGGTTGCGTGACATAACATTTCATAACAAATATAAGGAGGTTGACTAATACTGACGATAACCATCATATGTTTTTTTTTAAAGGTGCCTCATTAAATACAAAGATTTTTCCACTGCCGAATAGTGAATGTGAAGTTTTTTGTTTGCATCAACTTCAGCTGGTCGAGAACAATGTGTATTTTTATACTTATTCATGCAATAATGTTAAGGACTTCAATAAGATAGCAATTTTTTTTTATCACTGAGAAATGGAAAAAGTAAAATTACTCGTTGGATAAATTTGCAATGCGTCCAGGTGCAGTTCCGTTACACGAGGATATATCTGATACTGACTTGTAAGGCAACACGGTGTAGACCTCCTTCAGCCAGGAGAAGGGCGGGTGGTTGCTGGCGGACGCGAGCGTGTGGAAGTAAGCGATCACGTAGTCGCCGCGCACGATGGGGTCCAGCAGCTTGATCAAGTACAACAGGGCCTGCGGGACGGGCAAAGGTTTTGCTATAAACAGTCGATGGTATCAAATTGCGTACATAGAATGTATCGGAATCAACGACATCATACAATTGAAGGAACCGTGAATAACTATTACTGGATACCGGATAACGCCCGATAACTCAGTATGGCATTCACTATAGCATTTGTATTTTTGTTGTTATTTTTGATTCATGCAATTTTCGACCTTTAATATTTCTTGAATATCACTTGAAAATAAATTTCCATCATAGCACGCTCATGTATTTCCCTCGTGTCACTGCCGACACCTGATGCCGTCTAATTTAATGACACCAAATTAAATTAGCTACGACTCAAGATTAAAATTAAATCAATAGGCATTTTAACAACAACATTTTTGTTAAGTACGACATCATATTGACATTTCTTTCTTTTGTTTAGGCGTTTCGAATAGTTATTGGAGAACATTTTTATCGAATTGAAACATACTACAAACAACTAAAAGTAAATTTACTCATATCCTATTATGTCTTTTACCCTAGAATAAAATCAGGCAATATAGATAAATCTGAGTACATATTAAAGTCACCTTGTCCAAGTCGATGTCCCCGATGGGGAACCACTTGCCGATGAAGACGACCACGGGCCGGCCGAGGCGGTCCACGCCGCTCTGGTACAGGCACCCGATGCCCGACACCTCGCTCAGGTCTTCGGTACGCGCCCGCCGTAACAACCTTTCGTATCTGTACAACACGAGGACGTTAAATGCCTGATACAACCACTAGATAACAAAAGTGTTACTTCTTCGATTAAAAGAACCATACAATTAGTGATCATGTTTCGTCGTGATTAGTTAAGAGAACATTACACTGTCGAAACACTAAAAAAATACATTGTCTGATTCAAGAAAATATACTTATTTCTAAATAACAATGATGTAAGACCCTAAACTTATAAATCTAATAAGAAAGCAAGGAAATTTATTTAATCCTGAGAGAATGTATATTTATTTTCTTGATTGGAAATGCAGGAAAAACTAATTTACCTCATTGTAGGCAAATTGAATGAGATCTTGTTAAATGCGAAATGCAGAAAGTTCACTCAACCAAGACGGCTACTTCAGAAATAGCATTAAACGCGTAGAAAACTCGTGTATCTCGTTCTTTGACGTCAATGATACGTGCCTAGAGTTTTGTACACAACGTATGAAGTCATTCATAGTTACTATACTATACGACGTACGTTATATAGCAAAAAGATTATGAGGAAAAATAAATACACCTTTGAATGGTGAAAGTATTAAAACGAATAAACATACCAAATACATTATAATAGTTCGCTCTGTCTTGTTTAAACTTAAGTGTTCGATAGTTACTATTCGTTATTTCAATAGTTCGATATTCGATAGTGTTCGTTAAACTTTGAAACTATTGATTCTACGAACAAAAGTGTTCGTAGAATCAATAGTTTCT
Source organism: Eumeta japonica (assembly GCA_005406025.1). Lineage (NCBI taxonomy): Eukaryota > Metazoa > Arthropoda > Insecta > Lepidoptera > Psychidae > Eumeta > Eumeta japonica. Next base: position 285,751 of record BGZK01000311.1, on the reverse strand, counting down.
AGACGTGAGTGCATTTCAAATAACTAGACCGCCGCCGACGCCGGCCTAGTTGCCCATCCAACACGACGTATATCGTTACCACCGCACGTCACTGTCATTCAATAACTCTCATTATTTACTTTACGTTTTTACTTTTTATTTTATCACTTTATACTTGATTATTAAATACACTTCAATAATTTCGGAGCTGATAAAAAAGCGTTGTAATTGATGATCCGACATGTATTATAATTTTTTTGCAACCTTAGAATTGAACAAAATACGGACAACATCGTAATAATCATATAATTACTTATATACAATTTTTTTTTAAGAAAAATTCACCAAAACTTTTTTTATTAACCTTGTACAGTTTTTAATATACATCGTATCCTATGTTTTAATACTAAATTACACTAGTAACACTTTCAGGACAAGTTTTTATTATTTGGTGAGTATTTAAATTATAGCTATTCTGTAATATATAATTAGTAGTAGCCACTCAGTTATCAAAATTCGATCCTAATTCATTAACTTTCTAAATTTGAACGTTAATGGTCTTTTGTCAGAGCATATGTTAAAAATTTCACAATTGGCGACTTAAAAACTACAAAATAATAAAACATTTAGATTTAAAAAAATTAATCTGTTTGCTATCCTTATCATTTGTACTGTGTATTCCTCCGTTATTTGTTTCTATTAATTGACGACAAAAAGAAAATTATTTATCTAACGTCAACATCAATTAAAGGCGAGAAAATTATCGTGCAATGATTTTCTATGACTTTCGGTGCCATTTAAACCAACAAGAAAAATGTAACAGACTTCAGTTGGCCTTTCACGATGAAGCTCCATCCCTTGCCACTGTTTAAAATTCATTCAACTAGTTCAGTCGTGGTCGCACAAATCTGACTGACGATCCGCGTGAGGTACGTCCTTCGACGGCTACGCTCGAAGATAACATCAGTGCTGTGCGGCTGATGATAGAGACTGATAAAAGAGTGACTTACCAGCAGATTCGGACAAGCTTTAGGCATCGGTATGAGCCAAACTGCACAAAAGCCTTCATGAATATTTAGCAGTCAGGAAGATTTGTACTCGGTGGATACTTCATAATTTGACCGACCCTAAAAAACTCCGCTATTTTAATCGGTGTCGCGAAATGAAGCAAAGATTTGCCGGTGGTGACTCAAACGCTGGGTACGTCATGGTCAAAGGTCACGTAAACTGGATTTATTGTTACGATCCCGAAACCAAAAGAAAGTCTGTTTAGTTGGTGTTTTCTTTCAAGGAGTTGCCTACTAAAGTAAAACGAGGTCGAAGCGTCGGAAAAAAGATGGTGGCCTCTTTTTTCGTAATGAGAGGTCATTATACAATAATTGTTTTAGAAGATAAAAAATAAACTTTCCCTGCAGACTGGTACACTAACGACCGTTATTTTGTCTCTTGTTTTGGAAAAAGTTCGGAAAAAAAACGACCTCGCAGTAGGAGTCTCCTTCATCATGACAACGCTTTACTAAACACCGCTAAATAACAACATGTAATGGTTTGTGGAGTGTAGGTATAGAAATACTAGTTCATTCGCCTTACAGCCCCAACCATGCGATTTATATTTTTTTCCAAAATAAAAGAAAAACTTCTAGGAAAGCTGTTTATAGACAGCGAGGAAACAGTGGATCTGTATGATCTATACGATCCGAAAGGCCGTCGAAATCATCCCTTAGTGCGTTAGTGCAAGTGGGTAAAATTTTTTTATCAGTGGTTCCATCGAATGCAGCGATGTATTAATCTCAACGGAAATTATTTCGAAAAACAATAATAGAAATAATAACTTGATAGTTTGCTCAGTTTTTGATTTTCTAAAAACTTTCAGTTTGACCCACGTTTCTCATAAGGCATTGCTTAATTTTTTTTTTAATTTTGTTCTATTACGACAGTTGCGAGCGTCTACAGACAGCGTGTATTGTTTACCTTCATTTCCTGCAATACCTTTGAAATTGAAATATTAAAATTGGTAACCGAAAACGCAGATATTTAAAATACAAAATAATTTTTGCCTTAGCGTACACTCCACAAACTATTGAAAAAGAGAAATCTGCAATTTGTAATTAGTCAAAATTCACAGTACCAAAGTCATTCGATCTATCGGGTATTATCTGTTGACAATATTTTAAAATTCTTTGGCGACAATTTCTACTCTGCGTGTGTTTGACTACAGACTATTGTGTTTGACATTAGCAGTATGACGTGAAAAATGAATTACTTATTTCCTTTAATTTAATGCATTAACACATATTACATAAAAACCTTTTAACTTTCTACACACTTTTTCCATATAAACCTTAACGATGCCACATCCCCCTCCGCTGCACGCGCAATGCGCTCTAAAAGGGGCGCAAAGTGTTCCCGCATCAGTATACAGACGCGAACGATATTTAACTATATTAGATTAGGTACGAACAGAACGAAAAGTGTACGACGTCGGTGGCGCGTGAATGATTAAGCGGGCCGACGACGTCACGAATCCTTCGTCAGCATCGATAATAATCTAATCTATTTCGGTGCGCGGCCGCCACCGTGCGACTATTTCGGTCCCGCACCGGCTCTCACACGCCGGTCGGGTAGTTAATTTTCTGTTAATGGAAAATTTATGACGAGCGCCCTCCGTAACCTAGTTATTCGATTGTTTGCTTTACAATAAAACGTCAAGTTTAAAACTACAGATGCTACCGTAGATAACTGCTTCAATCGGGTATACGCGGTGTCTAGACATATGTGTAATAGTAGTATATGTAGTTTAAAAATTCTCTCTATCGAAAAGTCGATAGACCATCAGAATCTGTTAAGATTGTGTGACTTCTATTCGGAATTAAATAACACTCCTAGACGTAGCATGGATCGGCTAACATGGATTGTGTTAAGCTTTAACAGATTGAATAACATTATAGAGGCATGCTGTGACATTTAAGTGCCATATCTAGGCCTGGCTATAGAATTTGCGAATAGAATGCATTCGTGAAATATTATGATCGTAAATTCATGAAAGGTTATTATTCAAACGTATATACATTGATATAAACTACTATGATGTTTATTATTACGAATCAAATTCAAATACGTAGAGATATTGCATTAGGTATGGTATAGTTGAACAGTATGTACTCGAAAGCTGAAATTTATAAACACAACGTAATCAATTACAGTGTATTGTAGCCGGTAAGTTGTTAATTTACCCAGCTGAAACCACATCAAACACAAAGTGTAATGACAGTTTTGTATTTAAGAATGGTAACAATAGTTACGTCAGGTGAAACGTTAATAACTTTCCATTTCGACTATTACTGCAATTTTTATAGAGATTGTACATAAAACTGAATGAAAATAGACCATCCATTTTTCGAATCGGAACTCTATTTTTATTATGATTTTCCGACCTAAATTTCGATTTACATCTTAGTAGTTGAAATCGACCGTTTCGCTTTTAGGCATAAACTGAAAGGCTAACCTCTGAACTAAATGCCAATTCTGTCTGTTATATGTTTTAATTTAATTCATAAATTAGTTTTGAATTGAAAAAAAACTAAGTATAAGACTACAAAATTCGCTCAAAAAGAAAAAAAAATGAAATAGGTACATATGTCATTTCTTACACTTTCAATTTAAAATTTAATATTTAAAGATGCACTTGGTAGCATCGGTACCTATTTAATAAAAAGACACAAAAGCTCACAATCAAAATGATTTATTAATATTGAAAAGAAAGAGTTGTATCAAACCTTTTTTTTTTTAATAAACGAACGGCGTAATTTATGTTATTTGAAAATTTATATTCAGTTCAATCGGCCAATAATATGCATTTTTTTTCACGCCCTGACGGAAAGCTCGCATTCCGTTCCCGGTAAAACATTTCCGCCCACGCGATGATGATGCCCTCGACTCCGGTTTCGGAAGACAATGATCTGCGAGCGGGAACGAACAGCGAATGAACAGCGAACTTTCAATGTCGGTGTGAGTCTGGAGAATTTGTATTACTTCTTTCCCCGATATCGAGAACTTTCCATGTTGGTGTGAAAAAAAGTGATGTACTGCCCACCGCGGGAGAATTGTAGCACCCTCGTTCGACTCGGGTGACAACAATCTGCGAGCGGGAATGTCTTACTTTTCTCTCTAGATGCGTAATATGTTAATTTTGAAAGTCACTTGATTACCAAACTGTCAATATTAAAAACAATATAACGACGGGGAAAAAAATTAAACATCTGAAAATACAATTGAAAGTTGATACCTACATACAAATTTAAAATTTAGAAATAATGTTGAGAAGATTTGTTAGTTCAACAATATCTTTCGCCTGCGTGTAATGTACACGACAATATTCATCACTTGTCCGCTTCGCTGGGTGTTGTGTTATAATGGTAAAAAAAGTGTGTAGAATTCAAAAAATGAAAATAGCCCAAAACCATCAAAAACAATTCCGCGTCGAATGGTTGAAGCTCCATCACCATACGTTCAGTAGCCGTTAATAATAAAATAAATCGTTTTCATTGTGTATGTTATATAATGTACTTTTCGTCACTATGCTTATGTCCGATAATGAGAGTTGGATGTGGTAGAGAAAACATTGAAAGTGGAATGGAGATATAGTGGAGATTCGATTCCTGTGTAGTATGTGTGGAATGTTTTTGAAAGGTAGATACAGAAAGAGTGGTGTTAGAGAACGATGTGGTATGCAAGGTGTGGACAAAAAAGAAGAAGGTAGTTGTGGTGTCTGGAAAAAAATAATAAAAATAGATTTTTAAAACAAATCTACAGACCAGATGTGTGTGATGAAAAGGTCGATAAGGGTCGCCCTAGAGAAATTCCCGTCCAAATTAGTGACATTTTAAAGAAGTTCAATATGCCACCAATTTCTAAGCAATTCAATTTTAAGCAACCGCAAACGACGAGCTTTCGTGAATCGATTGATAGATGGATAAAGCGAGAGCGGTATACAAAGATCGTACCATATGAAAATCTGTGGTCTCTGTCTGCCCGTCGGGGAAAATAGGCGTGAGCTTATAAAAAAAGATATACATGTAGGTTTAGTACTGAGGTAAACAATGTAAGGCTGTAAATAATAACATCTATTCCATAGAAAAATAACCCTTTCATTTAAGTACGTACAGTGTACCCAGTGTACTAATAAATATATATTCATGGCTTCTCTATTAAACAATTATAGAATTAAACCTTGAAATGCCCTATTCGAAAAACTTAGTCATTCTCGGTCAGCCCATTTAAAATTTTATCTTGTGTTAAATCTAGGTCTCGGACACAACGTTATTTTGACCAAGGACTCAATAAATTATATCATATAAATTAAAAGGCAACATCAAAATACAGACATATTTGCCTCGCTTATGTCTATATCGAGCCACGTCTGTTCATGATTGATTCGAGTCACAGCGCATGCGATTTATTTTTAATGTTTCTATTTCGAGACTCCCGTACAACACAACCAACGAGCCAATGCCAGGCAACAACTGTCCTCTAAAGGAATTAAGCCATACGGCTCAATGTTCCGTGGTCCCCGCGTTGGAGGCTCCGACTATATTTTGTAGATTCTAGCGAACTTTTCTTTAACCGCAGGTTTCATTACGATGTTATTCTTCACCGTTGATGGAAATACGACTAATATTTTCAATCTGACATTAATTATAAAAATGTGTGGTGCACTGCCCTTAGGAGCGAACTCTCCCCGTCCATTAGGGTCGCGGCAAGCGTGCTATTAGGTTAATACTGGTTTAAAATTTATATTGTTTTTAATCACTCATATATTTATTACTATAATCGGTAGTAAAATGAATAAGTCGATACGAAAAAAACCGATCCTTACACAAACCTGACATGTGTGGAAAAAGGTTATTTCAGAATACTTACCCCCCCAAGTACAGTAAAGATCTTTATTGGTAAATATAACATAATATGATCTTGATGATTATTAAAATTTCTACAGTTTATCGTTTTGAATTCAAATTTATTTCCATCGTGTATTAACTTTCAATATGAATTATTTTCGCATTTTCTATAAGAATATATAATAGATACTATGCAGTTCGATATATTGCGTGTTATTTTAAAAAAACATCTTTGCAAAATGAATAACAACTTCTTCAAAGTAAAACGTCTTTTTTGCGCATATCACATAAAATTTCCACTTTTAGACCATTTCACAAAACATAATTATGAGTTACATTCAAAAACAACAATTCAAATACAATCGATACTTAACATTCAAGCAGAACTGTCTATTGGAATATACACGCTTGTTGATTACTATTTCGTGCAAAACTAAATGAATACTTGGGCAGACGGAAGAAGCATATATAGTCACTGGGCGGGCGGCGGCAAGCGCCACCCGCCAATCGGCGGTTAAGACATGACGTCAGCGTCAGTCTGCCTTTTAATGCCGGTCATGCAGCGTTATGAAGGTCGCTTCAAAGGTCTAGATTTCCTATGTAATAGAAAAGTAAACAAAATTCGATATATAAATAATGAATTTGGTGTTTGAAAAATGGAAATTCCTTGAATTTCATGGATGAAAATATTAATACATTTAATGGATCATAATTTATATTACGTCATAATGACACTTATTCATGATTTCGATTGTGCATTATCACTTTTAATTGCATGCGATTAAACACTACAAAACAATATTCCATTTCGTTGTTTTCTTTTTTTTAACCAAAAAAAAAAAACAGTCACATACACGAAGACCTACCCAACGTAATATAATCCGAACCTATTTTTCATTTTTCAGAAACGAATTTAGTGTTAAAAGTTGTTTATTGGGATATAAATCCAGACAACTAAAATTTTCACGGATTTCAGAATCGACCTAGTCGAGGCGTGAATCGTAAACATTCATTTATAAATTTATCACACGAGGACTGATTTTATTTTCTATTCTATATAGTAGATCGACAGCCGATAATGGCATGTTAATGAAAATTTAAGTCCAGACGCCTAGTCATTTTCGGCGCCCGCTGGCCTGAAGCCTTGACCCACTGCCACCATCATAACATAAACGAGCTATTCGGTGTTTTCTCGAAACACAAAATAAAAAATACATTGACAACTAAAATATCATCACCGATCCGAGTGCTTAGAACGTGTCAAGTTAATTTAGAGATTCCAACAACGGAACCTAAACTAAATCAATAATAACAACTATATTATTAATTTAGTTTAGGTTCCGTAATCTCGTATACGACGTAGTGATAAGTTCACGTTAATACATATCACATAGTTGAAATATACCACGTTAAGTTTTAAACTGGTAGCTTAAACATTGCTCCTTGTCAGAACTCACTTCTCCTCCGGCGTCTCCTCGGCCGGCGGCTGCACTCGCCCGAGGTCGGGCAGCTCCACGGCCATGGTGTCCATCGCCATTTTAGGGTGCCGTAATATCAAAGTTCACTTTTATTACTGACAAACTAGGGCTGTCCACGCGCACATCACTTTGTTACCTTCGCCTCTATAGGGGGATTATAGCCGTCCTTCTGTTTAATCGCTGATGAAAAATAGAGTGACTGTGTAAGTGTATTTTTTAATTGAAATAAATAGAAGTATGAAATGCGTAGTCTCTCGGCCTATGGATGTTTGTACAGCGATAAAATGATAATTTATATTCGTTGTCACTTACAAGTAGGTGAATTAATACTAAAATATTTCGTTTGTTCTCATACCGCTATATTTGACGTTGCCATGTGTTTAAAAAAAATGCAAATGTCTTTTGACGCACGACTAGTCTTTAAAAATCGGATACGAATTTTCGAAGTTGTTTGTTAAATTTTACACCTTGCTGTTACTGAGCAAAATCGAAATTACATTTTATCATGTAGATACATATATTATATACGTAACATATAGACACAAAATATATATTAGTTGATACACATCTCAAATAATTACTTCACACAGAATTGAGAAAGTAATAACCAACTTTACAAAAATGAATTTTCAACTTAGGTTGGGACAATATGTGTGTACCTATACATTAAACAAGTGCGAACGGACTCGCACATGAAGGGTTCCGTACCTCCGTATAATGTTTTAAAAATAGTTCAGTAAATAAAAACAAGTTTATTGTATGACAACTGCCTTTATTTTATAACTTCATTTTATTTTTTGTATTTGTTGTTATAGCGGCCTTAGTAATACAAAATCGGTAAAAATTTCTAGTGTTTAGACATTTGAATAGCTAGCTATTACGGTTCAAGAGATAGAGTCCTGTGACAGACGGACGGATAGAGAGAGGAGTCTCAGTAATAGGGTCCCGTTGGTACCCCTTGGGTACGGAATCCTAAAGAAAGACCAAGCATGAGTCACACTCGTAGACAGAGGGTTCAGTGCTATAGATATGGAAAAGTCTATTACAAAATTGCATGGATACAGGAAAAGGTGTTAGAAAAACTACGGCTAATAGTCAGTGCTAAAAGACGATTGTTGTGTCCTCTGATGCGAAAAATCGAGCTTACGGCAAATACGAAAACGATAATTCGTACGTACATACCTAAATGTACCGCACGAGATATTTGTGAATATGTATTGTTTTTCTTTACATATTTCTCCCTCCCTCTCCGAATTTCAATCGCCTCACTCGCAGAAGTTATCGAACACAATCATTTTGCCCCGCCTAATTAAACTATTTCACCCCATACTTGGCCGGCAAGCTCAAGAAACGATCATATTTATCATATACCCACAATTCCCCGAATATAGTAGATGCCGTGCGTTAACTTTGTTTTCGCTTTAACGCCCAGTAAAGCTTAAAGGGCTTCAGGACTGTTAACTTAATCTCAGTTCTGCAACGGATATCCAATCCCACGTGACCTGGTTGAGTGTTACGTGGCCGGATATCTTTTGTCTGAAATAGATTTCCTCTTTATACGTAACCCAAAAAAAAAAGGGATGATCCGAAATCGCGTTCCAGAAGAAATACTATCTGCCGTTATGGTATTACTCCGCGTATATTAACTATAATATATAATAAAACTATAGATGTATCAATTAAATTAACTAACTTATATTACTTTAAGTAATATACTAGGCCATACAACGTCGATCGAGGAGCTAATCGCAGATCATTCGAGCGCTATCTAAGGGAATCCTCGTCAATTGCGTATTTTATTCTTCAATGAATTTTTGCTATTTTTGTTATTTATTGAGTTTCATGCCACTTCCAGTATACAATCTGTGAATATTGTGATTAATTGTTACTTATGGTTTATGAGATAGTTTTAAGGCTGATGAACGGACGTCTGTTCATACACCGGTTTTATTTTGATATCCTTTAGAAGCCTAATCATTAAACCGGGTCAAACATGTGTATTTTTAAATGAGACATTAATAATAACAATTTTATGGAAGTCAGATTTAAGTGACTATCGTCGGGTTAAACGTCGGTCGTTAAAGAAACGAACGGAGTCACACCTCCACGCGGGCGGTCGAAAATCTTTGTTATAAAAAAAAATCTTAGATGACGACATTTTATGAGACAAAAAATTTTTATCGTCCCGGGAATTATTTATTTCGCTCAGTGGATTATTTATTCCGCTCAGTAGATTTTCCGACGCATGTTGATGAAATTAGATTTATAACGGAAAAATGTAACTAGTAATATGAATAATATTAGTTTATTATAATCTTCTTTTTCTCTTCCAGTATTAAATTACGGCCAAAAAACTATTCTTGAATTTACTATTATAAATATATTTTGTGTGGGTAGTTTTAATTTTTTTAAGCGACATCCAGCAGCCTCGTTTCGATCAGAATGATGAAGATGAAGACATTTAATAGCAATAAAGTGCCATTGGACCGGACCACTCGGTCGTCATTTTCCCTTTCCTGTGCTCACCTTCGGTAGCAAACGTAATGCACTTTTTATTGCGCGACTCACCGAGGTCATAGGTCGTTTTGCCGTTGTGTTTCGTATAGAACTATCACTGTTTATCGCTGTCCGTTGATTAACTACTGTTTATAGGTTAAACTAGCTGCTGCCTCTAAACGATCTTGATTAGTGCAGTTATTAAGAATAAAACCTCGCAGATATCATTAAATTGTTTCTACTGCTAATTAAATTTGTTTTAAATGGCGATTTTATGTTTTTATGGATCTCCAGTAAAGATCAACTAAACGATCCTTTTTCATAATGATTTATTACATTAGGTATATCATTACATTACAATTTTATTGAGTACCTGTCAATATATTTTATTACGTAAAATCACGTTATCACATTAAATCACTTAACATCATATAAAGAAACGTCAATTGATATTGTGACATAAAATAGTTTATTATAAATATCTGATTAGTGAGTAAAATAATTACCATTAAATTTGTGTAAGAGTCAAATTTCGTTAAGAAGATAAGTGGAAAATATTTTTTTATGATATAAACTTGTAAGAAATATTAGTCGATGAATACAATAATTACTAACATTGACGTATGGAGGCGCGCCCCGAGGCTTCTAACTTATTAAAATATTCTTAACCTTGTTTTAAATTCGAAATACCATCGATAATTACTCAGATTCGAACGTGGAGGCCAAAAATCGCAAGTTTGGATTTGTGGCGATTTCAGTATTGAAAATGCTTTTTTTTCGCTTCAGTAGGGTATCCATTTCCAATAAGACTTTTGAAAAAAAAAATTTAATGACCTACTTAAAATTAGAAGATTTCATAAAAGGATGTGACAAGTGCAAAAAAAAGTTTATGATATGCATAATTTTGATTTTAAGATTAATCGACAGTTATCATTTTTGTGAAATTGGCATCGCCCACATAGGATGCGCGTCACGAAACGAGTAGTGCGTTAAGTTTGCTCTTAATTCAGTAGTATGGCATATGGCAGTTGCCATATGTACTGCAAATAATATTGTAATAATAATTACATTTGGATATTAAAAATATTTTTATGATCAAATCAGTAGGGGTCTCATTTCAGCAAAAATACAAAAATAATTCGCTCTGGTATTATGAGCTCTAAGGTTAGGTGAACGATTGAGGTGTCAAAGGATGTATGGACAAGGACTATATGATGGTGAAAAAGATTTGAAAAATTTTCTTAAATTTCGGAAGAAAGAAACTAACCAAAATAGGTTGTTATCAGGAGATTTTTAAAATACTACTAAATTTATTTAGACATTTCTTCTCATAAGTTTGCTTTTCTGTGTTGAAGATTTACTTAATATCTGGAGCATTTTCTTCATTTTTCGAAAATAAAGAAAATTTTGAGACCAAGACATTTTTAAAAATTAGCTGTTTCAAAACTTACGACATGCGTCGAATGTGAATCGGGAGCTCTGATACTACTTTATAGTTACTAAAAACATTAATTTTCTAAATATCAACAGATATTTTTTTGTATAGCTTTTTAAAAAAAAAATTTGGTAACAAATTAACATTGATTTTATTTTTATTCCTTTTGTTATTGAGTTCATTTTCAATGTACTTAAAGTTCGAGATTTAATGTAACCGATGGAAACAGTTTTCGATTTAATTCTGTAAAATCTAAAGTTAAAGTCATTATGTTGGTTGTATTTTGGCAGTATTCGATGAGCGAGTGATTTATTACATTAAGTATAATTTTTTGTCCTTTTCGAATCAAATTTTTGTAAGTTTTTCATACTCCAGTTTTTTTTTATCGTTCTTTGGCTTTTCAATAACTAATTCGTTTTTGTTTCTTTCTCACAATTTATGAAAGTTCTCCCCTACATAAAAAATGTGTCCGAATGTGTAAACCTTAATTTATTTATTAGAGTATAACAATTACACTTGAACGAATAAAAACTTTTAAATAAATGAAAAGCAGCATAAACCAACTGAAAACGCATCCTATGTGACGGGATTTTCCCCTCCCATTTTACATCAACGAATTTTATCCTTTATCTAAATTAATTTTTACCCAGTGTTTAGAAATATTTCCATTTCAATTTTTGCATTAATTATACATTTTTTTACAAACTGTCAAGTAGATACTGCATTCTTCTGTAGCGTCATAAAAAAGGCGATATAAACCTGTATATAATGTTAAATAAATAATTTCAAATTCTATAAATAACAAATATATTTTAATGTATTCCTAATATCGGTTTATCATCTAGGGCAGTGTGCTGATGTAGAGACATACACGGAATAATATATTAATGCGAATATATCAGAAATAGAAAGAAACTTGTAATGTACGTGATTTCTAGGTAACTACTTAGATATTTAGACAGGTAGATAGAAACTTATTACTATTATTTATATCCATTGTGCTTATTAAATCGCTCAAAAAGAGTGTACTCCCAGGAACTATAATCCCTTGCCATAGAATTTAGATTTAGTTAATTTTGAAAACAATTTACAACTTGAATGAAGAACGTTTAATTCTCAATAATAATTGAATTGTACAATAAAACCACATTAATAAAGTTTAGGCCGAGAAACTTAAAGCTGTGACGCATATTTACTCCTGATAACATTATGATGTGACACCCGTCTACCGTGATGTCGCGTTTACATTAACAATTTATATACACACTATATCATTCAATAAAGCGAATTGTTTGCAATGAACATATTGTAATGCAAAATGCATACGATACAATATGGGAATAGGGAATTTAATATGTATCATGTATTCCGTTATATTATTTGCTTCTGTAATTAACAAGTTGAATCATATTGAATTCGCTTCGATAACAAAGACTTACATTGTCACTCGTATGCTGTTATGTTACTCATTTTATTATTCACATGTACAATAGAGTTAAATATAGCAATTAGTTTTTATAGTAATTGTAGAGATAATTAATCTTTGAGTTAGCGGCATTGAACTAAAAACTGTGTGCTTTTTGTTACAACTAAGAGGTATAATTAGGGACGCGTGAATAACACAAACAAGAGTCCAAATTCCAAAACGTCAACCCTTAGCCACCGACTACGGGCGTCGACGGTGTATGTGTTGTGTCGGTGACGCATCCTAGCGCCGGGAGATGGAAAAACGGAAAAGAAACGTAGGACCTCCTGCTGAAACCTGTTAAATCTCTCACCCCCAAAAGGTACGACAACGTGTACACAAATTCGGCCGAGCTATCGTCGGTTCACGTACTAACGAAGCACAATCACGTTCACGCACAGCGGTACCCGAAACGGTGACTGTTATTTTATTTTGTCCGAGTACATGAAACGCGGACGGTCGATATGGGAACTGCCCTGCGCAGTGGTCGCGAGTCGACTGCCGGCGCGCGATGCCGGCGCCCGCCTCGTCGGGGAGGAGCGGGCAGATTGCACATCGCTCACATATTCGTGCGGTGCGTTCTGACGGAATCTGATGATGTATCTACCTAAATGAAGTAATATATTCCAGAAAAAAAGTCGAAATCTTAATAGAATTTAAGATATATTAAATACAATTATTTTTTTTACATGGTCATTAATTTGTAGGTAATTTATTGATCTCGTAAAAAGCAATATAAACGCAGACGAGGATATTAACTAAATTGACATGCGTCAACGATAAAATCGTATAAGTATTTGACTATTGTAATTATTCGAATTATTTATTAAAATAAATAAATTTTCGTGCCAAAAATATTATATTTTGTTTTGTTAAAGTAGGCTTTAATATTGTTTATCAATTGTGCTGTAACCGTAAAATACACAGAAATTTAGAAAAAAAACATGCATAACTTTACAATTTAGGTTGCAACATTGCAAACAGCAACGGAGCCAGAATATAAGGAGTCGTGAGCCCACGTTAAGATAGTATTTAATTTGTATTAGACTTAAACATTAACAGGGTAGGTGGTTCACGAGGCGCTGAGCGCACACTCACGAAAGTATGTACTATAGTTCATTAATTTGTTCGCCGGTCCAACGAGGGACATTATGCATTATCATGTGCTATTTTCACTGAAAAACGCCTTTTGTTACGACGTGATATTTTATGAACCATACGTACGCTCGTAGTACATGTTGCTTAGTACCTAACGCGCTTGCGCCGACCGAATTTGTAAATTGTTGCGAAAATATCACGTGACGTTTTGTTGGCCAGTGATCTTGTAAGTCAACATTTTCTAAATAGTCGATCAACTCTTACGAGGACGTACATATTTGCGCTTTATATAAATCAAAATCTACATTAAATGGTCTCCGAGACAGACAAACATCTAATATTTGTCTATATCGGAGACCTGTTTTTCTGTTTAACATATTTCCTTATTGGTGTACGTAGTTTAGATTATGTTATTCATTTAGTAATTCTATTTCTAAGCGTTCATACTTATTATTATAAAAAAATTTGGTTGCCTGTAAAGTCGGTATACGGGCGAAAGTTTTACGTGACAACGACTTTGAATGGTAAAATCATTTTAATGTGAATATTCATTCGTATAGTAGGAAGAAGGATGAAATAATAGTAACAATTTAAAACATTTATTTATACAAAGAATTATATTTAAAACATTAATTTATACAAAGAATCTCGCACTGAATTTCATATTAACAAAATTTTATTTTTACCTTTACACATACATACGTATTTATATACAAATATACATACAATAACTTGCAATACATTTGCAAGCTATGCACTAATTCTCTAGTGCTGCGCGCGTGGCAGACCGATCATAGTTGAGTGGGAGAGAGACGCAAGGCATTCGGCGGGCCTCTCTCTCGTTCGGTGACTCATCGTTACGTTACCGAGCGTTACATTTTTCATAAGTGACTCCCAGCCGCAACCTAATTTAAGACGTTGTCACGTCAAAACATAATATTTGTAACTTATATTAAATCTTAATCTAAGGTGAAAAAAAAATTTTTTTTTTTTGGCAAGACTGCATAACGCAAAGTTTATTCACCCACTTCTCTACATACATATTATAAAACAACGTTTTTATTGTCTGTCCGTTTTTGCACTTATAACTACGGACTTGGTTTAGATGATTGGGTTTTTAATATGCAAATACGTTTTTTGGTCAGATTTTACTTACTTTTTCCCGCGGCTTTGCACGCGTAAAGATGAGTGAATACCTAACGTCCTATACAATTATGCGACATAAGGACGAATAGTAAAAATATATTTGCAAATACAAATGATTATTGGTTCGTTTTGCATGGCATGGGAGAGGGGCGGAATGACGAAGGAGATAAGAAAAGTGAGAGCGGTAGAGAGGGAGGAGAGAAGATAAAAAGAGGGACAGAGGGAGAGAGAGAGAGAGAGAGAGAGAGAGAGAGATAGGAAGTGAGAGGTTGAGCGAGAGATAGAGAGAGGACGAAACAAAGGGATTGAAATCGGTGATCATGATCGAGATGTAATGGAATCAGGATCGATGTTTCAATAACGATCAAAATTTTGATAGATTCTTAATACGAGCGAGCGCAGTCGCGGTCAATTGATTTTTATAGGACATGTAAGGTACATATACTGTTATTGTAAAAATATATGAATCGGTCCAACACTGTAGCGGCGTACATCTCACACGCATGCGCCTTGACTTATTAAAGGACAACTTGAAGACAAAGGGTATTGGGTATTGAATTTCCTTGTCGCTCGTCCGTTAATAAATCAATGTGTTAAGGTTATTGTTTTAGCGTGACATCGGGCCCGTCGCTGTCGGTGATGTGAAACTCATCACCCTGCGAAAGATCGTACAGTTTAAAAATACAGTATGAGACGAACTTGGTAAATTTTGACATGGTCGGCACCGTGCGACAATAGATACATATTTTTAAAAATCATTAAATACGATAAAATTGCAATGAAAAAAGAGTAGACTGTGGTTATATTCAGATTGCACTATTTCTATTTTAATATACGATATGACCAGAACCATTATATCACAATTTTGACTATTTATTCGTTATATAACGAATTAAGGTTAAAACATTTCTTTAAATCGGTGGTCAAGTGGATATTTAACAGATTATAATTCACGGGGACAATGGATACCGACAGTTATAAAAGGTGACGTGACGATATTTGGAATATTTATGTACGTATTTAATTCCAATGCATTCATTAACGTTTAAAGCAAATAAGTGCCAAAATGACTTTTCGAATCGCGTACCATAAATATGTAATCGTTCAATGTTAAAAAAAAAACCGTAAAATTCTATATAGTATTACAAATATTAACATAGGGACGAGCGTCCTCGATGTATTTTATGTATATAAATAGCGTATATTTTTTATTTAATTAACCTGTAGAATGCTGAACACATTGTAAACACCTTTGACGTGACAGCCTTGACAATGTAAACAGATAACGGCCGCGTCGCCCGCCGCAGCGGAAGCTGAATTCGAACAAGTGCGCATTACCTACGCGCGCGGACGTTGCAGAGCTGATGAAACCGTTTGCGTATGCATGAGCTAACGTAGAAACGGGATCAATTAGCACTACATATTAAACGAGTCCCGTGGACGAGCGGGTGAGACCTTTGTATAGGGCGCGACACTTTCTGGCTTCAATATCCGGTGCGTTGATGTTTGAAAGTTGGTTTTCCCAGTTTGCTGCTCGGCCACGGTGCCGAACCGTAAATATACGAACCTCCATACATATTTTCTGTATTGGTATTTTGTAGAATTCAATGGTTTTAAATTCTGTGAGGGATACATTCTTTGCAGAGAAGTCAATTCTTTTTACATTCTATATACAATTGAGGTATATGCTATTAGTTTTCTTTGTGAAATATTCAAAAAGCAATTATTGAAATAAATGATGAGTTGCTTAATAATTAAAAAAAATAGGGTAGTATATATAATTACTATTTTATATATATAAAGCAGCTAGAAATGCAGAATTGTAATTCGTACTATTTAAAATGGCTTAACAAAGTGCGAGCACAATTAGTGATAAATAGTTGCGTCTACACACACGACCAATTATAAATACAATTTCATATCCTTCATTAGTGGACTTAGTTTATGTAGACAGATGGCGGCCAATTATGGACAGCACTTCTCATGTACGTCTGGACACATATTTTGACGCTAAATACGTAGTGATTATAATTAAATAACAATTAGAATAGATTATTCACTATTTTACTAAGGTGCAATTTAATTAGGTACATTAATTTTTCATAAAATTGATATTATTTCATCAAGTTGCGGACCTGTTGCACACAATCGATGATAGCAATAGATTATTTCTGCGTTTTGTGGCAACAAGGTGTTATGATTTATAATTTCTATTTAGTACGATATAATTCTCTTACAAAATCTTTATAAATAAATCGAGTCAATTACTTAAATCATTTGAACTAAAACTTGAATCACCCAACTGCTAAGACATACTCTCCCACATCCTTTAGGTTAGCTTGAAGGGCTTTGACCCTTGACCCGGTGCAGCTCAGGAGCCGCTCACGGCCGCCGTCACTAACACGACGACGTCCAGAACCGATGGCTTAGCGTATTCTCTGAGGCGAGAAGCCTGTACTGTAATTGATGTAAGGAAAATTTGCCGCTAGTCAAAATCGAACCCGGTAACTTCTAGTTCGAACACTGTTACCGCTCAATTATCGAGAAATCAAAATTTGTATTGTCAGAATTGCCATATTCGAAATAATAACGATAAGATAGTTTTCGGAAGCGCTCGTTGTTCTACTTGGGTTTTAAGGGTACAACCTCAATTACCATAAGTTCAGTGAATAATATTGACACAATGCAAAATTCTTTACATAAGGGAAGTTGTAAATAAAAGAAGTTGTGTACTCCTTAAAATATAAGGCATTTCATGAATAACCCACACATTAAAAAATAAATATTTTACCTGTCTTGATAGATAAGTATTTATGCATTTTTTTACGCTTTTGTGACCAACCGCGTCCGATATAATCGGTTATCGAAGGCAAACCGTTAGCATACGACTCATATTATATTAATAATTTCATGATGTCACCCAATTTACTCTTATGGGATTTACTTTTTTTTTCCTTTCGAGCTACGGTACCCTACAAAAAAAAAACTATAAAATGAATTCAGTTCGAGCTCTATGAATTTCTTTACTCGATGACTAGGTATACAAATAATAAATATTTTCAAAAAACATTGATGGCGTCCACTTTTAACACAAGCATCCCTAATCAGTCGCGTGTCGACGCATCGCGTTGCGCTTTCCACTTTCCGAGGCCGCCGACGGACGCGAAACTGACTCCATTCAAACTTTCCAACGTCAAAGAGATTTGATCGCGCCGACAGCTCCCACGTACACACACGTCTTCAGCGAAAACTCCCCGCGTCCGCAACGTGCTCACAATGCGAATCGGCGCTGCCGGATGCATCCTCGGAACGGAGTCCCCCGTCTCGCTAATTCAATGGCGAACTACGTGAATATTTTAGGCGGAGCACGAACACGAAACAATATTATCGTGTCTCTCCTCCCCGGACGAGGGTGCGCGGCTTCGTGGGCGACAATGGCGCCTTTATCGACGCGACGAGAAGTTGTCGTGTTTGTCGCGTATACGGGACTTCATACAAACGAGCCGGAAAGTTGACAGCAATCGACATATTTTGTTTACGTACTCGATTAATTTATATATATATTACGCAATTATTAAATATGGGAACGCACTTCGGAGTTATATTTCTGCACAACACGAAGTCAAAGATCACTCACTACCTTCTATTCGTAATGACTAGTCCAAAACGGGCTTAAAATGTAACGAGTCAATAATAGAAGCATGTATTTTCTTTAAGAGATGTGGGGTAAACACATTATATCCACGTGGCGTTCATCCACCTCCAGAAATCGCCACCGCCGACCCAATAATCCCTCTCAAGATGGATATCCGATACTATATTTTTAAGATACAATAAATATTTTGCGCACGGCCCCGCCCGTGCGTCTTTCGGCAAACACACAAGCGGCTCTTTGATGGCGCGGAGTCGACGTGTTTGCTCCGCTGACGGAGTGAGGTCAAGTGACAAGAAAATTTCTTCAGATGATAGATGGTGTTGACTTGCGCAAATATTTTTCGTCTAAAAAGGTTATATATAGAAAGATTTTCTCCGATTCGGTGTTCCTAGAACTTTTAATATGACGGCCGCATAATAATGTGTATATGCACTAATTATTATAGTATTTTCTTACTTTATTATTTACTATAACACAGTTGCTATGTGCTAGTGGCGAAGTTTAAGGAAAGTAAATCAGATGAAAATTCTATTATATTATTTCGACTTACACTGATGATTACTTATAATATATATATATATTTGGGCGTGTGTGTGTTTGTGTGTACGCACACGCGCGCCCGCGCTCTCTCATCCTCACTCACTCACGCACGCACACGCATGCACGCACACACACGCACACACACACACACACACACACACGCACACACACACACACATAAATGAAGAGTTGTAAATCTTACAAAATTTACAGATAAAACATTAATATGTGACAGAGAATAAATAGGTCACCAAGAATACAAAATTAAAACAAAAATTAAAAAACCAAAACCCTTAAAACAACTATAAGATGTGACAACAAGCTGGTTGTTTCGTTGAGAGGTTAATTATTACTGAGTTGTGAAGCCGTGGTAGTGTTCAGATTTAGAATGTAAATGAATAACATCTGCCTTAGCGGTCTGAGCGCTTTATTTATGCTTGTTTACATTTTGCATAAATTAGACCTGCAAGCGCAACGTTCATTATGAGTAATTTAAATAGCAGATTATTTACATGTGATTACCTTGTCATACGATCACCAAGTCATTTCATTTATTACATAAACAATGTTGGTAGGTAACTTATTAGGAAATAATTCATGACAAAGTTTTTAAATAGATAATCTATTGATTTTACCTAAAATAACTGGTTTCGCTATATACGAGATCTTATAATTTTTTTGCGATGCAAGGATTGCGGTACGAGACTTGCATTTTTGTACATATTATTTTTTAATAGGATGCCATTTTTTTTTATAACACATACTAATATAGTAATATTTCTGAGGTAATATTTCTAAGTAAGCCCACTTAAAGCCTCCATTGGTTTTTCTGACATGCTTTGGTGTCAACAATTTTTGTTAAGTTTAGACAGAAAGTGCCTCTAAGTCAATTATCGTTAGCGACTGCGAACTCCTGAACTTTGATTCTACGAAGTCGACATTAATTAGATGTAATCCGCCTAGACCCATCACTCTCGAAAATTCCATGCACGTTTGAAAGTATGTGAACACTGAAGAATCGATGTCCATCAATCGTCTGTGGTTAACTGTATCTACCTATAGTCACTGTAGTTTTTCCGATTTTCAAGAAGACATCATTTGTGGCTGGTTGTACTTACCTTTATTCACTATCTAGTTCCTATTTATCTAGATAGCGTAGTTATACACTGCATATACAATCACAAAAATACTTATACAATTTGTAAAATTAATCGCCATTCATCATATCAAATAGATTTTTAAAGAGACGTCAATTTATCGCCCGCAAATAAAACGACTTTATATCCTTTATAGGCTAAAATCAAAACTTGAGGTTTGTGCGTTTGCTAGAAGAACCTTGGAATTTTGATGATCGGTGAATGAGCGAGTATTAGTGACAAAATTAAAAAAACTTCGATTGGCAATAGTTCCTAAACTAATATGTACATATATATATTTGTATGTATGAAAAGTATGGCATGGCTGTGCTTTTGTTTGTTTGCTTTTGCTCGACTGGGCGGAGGCACGATTGTGCTTCCAGATGTTTACATGTTGCTATACACAGACATAACGGGGTGAATATTATACATAAGATATTTTTCGAAAACTATAATTGTAGTCAATACTGAACCCAAAACAATAATTTTTAAAAGTAAGCTGATTTCCATGAAGGCTTTTTTTATTAGTCGTAACCCAGGGTCTAATTTACGATAGATACAATTTGTCATGTTTTATTACCTGGCAGTTAGACAAAGAATGATTTCCTTGAAGAGAGCGGAGCCGTAGGCAAATGTTCAAAGGAGTGACAAGTGTCTTTCATAGTTTCAAGAGATTTCATAGTTAATCGCGGAAACAATTTTAATTAAATTTGCCATGGAAACAGTTTGCATCCTGAATATGAGCATATATTACTTTTCATTACACAAAATTATTTAGAAAAAGATAGGCATTACAAAAGAGAAACCTAAACCTATATAACAGGAATAAATATAAAAATTATACTCTAAACGGCTGAGTATAGAAAAACAGTTATACGTAGAGCGCACTCAAAATTTCTGGAATGACTGAGAAAAAATTACTATGAATGGTCAAAAATCAAATTGTTTCTCAAAATATTCTCCATTAGCATAAATGCACTTTTTCATATGAGTAAACGAATTTTGAAAACATCTATGCCACTCGTCCCTGGTGACCTCGGAAACATGTTTTTTATACACTTCGACAGTCTCTTCTAGTGATGAAAATCGATGACCGCGTCATTGGTTCTTAATTTTTGCGAACAAAAAAAGTCACAAGATACTAGGTCGGGATTGTATGTAGAATTGCTCATAAGTTCTACGTTTTTCTCCTTCAAAAAATTGTTTTTTTGTTTGGCCATGTGAGAGCTAGCTGGCATTGCCGTGGTGCAAGATAATACGGTCATTTTTACGGAGTTCGTCAATAACTTTCGGCAAATAAATGGTCGTGTACCAATCACTATTCACAGTACGACAATTCTCCAAGGTAATAGCAGCCACATGTCCAGTTTTATTAAAAAAAAAAGCAACCATCCGTTTAGAGGCAGTTCGCTCCCATGCTACTTTAATTGTTTTTAGTGTCGACTACAGTTTTGTTTGGGGTTGTAGCAATAAACCAATGTTTAATCACACTGTTACTATGTTCCATACCAAATTTAACAACCTTTCCTTTAATCTGATAAGCAAGGCATGGTACCAAGTGACGCGGTCCGTTCTTTGTCCCTTAGTCAAATTGTGCGGGATTCACCGCAAGCACAGCTTTTTCATACCCAAATGTTTGTGTAGAATCGATTGTATTTGACTCGTGCCTATGTTTGCGGATGCTCAAACTCATGGTAGTGGAATCTCAAACACGCCTGTCTGTTTCGACCATACGTCGCACGGTATCGTTGTTTTTGTTGTTCACGGCGGTGGACGGGCGACCGTCACGAAATTCGTCACCGAGATTGATACGACCGCGCTTGAATTCGGCAAACCAGTTATAAATAGTCGCCTGGCATGGTGTTCATCGCCAAAAGCAGTTTGAAGTCGAGCGACGTCAAATTACACTTAAAATCGTAGAACATCAACTTAGAAAATTTTCGCTACTTAGTGATTAAGACACGCGATTTTTAAAATGACGCCACAGTGTAAGAACAATCGAAAGTTAGCTGACAAACTGTATTCTACAGCCAAAGTGTTTCATTTACAAATGTTACTTTTAAAATATTGTCTATGTAAGTGGCCAGTTCCAGAAACGTATAATGCACCCTACGTATTATAAATGTGAAAGTGATTTTCAATTACATAATCGCGTTCAAATCACTGAACGAATTATAATCATGATTCGCATACATATAGATTATATTTAGAAATAGGATATAAAATATTTATTACACAAAAATTAACATTTTTTTTTAAATACCGGAAAAGTTTGTATAATGTGAAACAAACATTGTTAAATTTTAATTTACACCATAGGCTTGCGGACGGAAAACAGCCAGTATCAATTTTATGCTCAAACGGCTAAATCGACTATAATGAAATTTTGTATCATACCATCACGATACCACGATAACAGATGATTGTATAAAGTAAAGAGTTGAACTCTTTCGAATATAAATAATATTTACGTGTCAATTTGTTTCTACAGAAGTGAATTTAATGACCTTGAAATTAATTAAGCAAAGAATAACGTAGGATTCGTAATTAAAGAATTAATTTATAATCGTTATGTAAACAAAAATTATGTTGGTGACCAACGTTACAATTTACAGCTACATTATGATTTGTTTTTCTTTTGTTAGGTCCTCATTAAATTTTCTTAGCTCTTCCTCTATATATTTTTCATCGTATCGGCACAATAAGCAAAACTGTATAAGCTTAGCTATCGTTGATAGAATTTAGACAAATGAGTCTCTTTGTTTCAAACATTACGATTAAAAAAAAAAAAGAAAATGCAAAAAACGTATTTAAGTCGATAAAATGTTACAATATAAGAGCGTTAAAATATATCATGTTTTGATCGATGGTAAGGTTTGAAACAAATAAATCTGAAACAACCACAGTAGTTATCAATTAAGTTCAATGAAGAAGTAAACAATGAGTTAATTCGGTACTTACCTGATTCTAAGTTGGGCATTATTCTGTATTATAAAATCTACTGACAATATGATGTACCTGTGCGGATGTGGACAATTAACTAAATTCTGGACAAATAGAACTGTTTATTGCGAATATGACACCTTTATTACAAGTCTGAGGTCACACTCTCGATGTGAGAAGACGGCTGAAGCTTTCCATGTAGTAAGTTGTCAAATGCAGAAGTTGCCATGTGCCTAGGTCATTCACATTAAATTGCAGCGTTCTTTTTAAGACTGACCTGTCGTCGTGGTCGTCGCGGTGGCGGGCGGTGTCCAGCGAGGGCGCGCGGTGCGGCCGGGCCAGCAGGCGCTGCGTGTCCGGGGCGGCGCCGCACGCGCGCGCGAACGCCACCGCCGCTTCCGTTGCTTCTTCGTCGTGACAGCAGTCGCCGCTGTCTTCGGCTGTACAAGATATGGCTAAATTAATATAAGTACAGTAATCAATTCAAATACTTGTAAATTTGATGTATGGCGTAAATTTAAAAATAATGTACGATGTACAAGTAGACGCTTCAAAAATATTCTTTATGTGATGCGACCAATTTAGATGTGTATCACAAAAAACATTGTATAATCTTACATGTTCACTATTATATATTGCTCAATAATTATAAATAGAATTCAATGCTTCTGTAGATGGGAATGGCATGCGTTAGTAGGTGTTATACGAACATGGTTCGTTTGCATACTCCCTAAACTAAATTGATAGTACAATTATTTTTTTTTTGTAATAGAATATATGCGATAGGTTTTGAACAATGCTTTATATACTATTTACATTGTTAGGAACTCGGCTTATAAACAAAATTATTAAATTACAAAATAACCCCTAACAAAATGTTCGAGAATAGTACCTCATGTTTCTTATCTTTAAAATGTAAACAACTCCGACGCCTACACGTTGTTTAGATTTTAAACTCATTTTGATTGGTTACAACAGTTTTCCAGACTGAAATGAATCAAAATTTTGTTTATTTATCTCGGACGTCACACGTTCATGTCTTGTTTTTATAAATAAATTATCGCCTTATTTACATTCGGAGAATATTCTAGTCGAGGGATATATAATTATACAGGAATTCGAATGCTAAACAGTCAATTTCATTTTTGCAATTAGTGTATTCATAAGTCAAGTGCGATCAACTACAATTATTAAAATAGTTACGTAGTAATAATTACTGTATCTCCGAGTTGCTGAATATACACCTCCCGCTCTTTTTTGGGTGTTTAATTTTCACCTTCTCGCTATTCTCAAGCCCCCTGATAGGGTTATTTCGTAGCCTTATGTGCTGAATATACTTTACAATAGTTGATTCCTTTACAACGGTCATTTTCACTTAAGTGTTCGTAAATAAATTAGTAATGTTGGATTTTGTTAGTCCAAAGTACAATTTAACGTGTTTCAGTCCTTTATTCTAAAATAAATAACACTGATCAAGATAATGACGACATATCATAGGTTGTATAGCATTAGTGACTCGTCACGTTTCTAATCTTTACTTGCATAATTAAATCATTTAATTATTTGCGTAATACAGAATAAACTGACAAAAATAAGCCAAGATCTAGTAGAGTTGCATAATATTTGTTAAGTAAATACCTGATACAGATAAGGAGAACATCAACCATTAAGATTTCAAAATACGCATTGCAGTAGTTTAATCATTGCTGTACGAATAATGTGACTGTATTCATTTTTTGTCAAAACGGGACATTGAAGAAAGATTCGCATCTGTATCACAAAAAATAAAATCACGTAAGGTACGAAACACGCAGTGATGGTAATGTGACTCGAGTCAGAAAAAAACGCTGCTGACGCGCTTAAATAGCTTACGCCGGGTATATCACAAGAGATGTATGTGTTTTTATCGGTGTATAATTCAATTAAAAATAACTTTTCCTTGCCCTTTACTTGAAAACACGGCAATTCAGCGTCCCGAAGCCTTTCTCGAGGACAGCAAGACGGAGTACAAAAAAAAAGGGACAATCCCGTTTGAAACAGGACGTATGGTCACTTTATGTATGAAATGTAGCACAAATAAATCCTACATAACCGAAAAAAATGTTTATTTAAACCTAACAATAAATACAATAAGATTTTACTACTCTGTGAATTCAGTAACCAAAATCATATAAGTAGAATGTTCGAGTCTTTATGTAAATGCTTGGTTCAGTTGCGAAATTATGTCAAATTTCGTTAATATTAATATAAATTTATTTTCAAATATAAGTGAACAACATTTATTTATAAGTGTGTTAAACATGAAATGAAGTTTATGCTGATTAGATTTTTAACTGAAACCGCCTGTCAACTTCAGACGAGGGCGTACACTACTACATAAAGAATGTCACCATCAAAAGCGATATACATCATTGCGCCAAATGCAAGCAGATGAATTACCGTATAGGAATGCCGGTGTATTCCAATGATGCGCAAGCGCCCCTGCTTGCAGCAGTTTGAATCGAGATTTCGTAGCATATAGATGTATCGCCCTCTGTTATTCTATGTCGGTTTTGGTTTGTACACATTTTAAATAAAACTGGATATTTATTAGCAATAGTTTGTCATGTCCTTATATATCTTTATAGTAACGCTGACGAAGAAATTTTAAAATAAAATGTTATAATTCTCGCAACCTAAAAATTAATATGTAGTTAACATTAATATGCCAGCTGGAGACCAACGCAGCAGCGACAAAGCCTAATCACAACACCACAATCGACACTCGGAACACATTTATGATAATTACTTAAAGCATTTATCGTTAGAGGATACAAGACTTCTGACTCGTATAAATCAAGTCAGTTATACCTGCATACAAATCTGCTGACAACAAAAATTTCATCTTGTCGTCGGTGTATTACAACGGCACACATTAGTGTTGTGTTTCTAACTTCAACCGCCTAACAACAAATGAAAAGCCTTAAGAACGCCTTTTTCATGTTTCTACAAGAAGCTAAATATAACGTTGTCCTATGTTCTTTCAAATTCGGCAATCAATCACCGTCGCATCTGTTACGACAAACATACTGTGCCTGCACACAGAATGAAATACCGGACGATGACACTATTTTATGGATGGGACCCTTAATGAGAAAAGAGCGATTGCGCTCACAAAACGATTTATGATCAATGGTCGACAAAACATTAAAGCACATAAGTCAAAATAATAGCATCGTGGCTAACGCAACGAAGGCAAAATCGAACGCAATACCACTCATAGTTCGCAGTCAAGCTTACAGTTTACACAGAGGGCAACTTATTTATGCGCAAAGCGCTGTAACGCATGTGGTATTATGGCGAAAGCAATTCTAACCGCTCACCGTCGAATTCGAGAAACAAATAAAATCACCTAGTTACCTACAAATACAGTCAATTACGATAAAATATAAAAAAAAAGGGACAATTGAGAAGAGTGTAGGCAATGGTGGAATTCTGCTAACAGTTTTTTTCTGATTTAACTGTCAAAGTAGTTTACAATTTTGACAGACAAAGAAGCAAACATACAGTACTTCCGGTCAAACAATTTACAACAGCTATACACAACTTATGTGACTATAATTTTAGGGTAGGAATGGCATAAAAATACAATTTTTGAACAAAAACGTGAGATATAACCAAGAAAAAATAACCAAGTTAAACAATCTTAATTTTAAAACCAGTCACACCTATCAAAATTATCAGATTTTGTAACCAAAATACGCCCACAATTTCAATTTAATTTTCGGTTATTGGTTGTTATTTTTTGATAAAAATTTAAATATGAAGAACATGCAACAACCAAAACAAAATTGTAGCCTACATTTACTTGCTCGAAAAAAAGCAAAAGAAAATGCAAAAGACGTGTTAATTCATGATTCAAGGTAATTAACGGAAGTTTTGTTATGACAGATTTTTGCTATGTATTTTTGTATTGTTTACAGTAGGTACCAGTAGTTAGGCCCTGGGGTTTCGTATGAATGTGCAAGTGCAATCGAGGTCCCAGCACAAGGCTACAAGAAGGGCGCCATGGGGTTTAGACGGTAGGAGTCAGACATAACTCGACTGGCCATCCCCAGGTCCTGAGTATCCTATGAGAATTTCCGCATGCAATATAAATCACTAGTCTCTATCTATCTATATCTTAAATTGGTATAATAAGAAGTTGTCTTTTTGTTTTAAATATCTAGCGATACGATTTTAGCAATACAGCTCCACTAATTTTGAATTTTGAAACATCATACAAACGTAATAAGCAAGTTATAAAATGCCTGTTCTAACTTTGAACAAAGGAATATTGCTCGGCACGAGAAACCTTATTTTAAATAAGAAAGCAAAGTTATACAGATCAATTTCTTGACACGTTTTATTGCGCTAGACGTCCCTGAAAGGCGGAGGAACAGTACATAACCAGCATCAAGACAGAGAGTTCTAAAATTGAGAAACTTGAATTTTCTTATACAACAAGCATAAGCAGGTAAATCAAGCTTTCTCTATGAATTTTTTTCAATTAAACAAGATGTAAATCATATAGCCAAGACTACATTTGAAAGAAAAGTGCCTACGAAAAATAAAGGAGAAGACCGAAAGTCAAGATAAAGTTTAGAAAAAAAAGAATAATAAAATTTATCGAATCTATGTCAGAAAAGGTGTGTCATTATAATTGACGAAAGTCAAAAACAATTTTATACCGTGTGAATTGAATATGTTTAAACTATATCAATTCTATAATGTGACAGTTCTTCCTCAATTTTAGGCGAAATAAATCTTTATCAATAAATCTTCGAACCATATTAATCAAACATTTTAACATTGGATTCAATTCGCCAGCTTTACATGTTCGTAATATGGGCATCCTACTCAACAACTTAACCAAAGCAGAAACAAGCCTATCAAGAAAAAAAATCTGTAAAACGGTTAACCCTGTAAGCCATCCCTAAAACTTCCCGATATAATATTTATCGACGTGTGAGTATCGATCGCTTTTTGAGTTCAAAAATATAGTTATCTCAATGCTGATACTTATCTTTAAACTTTTCCGGTCCAAAAAATCGATAAACGGTTGACCTTGTAAGCCATTCTTGATACATTTTGCTACTTTTGAGCTCAGTCCTCAAAAATATACCTAGCAGTAAATTATTGAATTTGAGCTCAAGGCATCGATTTTTGTGCTTATTAAAGTTCTCCGAACTCCAAAATTAATTTCTTCAGCTCTTCAAGTTCAAATATCTAGACTTGTTTAAATAAAGCAGAATTGTTTTAGTTTTATTTCTAGCTTCTAGTTGCGACAAGTAATAAATCAGATCAAATAAGAGTAAAAAAGGGTTCCGTTCTCTTAATTATCGCATCAGTCCTCAGTGAAATTAAGCAGTACATTTTATAAACAGTTTGCTCTTCACATCTATTTTTTATTTCCGTAGGAATTTAAAATTTTCATTTAAAATTTTCTATATAACATACGATACCAAAATAGTTGTTGAAAGAAAGTTTCTTAACGCGGTTTGAAGTAATAGTTGATTGGTACAAATCGTAAGAACGGAAAAGCCTTATACCCCCTCCATGCCACTTTCTCTTCTTCCCCCGCCCACCAACTTCAGATCCATTTCTGTCACCTCCTCTCATTCTATTTAAAATTTTTAATAAATGAATGTTTTTCATAATATTTTAAACGAAACTCTGATTTCATTACTTGCGTCATTTATATTGAAAAACAATTTTGTTCCCGATGGGGGTTCGCGTATACACATTTATTTTATTTCATAGATCTTTTCTTTGAAAAGTTAATGATTAATATTCAAAGCAGTTCTACAAATGAAGTCATTCGGTGTGTTGGATGATTTTTGTATGATTAAAATCTTATGAGGTCGCGTCACCGACATGCTAATGTTCGTGCATGCTTTAGTGGGATACACGCAGAGCGCGTGCAACGACCTGTGTACACCAGTGGCGGATTTATATTTTTTATGAGTGTAGGCCACTTTATTTCCGCCGCCCCATGTACCTTTCTAAAACAATGATTTTCTGAAATCTGCCGCCCTTAGGACGCTGCCGCCTCTAGGCCGCGGCCTATACGGCCTATTGACAAATCCAGGACTGGTGTACACACATATAGTAGAACTCACGAAACTTTGCCGCTGTGAAGTTCGTCATGAAAGCGTCGCAATGGAGTAAAATAGGGACGCGGCGGAAAGAAGAAAGGGTCGGGGAGCGTTATATCTGCGCAGTATATCATTCGCAGCCAATTCACAGTGGCAGAGTTTCGTGTGTTGTACTGTACGCAAATATATATATATATACACACCAATACTTTGTATATAAACGAGTGTAAGATACATACAGCTTATTATTACACGTCCTCAATCCTCACTGAAGGTTGTACATTACATATTACATATGTACATATAGGTTTTTGACTATCCTGAATATAATAGTCATTATTGTAAAATTATAACATTAGTATATTGCTCAGAGTGATGATCGATGTCAAAAATATACTATTGTCAATGATTTTAATTTTCAAATAAAGAAATTTTAAATCAGCGTACTGAGAATATTGTAATTGTTCAATTATTAGCAACAATATTAAACAATTATCGATATTAGCTTTTACTGGACATAATACTAAAAACAAAGACATAAAAATAATAAATTTGCCACTACAACGTTTTATATTTAAAACTAGAAAATAGAAAGGTACAACGTAATTTGGTGCATAGAGTCGTTTTTTAAATATTGGTATTAAATAGTCGTGGTTTTTGCGAAATGTATTTAATATATCGCATATTTGTTATCAAAATGAACAATTTTTTTTTAATGGAACTTTCTTACATATAGGCTGAAAATAAGTGTAGTACATATTACAAATTACTATAATAACTGCATATTTCTATGATACAACATTAAAATTAACTTATACAGAATGAAAAAACATAAAATCTCTATATTAAAATTAGTCTCATCAAAAAATAATATTGAAAATCTATCGTAATAGAAAACATAATAATACTGAAGGCTTCCGAACATGAACTACAGTTTGTTGATATAATTATAGAGCTATCTATTTTTTGTGGATCATCTTATTTTTTAGTACGATTTTTATGTAGATGGGTTTAATATTATTTATATTAAATGTGTATAAATGTTAGAAAAAATAAATAATAATTACAATAGGTAATTAAAAAGCAGAAATATTGCTTTGGAAATTGTATAATAATCTATATAATAACTACATATAATAAATTTACCAAAAGTAAAATCATTAATCAACCGCAACGCTGCCATTATTTTTTCGTAAAATTAATACTGAAGATTCAGAGAAAACGAATACATTTAGCAAAATTTATTACCTTACAATATTTATACATTTAAAACTCGAAGGCTATATACATTTTAGATTTGGCGCTTTAATTTTAATAGACTAATAAAAAAAGATGGCATATCATTATACCACTATTGCGACAACGATTCAAATTAAAAATAATAATCGACTTACGATCTAATTGAAATCCGTCGTTTTCAATGCAAGCGAAATTTTCCCACTGCACACCTTCCAGGCTCGTCTTCCACACTCGAGATTCGAGACGCCTCCGAGAGAGCCGTAACTTACATCTAACTAATTTACCCATACTTATTAGTTTAAATCTCGCTATGGAAATTTAATGCGGTGGCCCGACAACGTCTAGCGATTACCGGACTGAGCTTACGAAAGCGACGAATTTTTTTTTATCAGAACGTTGTGAGATAAAACTCTACGCCCGAATCGAGCTGGCGAGGGACGCGTCTTCAAGAACGCGATTCTCGGTTAATGTTTAGAGGTGAATTGCACGAGTTAGGTGTGATGTGATAATTAGACGGCCGTGAGTGTAAAATGCCGAGTTACAAATCGTTTAGCGTAAAAATTTTACTGCATATTTCTCATATTAAATCATGATTGGTTTTAAATGTTGGTGCAGATGTTTTTACAGCGTTTGTATATCGTCGTTTTGGTGACAATACGTTTTGTTTCCAAAATTCAGAGTAACACCCTCACTACCAATGTTATTCTTCTGCATCGGTTTTCAATAAATCGCACAACTGTGTAGGGTAACTTATTTAGATATAAGTCCTAATAAATAAACTAATTTATTTTCTTTCGAAATTTAGTGCACATTGCTTTAATTTTTTTTTTTGAGTCAATCACTACCTGATTCATCTCATTCGGAAAGAAAAATGTGTGACAATGCGAATCTTATCAGATAATGAGACATAGCTCCGCTATACTATTTATGTAAATCCATAAAATCCACGAGTGTCATACAGGCCACTTCCGATTTAAATATTTATTATTTGCTTTTTTTTTTTTTATTTACAATCCACAGTTAAATAATGCATATTTAAAATTGAATCTTAAAAAAATAATAAGTTTTATAAATCTTATTGTATTCTTAGGTAATATACCTATAAAACACACTATACAACACTCTTTTTTAAATTTTCATATTGTAATTAATTTGAAATTTTAAGTATAGGTTGAAAACAATTTCAATATTTTTAAGCAATTTGAGAAAAGTATGAAGATTTCGAGAAAATTATGAATGTATGCGGATGCACGATTTAATAATAAAAACGATATGACACATCGTTATGATACTGATTGCATTGTCACAATGTACTGAGTAATAATTCTGAGATATTGCATATTTAGTATGACATTCAAATTCGACCTATTTCGAAGTCATTCTTAAGAAATCGAACCTTACAAGTATTAACAGCAACGAATTGTTTTCGAGATATCGATTATTTAAGATTTTTTATTAATTTAATAAATTCTGGATAACATATAATTAATGTAATGTAAAAAAGTACTCATGTTTGGTCAATCATATAATTTATATGTTCCGGAAAGCTGATACACAAAATTAATGTTCAGACTTCTGTTTTTTGTGACTGCACAGGTGGCATAGAAATCACTAACATTACTAACTGCTTTTATAAGCTTTTCAATAGCACACAAATGTTATTGACTTTTCTAATCGTTTGCCGCAAAATCAATACCAAACGCATGCTGTAAGGCAAATTTTTACTTTAAACGGTAAAGTAAATTAAGTGAATTGAATTAAGTTCGAAAAAAGTCTAGAGCGGAGCGGTAAATGACAAATAAACCAATATTAAATAAACAGGACAATATGTTTGAAAAAGAAAATAATGGCAAGACGATTTTAGATTACCGTAATGGCAAGCCTGGTTTGTAAAGTGGCGGGATCTAGTGTTCAAGATTGGAGGTAGTCATAAATTATAAATCATGTGTGACCATGTAGAGAGATTGTGTTATCTTTTTTTTTCCTACCTTAAAACTTATATATATATATATATATACTACCTGATTCATCTCTATATATATAATACTATTTAAGTTTTCATGGAGATGAAGTTAGCACACAGATACGATATACCGTTAGCTATGAGAAGAGGCTGATGGATGAATAGCGCATTTTAATACGGGCTTTACGACAATGATTGAGTGAAATTTTTATAAGTAGTGATTGATCGGTCGCATAGTGGCCTAACGTCAACCGAAAAACGAATTTTAACTGATAATTTTTCACCATACAATCTTATGTTCAATAACAAAATACTGTCCCGGAACGCAGCTATAAATAATCAAAAAAACATTTCAAAGTTGACTAATGATCAATAAAACAATCAGGACAATAGACTTGCAAAAATAATGCTGTATATTGCGAATACCACCCGTAATACTAAGCATAAATCTATTATAACATGGTTACAATAATTACGATAAATCCATATCCATATTTTACTTAACCATATGTGTTTCTTCATTAATAATTATATAAAATATTATGTATGTGTAATCAAGTAATACTGTATCTGTATAGCACCAAAGGTTATAAATTTTGAAAAGAAAAAAAAGGTGACAAAATTTAACAGGAATAAGTACTATATACAAATGTTTGGTACAATGGCCTCCATTTTTTTTTTTGTAGATAGTATGGCCTATTTAGAACAAGTTAAAGTCAACATACCTTTGTAAAAAGTGTAAGTTTTTTTTTAAACACATTTTAATTATTTTCAAGTTTTTCTAACTTTTCACACATGACAAAATATCTTGTGAATGAAACATCCTATATTTTTGAAATATTTTTAGTTCTCTTTACTTATTACATTAAACATATAATACTAGGGATAATCCGTATGAGTTTCAGTGATACACTAACTGTCGTCATCACTAAGCAATTAATGTTTAGTGATGAGGATACAAAAATTCAGTGTGCACTTACGAAATTCTATTAAAAATATCTGGCCAAGAATATATCGGACCATGTTTATTACAGACTTCCGAAGCCATTATTACAAAGAAATGTTTGTATGTTGTTACAAATTTTCCATGTTTCCCGCACATAATAGTCATAAGCACTTTAGTCGCCTATAGTTACAAAAACCAGTAGGCGTGTCATCTATCGCTATAAAAATAGTGTAAACTAAAATGCATCAGCAAAAGAGCGATCTTCATGGCATTTAAGTTCGTTTGTTGAGAAGCTCAGTTTTTCAGCAATAACTCAAAAACAGTATATCTCACGATGTTCAAAATAATTTTCATTGAAAGTATTTATTGAACGTTATCTTTGTTATTTTTTTTATATTTTTTAGAGATAAGTTCTAGAAGATAGAGAGGAGGACACAATTTCTACAACTTTCGGAGCAATTATTTCCAAAACTATTCACGTAATCAGAGAAATCGCAGAGAAACCATAAAGCTTTTTTAAAAGAACTGTCGAGGTATATATCGCACGTTCCTATTTGCTGAAATATTTTTTAGCAAACATCAACGTGCGATATAGTTTTTTTCATGCGAAAATGTTTTTTCAGTTTGTTACATATTTGGAGAGCCCCCCTAGAAAATATTTATTTTTATTATTTAACCACCAAACTCGCACAAGACACCTACACTATAATTTTCAATAATACAGGTCTTGTAGTTTTTTAATAAAATACCTGTAACATACGGACGGATGGATGAACAGACGGACAGACATGATGATACTATAAGGGTTCCGTTTTTTGGCATTTTGGCTTGGAACCCTAAAAACGGGTTATTTTTTATTTATTCAAGTGATACTAAAAATTTCCCTAGCTTTTCTACTTTACAGAAATGTATCACAATGTACATGTTTGTTTCTTACTTCTTTAAAATCTATTTTCAAAAACGTCGCTCGTTTTCGCAATGTCCACTTCTATTTCTTATGCATGCACGCACTCGCTAGCGGTCATGCCCAATTTCATTTCTGTTTTTAGTTTTTCAGGCACCTCATTATTTTTTCGTATCAAATACTCCTGACTGATTATTTCGCCGCCTTCATAAACTAGGCTCTTTAGTCTACCTCAAACAAAAAAATCGAAATCGGAGGACCTAACTGGCAATAAAATCAGTCCATTTCTTCCGATGTACGAAACATGTACATTGTGATACATTTCTGTAAAGTAGAAAAGCTAGGGAAGTTTTTAGTATAACTTGAATAAATATAAAATAACGCAGGTTTTTTTTTTATTAGAATTTGTTAAAGCGTACATTGAATTTATTGTGTCCTCATCACTAAACATTAATTACCGTCAGTGTATTATTGAAACTGATACGGATTTTCTATAATATTATCTGTTTAAAGTAATAAGTAAAGAAATAAATAAAAAAAATACAAAAATACAAATCTTGTGAATGTATTTCAACAATACATTCACAAGGTAATTCATGCCATATGTTTATAGTCAGAAAATCTATAAAAAAATAATTAAAATGCGATTTAGAAATAAATGTTATACTTTTTAAAGAGGTATAGCGGCTTAATCTGGTTGTACATGACCCACATTGTCTATAAAAAAAAATGGGGTCGCTGTACCTAACATCCTATTTATATATTTTACTCGAATTATTATTATAAATACCATTTCGGCGAGCCTTCATCTCGATCTCCATTTTAACTCTTTCTTGCACTTCCATACTTAATGATCGTTCAATTCATGTTATTACAGTCAAATGTGCGCGACACCGAACACGACGACGGTATTTGACTAACGTGTCGATATCTCACAAACCTTTTTTGTATGAGTACATACTTATTGATATAGCTGCGATAAAGTGCAACGCAATATCATACTTATCTGACATTTAATATGATAACTGATTGCAAAATAGAAAAATACGTAGTTGTAGTTAATTACGAGATTTTCAAATGAGAAAACGAGAGGGAGAATGGAAAACTATTTGTTATCAAATAACATAATCTGTATTTGCCCACAATGGTAATCGCCTACGATTGCGCGATTAACAGTGATACGAATTTAGAATATTTAATGCTACATTTGCCATATATTCGTATCCTTAGCATATATTTTTGGTATTGATAAAAGTCATATTTTATTTTTCTCCAAACATCCATCTCAGCATACTCTTATAAAATATTAAAAGTTCGATAGACACGGCGCTGCCGTTCAAAAAAGATGTTTTCTAAACCTTTGGAAAAAAAATCTTTAACTTAAGGGTATTTCTAACAATGTAAACCAACAAAACTATGCAATCGTTTTGCAATAAATACATTGAACGCTGTTTTGTACGTCAGATTTGGCCCTAAGAGGTCGGGGAAGTGCGTTTCATTCTAATTCGTACATAGTTCCCAACGATCTCCTATGCATTTTAGACATAAAGAAGGCTTACAATACAGTAGCTCACTTTTCATTTTTTGATTATTATATTTAAAGCTTAGCTTTTCTATTTGAGTAAGAGTGTAGTAACTGCGTTTTTTGACAACTGAAGATTTATGTATGTATATATACACCTAGGTAATGAGTGCTTTAAAGTGCTAATTAGACAGACAAGATATTACAACCCAGTGACGTCATTGTTTACTAGCACCATACATAATAATGTTACACTCTGTCTGGTTAAATAGAGATGATATAGAATTTTTAATGGCTTATGGTTCATTGTATTTTTAACCAATTTTAATTTTGATTTCACTTTCAGTCACTAAGTCAAGGCAGCTTAGATAATTCATCAACAAATACAATATTTAAATATCAGTACTGTATTAGTATCAGTACAACTACACTGGTGCTCAGCTTTCTAGATCATCAATTGCTGTTAGTGAAGATGTGACTATTGTCCAAAATGGGACGTATGCGACTATTGGTTACTATATTAATCAAAATATTGCTAGCGTTTCATTAACAGCATCAAAAATAAGATTAGCATATTTAAGCATTTTTTTGATCACTTTGTTGTACTCTGCAGTAAACGAGTTGGTAACTGGTGGTTATATACTTTCGTATATTTTAATTGTACCATAAAAATTTTATGCCCGTTATTTTGCCTACAAATACAGATCTTGAAATATTGTAATAGAATTTGAAATTAATAAAATGGAACATTGAACTGAAAAACTCGGTATCTTGGTCTTTATGAACAAGGTAATTTATACACACAATGAAACTATAGGATGATTGTGTATATACATTAAAAATATTTGCCAAAAATTGATTACGGATGATGTATTGGAGTGAAAGTATTTTTAAAAACTTTTGTCGCTCTTTCTCTTCTCTGACATAACAATCTTCAAAAGCACAAGACGAATTTTTATAGGCTTTCACAGGTAACCTGAATGTAGCTTGGGGCAACATAGATTTTATTTCATTAAAATTCACTTATAGAAAATTAGTTCAATTGTAAAGATAAATTTAAAAGTTGCAGGCACAGATATTTAATCATAAGAAATAAAATATAAAAACTTTATTATAACAAAAACAATAGTTGTAAATGTGTTTAAACTCAATTTTCCATGCCACAATTTATAGGTAAGTCCCATTTATTTATTTTTTTGGATTATCATTTCCTATGAAGAAAATATAAACCTAGTAGTTTTTTCACAAAATTACTAGCTCCAATAAACAGTATAAATGCAAATGCCGTATGAAATGATGAAAATATGCAAAGCAATACAAACATTTCGTTTTAATATTCCACTTAAACTATAGAAATTTAAATATAATATTAAAGAGAATGTTAGTACACATTGAAAGTTAAATATTTTATTACTGCGAAGTTGTTCTTGTTGTTGTTCTGCAAATATATGTCTTTAATATTTGTCAACTTCTCATTTATTTCAGATAAAAAAAAAATAAGTATTACAATAGAGCATACATGGGAACATATGTTCCCAAAGAAAAAAAATGCACAATATATTTCATCACAATTAGTGCCATCTATTGAAATTGTTTTCTAATTTTTTTTTCCAAATGACGCCATTAGACATTGTACATATGCATTTCTTTGTTGCTTATCATTCTGGTAGATGTCGCTACTACAAGAAAAAAATTTTGAAGTTTATGAATTAAGCGCATTATTATTGTGCAATATCGATTGCAAAGTCTTTCTGAAATATAAATTAATAATAAAGATAGAGACTGACCGCTATCCGTATTGTGTCCATGCGTGTGCGGGTTATGTATTATTCTTATGCGTCTCTCTGGAGCCTGAATTTCTGGTGCTAAATGCCATCTCGCCGCATGCGCTTCACGCTCACCCCGAGGGAAGTAGAGGGGTGCAAGTGCAGCGAGGAGTGCGATCTCCGGTCCGCACGTACTGCATAGAACTACTAGCTGAGGCAGTTTATTCTGCTCCAAATGACGTCGGATTGTACCTAAAATCATGAACATTGATAACATTAGCAATATTGGTGTTTACTTGTTCAAGTCAAAAAACAACTAGAACGTTTTAAATTTACACTTAACCCGTTTAGAAATTTAAAAAAAACTTATTTTTGGAAGAATACCATATTAGTCATTAAATTTCTATTACAAAAAACTTTAAAATTAAAAAAAAATGTTTTATTAATTACTAAGACATTAGTTTAACACAAAGAATATGAGTATTACATTACTTCGAATGCTATAATTCAGAATAAGAAAAATAAAATTAACTGATCTAACTATAAGAACGAAATTTTCAATTTAAATGTATTAATGGATCTACAGAGAAGCATATATATTAAAATTACTTAATTTATTAAAAAAAATAAGCATAATCGGAAAGGATGTACTACATAATTTGTACAATAGCCACAGGACAAAATAAATGACAAACCGATTTTTTATAAAAGACACTGGACAAGGGAGAATAGAATTTAAGTGACATAATTACAAACTATGGACTTTTTGATTTTTCCCTTTTTACTTTGCTGTGAAATTTTGCTTCTTGGCAAATTTCACGATTCGAGGTCAAGGTTAAGGAATACCTTCAAGGTTTTGATTTACTTGCGAAAGTCAAATATTAGACATAAATGGCCCCATTTTTTAATTATGTTCACTTAGAAGTTTGATTTTTTTACAGCTGCAAGGGACTGCAGACCTAAAAACTATTTGACCTCAATTATAAATTGATACCCCCCCCCCCCCATGCATTCTATTGAAAAAGGTTATTGAGAAATAGACAGACAGACAAAGATATGATACTATAAGGATTCCCTTTTCCTTTTGAGGTATGGAATCCTAAAAATAATCAATAGCTGGCAAATATACTCTACATTGAAGGACTGATGTGCTTTTGATGTGTGTCTTTGTGTTGTGTCTGTGTCTTTGATGTGCTCATAGAAGGTTAAAGTTTTAGATAACATTTTAAAATACATTTATACTACTATATAAACTAGTAGGTTTTGGTTGTATATGAACATTTTTAGTAAAATTTTAGTAGAACAACTATTGATGCTGTATCATATTTTGAACCTAATATGTGAATAATACTAAAATTTCTGAATTCTCATTAATAACACCACATACATATTATGTTTATTGTATTTCAAAGTATATTCTTCACTGTTAACACATTTCTATATTATTTCGTATCACTCTAATAAGCAGTTGGTTCAGTCTTCCTGAGGGTCGTCTTCAATGGTCTCTTGGAACGCATTCACCGCCGCTTCGGGGCTTGTAAATTGTATACCTCTAAACTCGTCTTTCTTTTTCGGAAATGTCAAGACTTTACGATAGACGCGTCATTAGTTCTGCGTTAGAAACCTCCAAAAACTTGAATATGTGGACACGTTATCATGATGCTGTGGGGTAAATAACTTTTTCTGCGCCCTATGTGAGCTTCTATAAATGCGCCCTTGTTTTTTTAGATATTATAGGTACCCTAGCTAGAGCAATGTTATCTATAGACCTACTTTATTTCATTCAGGGTGATAAAATAAAGCACAAAGACCTTGATGTTGCTGGACCAATTATCTAACATTTTGGAAGAAAAATCTATGTTTTTAAAGAACTAGAATTGATGTGGGCAAACAAGCAGACGAGCTATTTAAGTGGACACTTCGCCTATTATACCACCCACTGTATCTCACTCACTAAAACTCAAACGCAAGTTCACTGGTGCAAATGTGTTGCCCATCCTGATGCTTAAGATTTAATTTTTGGGCCACTTTGGTCTTCATACTTCTATAATAAAATAACAATAACAATTAATTTAATTTTAAGTACTTGGTATGGTAGTTTTGAATAAGGAAGTTAGCATAATATAAATTGCGTTTAAGTATGAATTGAAGAAAAAATGTTTGGACTTGAGCCCTAGGGGCGCAGCGGGAACCTATTAGGAGCAAACCAAAAAAATAATATTCCTGCCTGGTCTGACCATTTCGCGCCCCCAGGTTTACGCCCTGTGCCGGGCACCGGTGGCACCGCCCTATTTACGGCACTATCTATTCAGACTCTCAACTGCTATTTTAGCGTTTTCGGAAAATCGACGTGAAAATAATTTAATTTTAAGTACTCTGTATGCTAGAGTTTTGAATAAGGAAGGTAGCATAATATAAATTGCGTTTAAGTATGAATCGGTGAAAAAACGTTTGGATTCGAGCACTAGAGGCGCAGCGGGAACCTATCAGGAGCAAACCAAAAAAATAATATTCCTGCCTGGTCTGACCATTTTCGCGCCCCCCAGAGTCTACGCCCTGTGCCTGGGCACCGTCCTATTTACGGTACTGTCTATTTAGACTCTCAACTGCTATTTTAGCGTTTTCGGAAAATCGACCCGAAAATAATTTAATTTTAAGTACTCGGTATGCTAGAGTTTTGAATAAGGAAGGTAGCATAATATAAATTGCGTTTAAGTATGAATTGGTGAAAAAACGTTTGGACTTGAGCCCCAGGGGCGCAGCGGGAACCTATCAGGAGCAAACCAAAAAATAATATTCCTGCCTGGTCTGACCATTTTCGCGCCCCGCAGAGTCTACGCCCTGTGCCTGGGCACCGGTGGCGCCCCCCTATTTACGGCACTGTCTATTCAGACTCTCAACTGCTATTTTAACGTTTTCGGAAAATCGACCCGAAACTAATTTAATTTTAAGTACTCGGTATGCTAGAGTTTTGAATAAGGAAGGTAGCATAATATAAATTGCGTTTAAGTATATATTGATGAAAAAACCTTTATTCGACAATATTTGCAAAGATTATTAATAAC
The DNA here is from genome assembly GCA_005406025.1 of Eumeta japonica. Taxonomy (NCBI): domain Eukaryota; kingdom Metazoa; phylum Arthropoda; class Insecta; order Lepidoptera; family Psychidae; genus Eumeta; species Eumeta japonica. Next base: position 244,962 of record BGZK01000311.1, on the reverse strand, counting down.
TACACAATATAGAAACGAATGAGTTCAGATAGTAAAGATTTATTAAAGCAAGCCATAAACTTTTTTAAAGATTTACTTTTCGCGCTTTCTTCATTGCGAAATCGTTGATAACCTTACGACAGGCACCGTCCTATGTCGCGTTCCTTTCTTGGCCAATCGTCGAGCGCAAGTAAGTTTTTATTAATTTGAGCTTACTGAATAATCTTTTGCAAGGAGCTACAGTCACTGGCATTGTTAAAAAGAATCTTTATAGCGACTACTACATTGGGAAACATCTCTTTTAAATCTAGTTCGACTATAGCTTTAAGAAGACCCAGATTTGAACTACGGTCCCATTTATTAATTAATATCTGCTGAATATTTGATACTCGAATCAGCAGCATCTTTTTTTAGTTTTTCATCTGGATAATTAGCAATCTGTTCTATTGTCAAAAAATTAAAAAGGTGGTGAATGTTGTGAAGTTTCTCGAATCGCCATGTGAATTCAGAAATCATTTTATCAATTGCTTCATACATATTAATTTTAAAACTTTCCTGTGGTGTAATATCATAGCCAGTGTCTGAGCATTCTCTTAGGTCGTGTCTTTTTGTTTTTCTGAAAATCGCCTTCAATTTCACATTCTTCACAAACTTTTTTTTTTTTCGAAAACGTTATCGTGAGTCTCGCGAATATTCCGAATCTACCTTCGTAATTCCTTGATTATTTGAGAGGCTTTGTCGATAGCGATACTATGTAATACTAAAGCTACGTTCACCCTATCCACAGACTCCAAAAGTTGATCCCAAATTTGCAGAGTAAATATAAATTTATAGTTTATTAGACCCATAATGCTTTTAGCTGTAGCTATGGTTTCTGCATTGTAATCGTTGGTAGTTAAAATCTTTACTTAAAATACGCTCGTGCGCTGCCAAAAAAATGAGCGCAATGTTTTGTCTAATTTAACAGACGTTTTTGATGATAATGGCATGTAAGTACGTATGTGTTGGAATCGAGCACTAGGGGCGCAGCGGGAACTTATCATGAGCAAACCAAAAAAATAATATTCCTGCCTGGTCTGACCATTTTCGCGCCCCCCAGAGTCTACGCCCTGTGCTTGGGGGCCGGTGGCACCGCCCTATTTACGGCACTGTCGTCATGAAGACTATTTTCCTAAAAGGACGCTTTTCGCGAACTTTTTTGAATACTCTTGAGTTAAAACGTACTCACTTAGCTAGTCCAGTCAAATAAGGTTTGAAATCAAAATTTTGGCACTCAACTTTGAATTTTTAATATAATTGAGTTTTAATGATACAAAAACAAGGTGTAAAGGTGTTTGTGTCTCCAACCACAGGCAAGGGCTGAAAAAAATTTTAGTGTTTTTTCGCAATTACTTGAAAACAGTAAACGAGGAACTTTTATGAGGAATCTAAATTTGGCAAATAAAAATTCATAACTTTTAAGCATTAAAATTTTGTATTTCTCATATTAAACATCACATTTTTTTAGGCAATTTAAAATAAAATAAAATTCGCATATTTTTGTACTACCTACGATTTTTTAAAATTAACATTCATCCCTTAAAATCTCTCTTATATCGTTAATTTTGAGTGGAGAGAGAAAAGTTATAGAAACTTTTTTATGTAAAATTTTAAGCTCTATACATTTTATTTTGAACATTTTCCCCTGATTCGTCTAACTTTTACCGTTTTCGAGTAATTGTGAAAAATTCCTTTTTAAATTATTTATTGAACACTTGCTGAGGGCTGCAGACACGAAAACGTTTACACATTGTTTTTGTATCATTAAAACTACATTATATGAAAAATACAAAGTGCCATTTTAATTTCAAACTTCATTTGACTGGACTAAACACTTTTTAATTATTGTCCTTTGGCTTTCAAGCAATACTAATGTCTTGATTTTCCGAAAAAAGAAGCAACGATTTTCTTGTCAGTACTTCGACTTTTTTAACATTCTTTGGCAGATATTCAAATGGAAAGACCCATTCTACTGATTGACTTTTTCTTATAGTTTCAAAGCAGTACTATCAGCTCTCGTCGCCTGTGACTATGTTATATAAACGACCAATGATTGTCCTCCATTAAGTTTTTATTTTTATCATGCTACGACACCACTCTACACAAAATTGTTTCTGGATATGTTAATAAATGTCACTCAAATGATGCGCAATGTCAAGAAGTAATATGGAGACAAGACGTATATTATTTTCTATAGCGAAGCACTATAACTGTCTTGGTGTTTCCACTCTCAAGATGGAACGCCGCACTTAAGTGTGCATTGTAAAATACGGGCCTTAAACCTCAACATGCTAAATCTTTACATTTGTCTCATACCAATAACTACAGTACAAATTTACTTATAAGTTACTTTTTATCGCTTTCAATTAGTTGTCGTTGCATCAATATTAGTTTTTAATTTTTAGTCTTAAATATTTCGCGGCATTTTTCGATTCAGATGAGAAAAAATACTGTGCATGCGCTGCAAATATAGATAAATGCGAATTCATAATTGCCATCCATTCCTTTTGATTCTATCTAAAGTCGCAAGTCTAAACTTAAAAATTTAATACAAACGTAATTTTTAAATGATTTAACAGTAGATTTTTCTTATTCACTTCTTTAGTTCATTTTCTCTTTTTATGGTCGAATTTGTTTTTTATTTCTTTCTTTCCGGGATTATTTTTGTTTCTCCATTATTTTCCGACTCAGAACAGAGAAGTACTGAGTAAGTGCTGCAAATAACCCAATAGACGTCAGTCGATTTTTAGACCGAGGCAAAATGGTAAAAACGGCCCTTATAGTTTTTTTTAATGAATATAATAAATGTCTTTTAAAAATACCAATTTTGTCAACATTAGTGTTTATCTTGATATATGTGTATTCATGTTGTTGCGAATTGTGCTCGCATAATAAAAAAATGTCGGTTAGGTCTTTGTACACATTATTAAGAAATTTGGTGAAACCAAATGTGCATGCCTTAAGCGCTTGTGACATACGTATGTTATTTAAATTAGAGGTTAATGATAATAAATGAGCTTTTCACCAAAAATCCTTTTTTGAAGTTCTTCAAAACTTTCCCGAAGTCACTAATTAAAATTATTATTTAATAATTGTTGTTAATATAAACATATTAGTAATTACATTAAAAATAACTTTGGAATTAATTAAAACGTTTGAAAATAATTAAAAACAAATTATAAAAAAAAACAAATTCTAGGACAAATTTGAACCCGTGCATTTTGCGCGCGCGTCTTAAAGCTAAACAGTTAAACTAAAAAGTACAGCTGTTTCTCAGGCGAAAATAGTTGTTTTATTTTTGATATTACTACTGCCATCTGTTGGCAATTACAAAAACATAAAACATTCATTTCAATCTCCATTTCAGATATTTAAGCGAAATAACAGATCAGAACATGAATAACTGCGAGTTAAAAAAATTCAATTACAGCTAATCGGTACTATGTCAAGCTATGATTTACAATACAGTTATTCTCAATCGATTAGTGATGAGATGATGAGATGAGATGAGAGAAATTAAGTTTATAAGCTAAATAGTTTTTAGTTATCGTGATTACACGGGATTTTCAGGCCACAGTAGAAGCATACCTACGCTCGCGCTTAAGGCATGCAATAAAACTACAAATAAACTATCCAAAAATAGAATATCACATTTCTCAACCCTGCGCGCGTCTCCTTCACTTCAGTCGGTGCTTTTGATGTGTATTGACATTCTTTTTAAATGAATTTATTTTTGTCAAATGGATGAAATGGACGAAATTTTCGACAGGCAGATTTCTAGGTCGAAAGATCTATAGCATTCAAAAATTTATTATAAACTTATTGGTACAAATACTCACGTAAAGCTACGTGTGTAGCGACGTCAGGCGGAAAATTCCTTCTAGGCGTACTTATGAAGCAGAGTGCTAGTGTACGAACGCCAATTTCCTGTGCCTTGTATAGAACATTCCTACAATAAAAAGATACACTTATATAAGTGAATATTATTATTAGGTAAGTATTGAACAATTACAGTAGAATTCATTCAGATTTCATAAATAATGATATTGTAGAGATATAAAAGTAATATTTTTTAAATCTAAATTTAGAAAAGATTACTAATAATAATAATAATTTAATAATGTAATAATAATAATTTTCTAAATCTAAATTTAGAAAAGATTAAGCAAGCGTCAACTGTCGCTAAGGAGCTAAGAATGTATTTCGTGAATTGACATGTTCACGTTCTGAATTATTTTTCTTAGAAACAGCTACTTCAATGACCATGGTTTCTTTGGCAAAGTTGTTCGAATAAAGGAGATTATTAATATTTGCGGAAAAATGCATGAATAATTCTATATGGTATATAAACTTTAATAATATCATGTTTTTGTTTTCATTATAACAATAATAAGAATATTTTATTATATTAGATAGGGAAAAAGTTTTTCGTATTTTAAAAGTTGCAGTAAAATCTCTTTCGCTGTATTGTTTTTATTTGGCTAGTTTTGATACCATTAAGTAATGACATTTTAAAAAAGGAAAATAAAAGTAAAAAACGGTTTTTCTATTGTTTTACTGTCCACCAAAATGAGTGAATTTAATGTAGAAAATCGATACACACTTAAGTTTTATTACAAAGAAGTGGAAAATGGGACAAGTCGTGAAAAATATTTGTAACATTTAAGGTCCTAATGAAGTGTCGGTATGAGTAGCAAAAAACTGGTTTAAACGGTTTTCAGTCTGGTAATTTTAATGTCGAAGATGAACATCGCTCTGGTCGACCTGTTACAGATAAAGTCGATGCCATTTTGGAAAAAGTAGAGTAATATCTGTATTTTAGTTCTATACGACATAGCGAAAGAGCTGGGGATTGACCACAAAACATTTTGACCTATTAAAAAAAGCTAGATATACAAAAATAATTGATACTTGGGTTACACACGAGCTCACTGAAAGAAATCTAATGGATTGTGTACTATTTTGTGGTTCTCCACTGAAAGGTAATGAAACTGAACCGTTTTCGAAAAGATTTATTACTGGTGATGAAGAATGGATTACCTATGACAAAAACGTGCGAAAAAGGTCATGTCAAAAGGAAAGAAAGCTTCACAGACTATGGCAGAACTCAAATTAACTCGCTATAAGTTGATGCTATGTATAATATGGTGGGATTGAAAGGGCATTATTCATTATGAGTTTTTACCGCCGGACAAAACCATTAATTCGGATCTCTATTGCTTGTTGATGACACTCAAGCAAGAAGTAGAGAAAAAGCTATCGGAATCAATGAACAGAAAGGGCGTAGTTTTTCCTCACAATAATGCTAAACCATACACATTTTCAATTACTCAGCAAATATTAGGAAAGTTTGGTTGGGAAGAATTAATGCATCCACCATATAGCCCTTATCTTGCGATTTCAGATTTTCAGCTATTGCGGTCTCTTCAGAATTCTTTGGGTATCGTTTAGTTAACATCAAGAGAGCACTGTCAAAACTATTAGTCAAAGTTTTTTTTGGTCAGACACTCCAAAGTTTCTACAGCAATGGGATTGTCACGACTAAACAATGGAAACAAGTTGTTGAAAAAATGTGTATACACATATAATAATTAAATGAAAATAAAATATGTTGAAAAATTATCTTGAATTTGTATATACCATAATTACAAAAAAAAATTTCCCCCCATCTTTTAAGATCAATGCAAAGTTCAATTGCAACAAATGCACTGATGCAAGGTTCAATTGTGAAGAATTAATGAAACTATTACAGACTGAATCAATGACTGGCCCGTCTTGTATTGACCTCAAATACTAGAATAGTGAAAAAAAAATAGACACTTACTTGTAGCAGTTGTGAAGGGCGTTTTCAGCAGCACTATGATACTTGGCCACATACTTAGGACTGACTGTGTGTATAATATGCCGGCATGGCAATTCATGGCCGAGGGTAACGCAAACCTCACCAGTACGACATTCTGAAATAAAGTATTTGATCAATATGCCAAAATTCTAAGTACTCAATTGATTATAAATTATGGCTTCTGTACTTAATAGTTTTAAATTATCTAATTCACTATGAAGCGTCTATTGTGAAAAAATAAATAAATAAAACGCCATTTTTATGAAACAAACATAACAAGTTCAAAAATTGTTAGAAATATTGGACTTTCGACTTAGATATCAGCATTGGGATAAAGGTCGAAATGAGCATCCGAGTTGTGGTAGTATTTTAAGATCAAAAGCGTAAAAGGAAACAAAACCGAAATGATATTGAAGTCAGCTGTTGAAAGTCAAATGCAGATGACGCACTGTCGTATGGTGATATTTCTGATTTTTAAGAATTTTTATATTTATAAAATATATTCGTCAGATCATATTTAGTGCACTGATAGCGTAAGCACGATCACCTCGTTTTTGTGTGCTATATAAAAAAATAATCTACTTTTTTCATGTAGTGTTTACTTTACAATGTTTCTTTTAATTGAATACTGTTAATGTGTAGGTGCCAACAGATACTACATTATAATAAAGTCTAACTTGGGTGTAAACTTACTAATTAATTTGCAATGTTTATTTGACATAACATTGCTTTTTAAACATAGTTACGACTTTTATCGTATTTGGAAAACCTATGGATTACTATATTGAAATGAAAAATCTTTGAAAATGAAAAGCCAACCCTCGTGCCGAACATAAATGTAGGGACTTTCACTACGGATATTCAAACAGTTTTTATGAAATCTGTACACATAATAGCGAAATAATACTGACTAACTAATTCATTACGAGATCTCCGAGATTATAGATCCAATTGACTTGAACTTTTACATAGTTACTTTTTTCGGGACATAGACGCTGACTTAGAACGGATTTTAAGCAAATTCTATAAAAAAATTTTTTACATGGGCGAAGCCGCAGACAAAAGCTAGTAGTTTCTATACTGTCCATAATACTGAGTAAAGTTCCATTCTCTCAATTTTCTACATTAATTTTAATTTTACAGTCACTTGTAAACAACATATCCAAATTTATATATTACTTTGCACATAAGCTACTGATTTGGTACAGTTTTTTTTTATTTTTTTAATTATGATCACATACTTTCGCATGAATTATTGTATTTATATATTAATAATGGAAAACAAACATAAATATAATCATTTTTGAATAACAATATTATTGGATGGTGTAAATGAATTGTTTACCCTTGGATCTTGTTAGTATTTCCTCTTTGAGTCCTGGTCCCGCAACAGCTAAAATCCGTTCGCTGACTGCATTCACCTCGGTCAAGGTCTCATCCGTTGTGTTGGTGACCGCGTCTACTTCTAAAGTTGATATGTCTCCTTGCCTGCAAATGATATAACGTCAAACATAATATTCATCACCTTATGTCCGTTTGAGTCCGGAACAGGCGCGAAAAAAATATTTTTGTGACCTTTTTTTAAAGGGCAAACATTAATTTCAACATTCGAAGATGCGATAACTATTGAAAAGGCGTCACAATAGCGAGTCAGTTTCTTTCATATCACTATATTATTCCTTTATATCGCATATAACCAATTATTATCAAATAATAAAATAAACAACAAAAATTGGTTGCCTGTAAAGTCGGTATACGGGCGAAAGTTTTACGTGACAACGACTTTGAGTGGTAAAATCATTTTAATGTGAATATTCATTCGTATAGTAGGAAGAAGGATGAAATAATAGTAACAATTTAAAACATTTATTTATACAAAGAATTATATTTAAAACATTAATTTATACAAAGAATCTCGCACTGAATTTCATATTAACAAAATTTTATTTTACCTTTACACATACATACGTATTTATATACAAATATACATACAATAACTTGCAATACATTTGCGTCTCTCTCTCTCGCTCTTAGGCGGGCTAACTGTGCTCGAGTGGAAGGGACGCCTTTCACTTTTATGTCTGTCTCTCTCGCTCTTAGGCGGGCTAACCATGCCGAGTGGAGGGACGCGTGCCTCTCACTCGCTCTCATTGTGAAGTGAGCGGGCGGGCAGTTTCTTGAAGTGTCACCGGCAAACCAATTTATAAGACGTTGTCACGTCAAAATCTCTATCTTGCTGACAAGTTTTAGGTGTAATTTATTGTCGCATAACTAATAAACAGATCGAATCTGTCGAAAGAGCAGACATTAATCTTATAATTTTGAAAAAAATCAGACAAGACATACACCGCATGTGAAAAACTCATCACTGTTTTTGCCTGTTTAAATGTGTTAGTAATAGTAAAATATAAATGAAAAATTGAAATGTATAATTTCTTTGTGGAAAATTCTACTTGTATAATCCGCCATTATATTAATGTATTAAATAAATATTTCTGTTTTAAAATTAATAGAAATATGGACTTTCTGTATACGAGACTATATGTACGGCAGTATTACCTATTATGTAGGTATTTTTAAATATTCTATCTGAGATTATAACTGTTGTATTCACCAATTTAGACATATATACCATCTTATAAAACAAACAACAAACTATTCTGAGATGTATGACATATGACATGAGACATTGAAGCACTAGACTCCACAATCACTTTTCAGTTATGCTAATTTGGACATAAAAACAAACAATTAATTTAATTTCTCGTTGTAGTGATGAGGAAATAGATAAGAAACAAAATATATTAATCACCATATAGCGAATCGTTCATTGATGGCGGGGTCGTGCGCGTGCGGCGGACGCGCATGTTTAGGCTCCCCCAGTGCTGAATAGTCGGTGGGCGGCGCGGGCGGCGAGTGCGCCCAGCGCGCCAGCGACGTGGCCGGCACGCGAACCGTGCTACGAGAGCTCGGCGCGCGCATTGTGCGCACCTCTGAAATGTACATCCATAAAGCACATCAATAAACAAAATTAATACATGTTATTACATCATACAACTAATTCTGAATTAGAATGTAATTGTTATTAGGTCGCCAATATTAATTACTTATAAAGTGATGAAAACTTGTTCAATATTGAGTTGAATGTGTGTATTTATTACATAATAATAAAATACATAACGACACTTCTTGACTAATCAAACAATTGGATCTATTATTTTATTATTTTTATGTATTCTATTAAATTATTTTCCATACTTAATTCATTAGTTTACATTATTCACATTCAATCCCAAAAAGACATATTTTAAATATGTACGTCGAGTAAATACCGAGAAAGAAAAGCTTTTTTTTTATAGACGCATATCGAATGATTTATTCAGTTTTATACGGCACAGTAAGAAATTATAAGCCAATATAAACTTGTGTCAAGGTCTTCTTTGCTTGGCGTTTATCGTTTCCCCGACGTTACATAATAAACGTTACGTGAACCGCAAATACTCAAACAAAAACGATGACAGCACGAAGTTCTCGAGGCCGATTGTGAAGAAAAAAAGAGGGAAACAATAGCTTTTGTACCGTAGCCTTGCGTAGAAAAATATTTAAATGTTTTTTTTTTTTATATCTAAAACTTTGAAAATATGTGAATTACAATTTTATTGACGTTCAAAAAATTATAAGCATTAATTTATTTTAATGTCATTACGTGATTAAGCGAGAGCCGTATTATGCACATGTTAACGATGCATTGACTATACCATGCATAAAAAAATATTTTAATATGATTTGTAGAAAAAAAATAATGTTGGGTTTTTTGGAAACATGTCAATTACCATGTTGGTTTCACAACTAATAAGCACAAATGAATTTTGATGTCAGTACGTCATTAAACAAAAGTTGTGTCACACACATGGTAACGATGCACAAGTGTTTTATACGTCACAGAGAAAGTTGACGGCGATTTTATATAAAAATTTATTTAGAAAATAAAATTAATATTCCTTTTAATTTTTTAATGATAAAGTATAGTTATTTTTTCTATATTCTCAAAGCACACTCTTAAAATAAATTTACCTAGTGTCACAGTCATTGCCAAAGAATAAAGTTACTTTGGTTATTAAATATTATTTACGCGAACAAAGAGATCACGGCGTATCCCATAAGCTAGAGTCAAATACGTCTATGCAGGCCCGCGACTCAACTCAATCTGACCTCGCTCAAAGTACGGAGGCTACATCGTATAAATAGGGGGGAGGGTTAGAGGGAGGGAGGTCGTTAAACACGTGACGTCACGGGGTCACCGACCAACGGGAACTAGGTCAGTCGACGGCGGACGTAGTGCTCGATCTCTGATTAATTATAAAGTAAACGTAACTAAGACAAAAACATACAAATGAGCAAAAATTAAAATATGTGACCTATGAACTTTGAATATTTAACACTTTAAAAAACACTATTATTATTGAGACATTCATATCCAATACAATCTAATTGAACGGCAATTATAGAGTTATCACATACGATATTTTTATTTCCTTTTTCTTTGACATTTCCATGTATTTGTATAATCCAAAACAATGTAGCTTGAAGATTCATCGAAGAAAAATTTGCAAATTGATATTACGAAGATTGCATTATTACATAACACAAATTTGTTAAGTTCGAAGTGAATTTGTGTACGCTTGGGTTCCTTATTTTTTTCCGCGTATTAAAAAAATACTCCAATTCAGGTATCAGTTATTTCTTTTAGATACAGAATCAGAAAGTAAAGGTTTGATGGTTGACCATAGGTGAATCGATCAATGAATTTTTAAATTGACTCTCATTAAGACTATTTGCTCTATGCCTCGGGGAGTAGCAAATTGAGCGGTTATTCGTGGATATCTTCCAAACACCGGGTCAGCATAGGGGTTTAAAATCCAAGGGTTTCAATTTTAAATAAGATTGGGAGAGGGTGTGCCCCTGCGATGGGGTAACAAGAAAACGGACGAACACCCCGCACAGGAAGAGAAAAACGACAAATAAAGATGGCCACGCACATAAAGAGATATGATAATATTGACACACAACGACTCTAATGCTCGGGTCCCATTGCGTATTCTTTGAAATACACAGCCGAAAAATAAACATCCTTTCGCTTCTGTGTTAATGAGTTAGAACAATGCCGGTTTTATCGCACGTAGGCGTCGAGTGCATTACTGAATCATTACGCGACGGTGTCGCTAATGCGTTGCGCACGTGAGGCGGGTCTCTCGTTTGCCAGATGCGGCCGCAAACAGAACTTGTGCAATGTATGAATCTCTTAATTGAAGCCGTTTGTTCGTATATATTCCTAAGGAAAAGCAACTGGACGGTTTTCGAAAATTCTCTCATTGCCTTAAAGCTTACAGTATTATGTACGATAAGTAATGGTGTTACAATTTAGTTCGAATTTTTTCTACTTGAATAATTAAGGATATCGTATGATATAACAATATTTGCAAATAAAACTTAAGAGAAATGGCTAATTTGACTTCCTGTTCGCCTTTCGCTAAACATAGCTACAAATACATTAAATAATGTGTAAAACAATAAAACATTCGATCGTAATTGAATCTACAAAATAATATTTGCAATCCAAAAAACTTTTAAGCTATTGTATATTAAGCTATTGCAAAGCTTTTATCGCGGGCTTTGAGCGCGGCTACCGAATTGAGAAATTCCGTAACGAAAATAAAACCTAACACCTCCCACCCCGCCTACCATGTAGCTTGGCCGAGCGTTCGCATAATGTGTATGTATATGGTACGACTGTACGAAGCTGTACGAAGCTCGCACGGATCGAGACGAGCTGCTCCGAAATCAGACGAATACGTAAGCAGCTGTTTGTGAGAAAGTATATAGGTGTATAGGTATCTATCATATCTTTATAATGCCACACTCACCGCATGTGCCCCGTAAGTATACATGTAGGTATATATGTATACATAGGTGTACCTATGTACAACAGTGAATAGCAGTTGCTGGTGAATAGCTATACGCGTAAAATTTGTGTATAGTGTTTTAAATATTAATAAACAAAGTGTATTTATTAATGAAGAAAGTGATGAAAAACTTGAATTAATATCAAAGAAAAAAAAATATACTGCATAAATAAATAATTATAATTGCATAAGTTGATAAAAAATGCAATAGCTTCACCGCTGCAGTTCCCGAGTGCCAAACGTTTAATTTTATTTTCCTCTTTCATCACTTGGAACTTATGGATACTTTGCTTATTATTAAATAAGTAATTTTATAATACGAGGGAAGAATGGAGTATAAAAAAAAGTAGAATATATAGAATCTTTTATCCTGCAGCCTAAATGTGGGTGTGAGTCGGAAACTGAGTGGGATGATTTTAACTTAACACCAGGATCGAAACTGCGACTGGAATCAGAGGTATAGGAGCCATCCATAAATTATAAGATTTTTTGATTCTCCCCCCGTCCTTATCACAGGTGGTCACACTTAAATAAAAACAGCAGTTTTTACATTTTTTTTCTAAAATACTTTAGATATTGGACAAAACAAAAGACTTAAACCTTTTTTTGTTTTCGTTTTTCGGATTTGACGTCACAAAGCTTTTGACCTGCTCCTTGTCGCGCATTGTCACATTTCGTTGACCCCCCCAACGTGTGACGTAATTTATGGATGGCCCCATAGGAGCGGGACGAGCAACAAAAGGGGAAGCGATTTTATATTGGATTCAATTTTATATTCATGCGAGTGAAACCGCGGTTTAGAGAAGGGCAGGTATGGCGATTCGGATCAAAATGAAAAGCGAAATTGTGATCGGCATCGACACACGGCCTGGAGTCGGTGTCGAAAATATGATATGGATCGTAGTAGTAATAGCGATTTTCTTACGGCGACGGATGCAAATTACTCTACCAATGTATATTCCTGCAGGCGAAGCCGTAGGCGGCCGTTATTATTTGATTACATCGAAAACAACGGGCGTTTAAAATGCAAGAAAGCGTATAACTTTTACGTTACTCTAATTTTACAGTAGAGAGAAAAGGCATTTTAACAAAGAGAAGGATGACTTGCTCGGATACAAAGTTTGGAATACAGCCAAATGTTTACGTCTTATTATAGAGGTCATATTGGAAAATCAATATTTACCACTACCGTCCTCAACATCTCACGCACAGTTTTGTGTAGAATTTTATAAATGATTGATTTGGGTTTCGACCTAGTTTTTTGGTAATGAACCGTTATCAAATGTTATGAAGTGACAATTAATGAATACGTATGATAATGTTCACAATCAACCGAAGTAGAAGTTACAAAAAAGGAGCGATTAGCATCAAAAGAAAATATAAACTGGAAATCAAAATCCAAATGAATAGGTATGTTAGTTTTGTTCAGTTAACAGGGGATATCCCTATAGGACACGATTACTGGCTCGATTTTTTTTGCGTGTCATTCTCGCGTTTTTAATTTCACTTTATATACTTATTATGCCCTAGCGACGATCGAGCTTCGACGTACATTGTAACGATTTTTTTTTTATTTTTGGAAGTAAATTATGAAAATTTAAAATTTTGATCAAGCATATTACGTGATGTATTAAATGAAAAGGTTCATTATGTGTAATACAAATATATATGATTTTAATAAATTAAAACGTAGCTTAAAAGTTACTAAAGATAATATACGGAAAATCCAATACTTCTCTATATCTCGAAAATAAATTCTTTTCGAATAACAAATTATTTAAAGAAAAATAAATTATTCATAATTAACACCTGAAAAATGTGGCTTGAATTACGCAATAGCAGAAACAATTATTTTTAAACATTTTTTTAATTAAAATTAACTTCATAAATTGATATACGACATGGAAACTAAAATCTAGTTTACTTTCCTTAACCGTATAATGATATTTTAATATTCATTCTTGATGTACGTAATAAGCCTTTGGTCGTTATAATTATTAATAGTATAATATTACATTTAATACAACGTTTGAACTAAATTAACACATAACAATAGAATATCTAGTACTATAATTATAATCATTTAAAATTGTATAGTATTAGGCAAACAATTACGCGAGGTAAAGGCACGTAAAATGTGTTTATAATTATATCTTTGTTTATAAATTCAAAGTTGAATGTACTATCTATCTTTAAAATAAAGATAACACACTATGAGACTTAGTGCGGATTATATGACATGCGAGGTCTGTACGACACCATCTTAACATTTTAAAAGAACAAACTATTGTTAAGCCTATTTGCCCCAAATAGAAACACTGAGTAATATAAATTCTAGAAATACAATCGTAAATGAACTAGCTAATACCAGAAAAATAAAAATTATTTTATTTTTCTAGTATTCAAAGAGTCTTTATAAGCTATTGCATAGCTTTTATCGCGGGCTTTGAGCGCGGCGACCGAATCAAGAAATTCCGTAACGAAAATAAAACCTAACACCCCCTATTCCGCCTACCATCTAGCTCGGCCGAGCGTTCGCTTAACGTATATGTATATGGTACGACTGTACGAAGCTTGCACGGATCGAAACGAGCTGCTCCGAAATCGGACGAATACGTAAGCAGCTGTTTATGAGAAAGTATATAGGTGCATAGGTATGTATAGGTGTACAAATTGTCGGCTAATAAATCAATGATACATCGGTTATTCACCATACCCCTTAATAATCATAATTTCTCTTTAGAATTAAATACCATTTACAGTATAGCATTGGCAAACGGATATAGTAAAAAATGTATTGATGGACTCATTAATAAAAAACAAAAAAGTATTATAAAGAAAAGTATCTATCCAACACAATCTAAAGACCAAAAGAAATATATAGCTAGTTTGACATATTTTGGTACAATTTCAGAGAAAATTTCAAGATTATTAAAAAAACATTATATTTATACGGCCTTTGAAACAAATAATAATTTGAAAACTTTATGTAACAATAAAGATAAATTACACAATAATAGAAAATCTGGAATTTATAAATTAACTTGTGATGATTGTAAATCAATATATATAGGAAAAACCGGACGTTGCTTTGAAAAAAGATACAAAGAACATATTTGGGCCTTTAGAAATAATAAATCAGACAGATCCCATTTTGTTAAACATCTATTAGAAACCGGTCATAAGCTTAATAATGATCACAAATTCGATGTCTTGCATGTGTGTGAGAAGGGGTTACGTTTGAATGTTTTGGAATCCTTCGAAATTTTAAAACATAAAGATAATAATAATATGCTCAACGACCAAATTGACGTTTATAAATCGCCATTATTGGACGCTTGCCTGTAACTATTATGTTGGTAATGGTTAGTCTGTGACATTTGACAAGCATGTCTATCGGTGGTGGTCTGTGGCTGCCTTAAGAATGTTTTCGTCGCTTTAACCATTGCATGATAGCGGCCTGCCTAACGAGGTTGTGTTGGTTGTTTTAACGCTCCTTGCACCCTGGTGGATGTGACTGTCGGCAATTTCCTGAGGATGTGCCTTGTTGGCATGAAACGTACGTAGAATTAACAATTTAACAGTCAGCGGAATTAGATAATTATAAAAATATATAACACTTGCTTAGGTGTTCGATATCTGTCAATCCTCTGGAATCAATATTCAATCATTTGGATAGAGATTCGTAGTGGAGAGGCAGATTCGAGGGTCAGCGGTGGGTTGCATGCTGCATGTTAATAGTTGCAGGCAAGCGTCTACTATGGATTTCCGCGAATTAACACCTCACACAATACAATAGTATAGGTATCTGTCACATCTTTATAATGCTACACTCACCGCATGTGCCCTGTAAGTATACATATAGGTATATATGTATACATAGGTGTACTTATGTATAACAGTGAATAGCAGTTGCTGGTGAATAGCTATAGGCGTAAAATTTGTGTATAAAGTGTTTTAAATATGAATAAACAAAGTGCATTTATTAATGAAGAAAGTGATAAAAACTTGAATTAATATCAAAGAAAAAAAAATACTGCATAAATAAATAATTATAATTGCATTAAGTTGATAAAAAATGCTATGCAATAGCTTTACCGCGGCAGTCCTCGAATGCCACACGTTTAATTTTTTTTTTTATACAAAAAGTATGTTGCGTCGTATAGTATAGGTTAATGTACCAATGTGTAATGTTTGACTACTATCTGTTCAGCCGATTCGGAGATTAAGCACAGACAAATAGACATTCGATTTATTATAAGTGTAGATAATAATTTTATATATCATTAAAGAATTAAAAAGTCTGCAGATATTTCATATGAATCTCGCATAAAAATAATTCATTAATATTCATGAATACACATTGATGTCGATTCGAGTTTTGGTAGAGTTAGAAAATTATATTCCAATTATGTAAAGACTCAAATTAGTCAACACGAAAAACATAATTCGAAACTGCACGATTTTTTATCCATTTTTTTCGGTTAACGGTTACACTATTCCATCGCATGCAAAATGTTTAGGTATATAGTGACGACGACTCAAGAGCGAAGATGAAGGTGATTCATCTTCATAAAGCAATTAAGCACAACGACCACAAAAATTTTAACCCATAATCTGTTTGAGCTCTGTTTAAGGCAATCACAATAACGCTGTCTCAACAAACATAATTCAAACTCGTACGTCGTTTGAGATAACGAAAATTAGACGACGATGAAATGAAGTCATCATTAGCCTTTAAAAACATATAGGGAGAGAATATAATTTTAATTATCGCATCAAAATAATTTAACGGGTAGCTGCTAAAACCTCTAAAGGAAATTGAAAAGACTGTGTAAAGATTTTACAAATGCACCGTGAACGAAATACCTCGATAAAACTGCTGAAATTAATATGGGATATATAATAGTTAATATTTATATCAATTATTCAGTTCCAGTTTATCCGAGATAAACTACAAAGGTTAATTTCACCAAAGCTCCGAATAATACACCTAAAATATATTCAATCTTTTATATCTATGACATTTATATCGTACTAATATTTTAAATACGAAAGTTCGTGATTTTGGATGCATGTCACTAAAACACAACAAAAGTACGGAACATTAAAATAAAATTTGGTGTGTAAAGTATATACTGAAATAACACATAAAGCTATTCCCAAATTATATTTTAAAAAAGGTTAATATGACATAACATTTGTCCAAATCAGAAATGTGTCCGGTAGTGGTATCGAAGTTGAAACGATAGGAAATACAAACGATAACGGGACTAGTATCACAAGAAGAAACGGGACAAGGACCGAGATTGAGATCATAGTCGAAATCGAGCGTGGGATCAGGATCAGAATTAAGAGCGTGGCTGGAATTGACAGTAAGATCGATTAATATAAAAAACGAAGAAATTCACTGTATGTCCGTCCATGCGAGATGTTCTACGAAACGGTTCCATCATTTATCGAAGCAACGAGGCGACGATAAAAAAAGATCTTAATGCAGCATATGACGTAATGTACGAGCTGGGATACCGTACCGATGTTAATACGACGCAACGTGACCAACGCCAGACTGTCGATGACTTTCATTCGTCAAGCTCGCAGTCACTAATACATAAACGCATTGAAAAATCGACAATGCACCGAGTGGCCATTTATGCGCTGCACGTCTCGCCTCTTGTCGTTTGTCAGTCGTGTATAATTCGTAAGTTAGCACTTTAAAAGATATTTTGGCTACCTACTATGTTTTTGTTAACTATTAACTGGGTTTAATTATTAACTACTTTTATAAATTTTACTATATTGATATATGACGTCTATGCTATAGTTAAAAATGAAATTAAAATTGTTGGTTAATAAAAGGCTTCAATCAAGAAACAATTTCAGCAACAAATGTGCTTCAAATTAGAGCACATTTTCCGATAAAATTTATTTACGATTTGGCATTTACTTATGCAAAAAATTATTTTATTTGGTAATTCAATGTATAGTTCAATCCCAAATTATTATTTTTTTAAATGTAGAGAATATAGTAAAGGTAAAAAACATATTCCACTTTTCTATTTTATTGTTTTTTTTTAAGCTATTGCATAGCTTTTATCGCGGGCTTTAAGTGCGGTGACCGAATCAAGAAATTCCGTAACGAAAATAAAACCTAACACCCCCCACTCCGCCTACCATGTAGCTCGGCCGAGCGTTCGCATAACGTGTATGTATACGATACGACTGTATGAAGTTCGCACGGATCGAGACGAACTGCTCCAAAATCGGACGAATACGTAAGCAGCTCTGTTTGTGAGAAAATATATAGGTTTATAGGTATCTATCACATCTTTATAATGCTACACTCACCGCATGTGCCCCGTAAGTATACATGTAGGTATATATGTGTACATAGGTGTACCTATGTACAACAGTGAATAGCAGTTGCTGGTGAATAGCTATACGCGTAAAATTTGTGCATAAAGTGTTTTAAATATGAATAAACAAAGTGCATTTATTAATGAAGAAAGTGATGAAAAACTCGAATTAATATCAAAGAAAAATACTGCATAAATAAATAAATAATTATAATTGCATTAAGTTGATAAAAAATGCTATGCAATAGCTTTACCGCGGCAGTCCCCGAGTTCCATACGTTTAATTTTTAATTTTTTTTTATTAAAGGCGGTTTTTTTTCTTATTACTTAGGCAGTTTAATTTTGTACCAACTTATAAAGAGGATAGTTTAGTTTCGTTTGACCTTGATTTTTTTTTTTGAATAGTCAGACTGACGGTCGCCAGCTAAAATGTTTGAATATTATGATAATAAAATAGCACTTTGAATAGCTTTATAAATATCTATTGAAAAAGAATTCATTTGTAAGAGACCCTGAAATGTCCAAGTATATTTTATGTAGGCAACACGTTCAATTTAAACACGTACGTTCATGCAATTAGCCATGTATGTAGTTATTGGTTATCGCAGTGGGAACAAACGAATGCTTTAAGTAGAAGATAAGAAATGTACATACGAGAAAAAAAAAATACACAAAATCGAGAATATTAGGCCTACAAGGATATCTTGTTATTGTTGAAAGATATGACGTTACGTATTTTTAGCAACTGAAAAGTAATTATAATAACATTACAAAAAATAAAAATAACGATATGATATTAATATACGATAAGACACCTCGACATTATTCAATTGTTTGTCAAATTCAATGAAATGTACTATGTACAATACCAATAACAGCCAATAAATCTGTCATAAGAGAAAAAATTTTTGTATTTAGTTATATCTACCACATCTAGTGTAGTGTCGTAAATTTTAGATTTGTTTTCTAGGTAATATGAATTTATGATACGTTAAATAATACTTATAGAGAAGAAAGTGATAAAAGTAATTGATTTTTTTCCCATTTTTGTCCTTATTAAACATGGCTTTGAGTTATAGAGAGATTTTAACTATGAATCTCTCGAAATTCTGATTCTATTACTTTTCCCTGGATGCCGACGTATTTATTAAAATTTATGCAAATATTCAGTTCATTGCTATGTAAGGGACTATTTTACTAATTTTCTAATAGTCAAATTTTATGTCAGTATAAAACATACCTTTACAAAGAAAAATAATGCATGTGTATTCTTAAAAAAAAAAGTTCATTTCAAGTGACTCGCTTTCACATTTAAAAGTACCGTTACTTTGCTTCTATGGTACCGTTGTACGAGTGGTAGGCAGGCACGTAGAATTTTAAAAAGTTCTGTTTAGGTGTGAGCCAATCGCATATCATTTGTTATATAGGACACGTGCGTAATCGTTTGTGTGACTAAATAGCAGTGGCGAGGGGTGAGAAAAATAAAGGGAAGCCGAACCTTAAAAATTGTCAACATTAAACATTATTAATAAAATATAACTATTATTACCGAGCTCCGTAACGCCCTCTGGTATAACGCGGAGATATTTCATTCGCCACTGGCATACTGAAGTCAACGATAGAATACAAACGGAAGACTTCGAGCATGCATAAAGCAGCTTTGAAAAAGCTAATGAAGTAGTTTCCTTTAGTCGAATTTATAGCAGCGCAGTGGATAAATGAATTAAATGAGATAAAAAGCTATTTAAATTCTAGTGGTAATCTACGATTTTCTTGAGGAAATGAGCTAATACCAAGTCATAAAAATTTGGCTTACTTTTGATTTGCAACAGTAAATGTTTTTCTATAGATAACAACGCGAGATCTGAAAGCCTTTGTCCTGTCTGGCTATTCCTGAGGTACGTATGAATGCGTTTGAGAGCTGAAACAAGATCGTTCCGCGGCCGCAATTGTTTTCAGAAGGGTTAAACAGATATTACTTAAGCTTAAAATTTGAGGAAATGTATTTTTTAAGATATCTTTTCGTAAATGCAAAAATAACTCGTACATATCTAATCCTTTAAGCGAGGAGACGAATATAATACTTTTCATTTTTAATGCATTTATGTCAAAAATTCGAGGAAATAATAAATTTAAATTATTTAGTTTATCCTCAGGAAATTTACGTTCGAATAAATCATATTTCGACTTACTTAGTAAATCTAAAATGACAAATTGCTTAATGAACTATATCTGGTTTGAATTTGTTTTTAACATTATCTACAATTTCGATGAAAATACGTTTATACTCGCGTTTTAAGTCTGATTCTGAGCTAAATAGACGTCGGCGTCTTCGTGGAGGCTCACTTATATCAGTGACACTGTCGTAAATTTCGTCAAACTTATTAATGAAATTACTCTCAAACCAATTTAATAGCGATCGAACTTCGCGAATAACGACGTCTATATCACTCTGTTTATTTTGTAGTAAAGCGAAAGTAATATCTGTTCTTGCACATAATTCAGCTAAAGTATGCAAAAGCAAAATTCCCATCTTCTAATGTCATTAACAAACTTTCTGATATGGCAATTGATTCAGAATCCCAAACCATCGGATTTTCTATAATTATATTAAATGTTTGTATTATGTCGGATCTACAGTTACAAATGACATTAATAATACGAGAATGATACTGCCATCGAGTTTCTGCGACACCAGGCAAACGAAGATCTGACGTTAATTTTAAAAGACCCGAACGTTTAGTAGATTTATTAAAAATTTTATTATGCAATTGATGTGGCCGAAAATTGTTTTAACTCTGGAATATTTTCTAAAGATCGAGATAACACTAAGTTAAGTACGTGAGCATAGCAAGGAATAAAGACAGCCATTGGACATTGTAATTTAATTTTGTTTGTACGCAACCCTATACTTCTATACATACTTAATTCGACACGGGAATGATGCTATATGCAAAACCGTTTTTTATTCGGGTATAATCGGAAATCTCCGCTGATCGAAACGCATTATTATTTACATAATGATGTATAACACAAGAAGTCGCAACCGAATATAACACCTAAGACTTCACGTTAAATCGTAATCCCGAATTATGTTTTCAATGTGAAAAACTATTGGAAGCCAATAGTTTGTCAGGTTTAAGATTTTTATTTTGAAAAATCTAAATTTCACAGAAACAACAGCTCGTAAATCGTTATTACTAAGTCTACCAAAGATGTAAAAGTCACCACTTCACTTTTATTATCTTTAGGGTTCATAATTACCCATGAAAAAACTGTTTTTATTTCCAACACCTCATCTAAATTCCTTGGCTTTATTCTAAACTCTAAAAAATTTACAATTGAACTTCCATCTAACAAAAGGGGACATATTAAATAAAACATCATACACATGATGACAGTCAAAAATATACAATCAGACAATATGCTCAATTTGTCGAATTTCTTTATCAGCCTGCTCCGTTATAGGCTATAGCTGGGTCAATACCAAATTATTTGAATATGTCAAGCATAGAGCATTAAATGGCGATAATAATTATAATAAATATATTGATCTCCCACTTACAATAATAAATGAATTTTCTTGGTTGCTAAGTAACATAGGGATCATCCATTAACCTTATTAGAATAAACAATTTTAAACTGAAATCTACTTTGACTCTTCGAAAACAGACAGGGAAGTTGCCTGTAGAAATCAAAAAACTAGTGGAATGTAGACAAAAAAGAAAAATAAACCTTCCCATTAACTACCTAGTTACTGGTCGCATACTTCGGTCTCAAAATATTTACAAAAGAAGTATGGGAATGTTGAGTTTCAATATCTGAGTGCTTTAACACAAAAAAAAATATGGAAATGGTGTGAAAAAAGGAAATTGTTTGTCATGGCCTCCTACATTGTATCAAAAGAAAATGTTATAGCTGATTTAGAGTCTAGGTGAGAACATTCAGATATAGAATGTAAGTTGGCAAACTATGCCTTCAAATCAATTAATGACAAATTTGGAACAATAGACAAGTTATAGCCCAAGTACATCCAATGTATCCTATATATGAAACAAAATAACACTTTCTGTGCTGGGCAACGTAACACATATGTATTGGACAGAGATATCCTTGCACCGGACGGTTCGAAGTTTCTCATAGGGCGTGAATGTCAAACAAAACACGTTTTTCTTCTATATGTTGGTGAAGCGAAGGAGAGATCACTCATTTTACTATTTATTAAAAACAAGTAAATAAACCGAAAAACGAATCATACATTTTAGAGATAGAGCCGCTATATATCTGTAAATTCAAGAGCGTAAATATTTCATCACAAACACTTTTTTTTAAATGTGTGATGTTTAACAGTTGGAGGATTGAAATCCATAGAGTGTCATAGACAAGCACTTTGCTCTTTTTTTCTTTCTTACCATAGCCGACCTAAGCTCTGAATTTCGTCATGCAGCACGGAAAAAGTACTACTGACTGTAATCTCTCGGACGATACCCTTCACAAAATTATCATCAAACTTCATGTACAAGGTAAGTTTGTTTGATAATAATTATTCAGAGTAATCTGGCAAATCAGTGACAATATAAAAATTCAAACCAAGGCTTGCTACCAAAAAAGGTAATTAAGTGTGCAGGTGCCACACAGGTTTAACTCGCAGTATCGTTTTATACATCTACACACACACACATATATATTATACTCTATTTAATATATAAGTTTACTCCTTTGTATATACATAAAGGGGTAAACTTATTGGGTCTAGAAACTTGAAATTCTGTACAGAGTTTCGTGTTATAATGTAGGCGAGCATTAAGAAAGGATTTTTAAATTTAACCCTAAGAGGGTTAAAAGGTGAAATACTGTTGCATACAAAATAGAAACCGTTGAAGCGACAAATGCCAGACTTAACGTTAGTTGCTTATATAAAGAAAAAAATAATTAGATCTTATTTTTTAAATTAACTGTTGGGGGTGGGATGGAAAATAGAAACCGCAAAGCTATTGATGTAAAAATTTACATTTTAGCCAATCACTAGCTAACTAGCTAGGAATTCGAAAAATTAGTAGCCTAGAACCATCTACAAATCATTCCGCATCGAATGGTTCCAGTACCATGTCTATACGTTTAGTAGTTTTTACGTGATTGGCGAACAAAGACAACCTATTTTCATTATATATGTATAGATTACAAATAAAAACAATAACTTGCATCGTTTTTCTCAACAAAATACTAAAAGGGTTGTAATTTTTACGTAGTGAAACGAAACTGTTGAACCTATCGACGCCAAAATTGATATGTTGGATACTAATTACACATTAAAAATAATGACGTGTATTATTTTTGGAAATGTAGCTCTAAGAAGGTGAAATATGGGATGAAATATTGTATAGAAAATCAAAATCATTCTGTGTATTTTGCCTGTTTTTTTTTTGCATGCTTAAGCCATTTATTCGATAAATGTGGAGCTAACTATATGTTGTATGCGCGAACGAGATTTCGAAAAAAAAATCTCCTCTTCATATTTCTGCCACTAAAAATTCTAAACTTCTTTTACTGTGTCCAAATCAGAATCGTGACCGGTAGCAGAATCCAAATTGCTCAAAGCGAGAAATAGAATGGAAAGTCGAGAACGAGATCGAACTCGAGAATGAGACCAAGGTCAAAATCGAGTGTGGGACCAAAATTAGAATTAGGAGCGTGACGTGGAATTGGAATGAGAAGCAGCACTGAGACCAAACTTCAAAGCGATACTAAGATCGGAATCTGCTTAGTTGAGAACGGAGTCGGAATCGATAACGGGACCGTGATCTTGATTTCGTGATGGGGCGTAATACAAAAAAATATATGTCTATGCGGTTAGAAGTTAGTAATGCTGTAAATAAATACCTTGCGGTCGCGTCCGTATGGACGACAATATTTGATTTTTTTCTTCGCCCTCACTGACATTCCCTGTCATTGTACTTACATCAAGCTATGACGGCGATATCGTCACGGTACAAACTTAAATCATTCCCCGACATGCCGCGATGAATTAGTGAAAACTGCTTTAAAATGCAATTAGCCGTTTTTGGGTTTATCGTCGTGACATGTCGGGTGAGCCGACGGATTTTATACTTTTATACCACGCAGTTCATGAACTTCACGATGTCGCTAAATTCTGGTTATAGAAGCATATAACTTAGAAAATACATTTTAGCACGTTCTTACACGATCACAATTTCATATATTTTATACATGAGAAATCACAAGGTTTTCCCCTGTACTTGATATAGTAAATTATGTCAGTAGGGCGAACGCTCGATATTACTTCATAATTCACAACGAGTGTGTAATCTCTTAGCTGCATGTAACGGAAGTTTAAAGCGAGAAAGAGTTTAAAGCTATAAAAGGCATAGGTAGATATAGATTGAGATTTTCATTTTTCTTGCATGTTAGTGGATTATGTGTATAAAAACATGTAATTTTTTTCTATACAGTTGAAAAATAATTGTTCAACATCTATAGAACACAAAAACAATAGAAAATGAATTTAATCAATAACGACAAGAGAATATATTTACGTAGGCGGAGTTGCGAGTGGCCACTAGTTCAATATAATGAATCGTCTTATTTCTCCTTATCATCCTTATCATCCTTCGTCTTATCATCCTTACATTTTACCATTGTATTTTCGACTGAACCTCTTTTGTTTTTATGAATAGCTAAAAACAGTATTTATGTCTGATATCATTCCTTAATCCATGGTCACGACGTAACCGTTAACATTTTAATTTGAACGGTAAAAGTAAAACAGAGGAACATCATTCCTTATATTGTTCCATATTAAAATCAATTCGCATTGAATTTATCGCATTTTTTACTTCAACCTACGACAAACGTAGCCATAGGGGATATATATTTTTGCCATCTGGATCTGATATCTATTAAAAATATTATTATTAACCTATTTTGTGTAAGTAAGTATTATTTGCAGACTTTTATTTATCATAAGATTAAATTAGAAATATAATAACACTGAATGTAATTTCAATCGGTATTGAAATCGTCTTTGCACGATTTGCAGAATTAAATCGATACGAGTCCACTAGCCACGAGGCGAGCAAAAAACTCTTCGACAGGAAGGCGTTAGTGCGGGAAAAAATAAGAGGAACATCAAAGAGGCAACGACCTCCCTTTATGTGCGGTGAACCCTAAAGGGGCCAGACGAGGTTTTATTACCCGCATGCGATTTGTATCTCGTAACCTAAAGTACTCCATACGATCTCGTTTGAAGAATTTATGCATAACAAATACGCATATTATATTTATGTACATTATTTTAATACAAAGAAAAAATAAGTAAAAAAGCTTTTACTTTAAACACAATTACTATCATAACATGGGCGAGATGAAAAGAACCTGTACTAAACAGCTAAAGTGATATGATCACAGAAGAGAATGCTTCCAGTTTTGTAATTGATTGGATAATGTCGAAAGAAAAAAAAATGAGACTTTTATGACGTCACTAAACAAAAACAAATAATACAGTAAGATATAGATTATTCTATGTTGATATCGTCAATTAAAGTGATTGAAACACCACCTATTGTGATTATGAAGGTTATTAACGCATTAATAAAAAAAAAAAAAAAGATTAGAGTCGCGCTGGCGTGGTTATCATACACAACAGTTACTCACACCAATTTTTTCATGTAAAAAAAAATTACCACATAATGCTTCAATATATACAAAACCAAGTACGAGGAATATTGAAAAAATAAAAGATAAATATAATAAATTAAACAGTCGGCCTACAATTAACATTATTTTTAAAAGGATTCCGTGTTTGCAATTTAGTTCCGAACCGTTGCAATAAAACTACAAATATAGAAAAATACGATAGAAATTTATTCTTACATTCCCATAGCTCTTTCACATCTACCAAATGAACCTACCCACTTACTCAGTCGAGTAAGTGAGTAGGTTCGTTCACTTAACTCGGCTTATCATCGAGACCTTAACATCGCGTGTTTCGAATCCATCGACTTATTATTAAGCGACTCCGTTAAATTTTAGAAGTTGCTAAGGAACTCGACTATTATAAAACGTGAATTTTATTTTTCATACAGAACAGACAAATTCAGTATAATAGATAGAGTGCGTTTATTAGAATATTTATAGATAGCATTTATTTATATTTTTAAAATTGAGATCATTTGTTTTATATCATCAACTTTAGTCGCGTACAAAGAAAATTATTCATGTATACAAGTCTAATTTGGTAAAAGGAAAATAAATTAACCTATCTGATTTTCCATCTATACATATTAATAACTCAACATACATCTATCCGTGTCGTGTCTATGGCCGTTTGTCTTTTTCGTGCGAGAACCATTTATCCATTTATAGGTCTTTTTTTAAGTCATAGCTTATATACAGTCAGGTTATAGGATAAATTTTATTAGATAAAGTAAGGTATGAAATGAAAAATGCGTATGCGAGAGCATATGTTTATCTTCTAAGGATAATCCAAATTAAGCATTTAGGTCATTAAAATAACACTCAGCGAGCGACCGCTGGGCGTTGGCGCGTGGTAGCGAGGACGGCACGATTCGCGCGTTACTTGATTAATAAAAAAACACAAAACAATAATTCTGAAGTTCACACGAGCGGAGCC
Organism: Eumeta japonica; assembly: GCA_005406025.1. NCBI lineage: Eukaryota > Metazoa > Arthropoda > Insecta > Lepidoptera > Psychidae > Eumeta > Eumeta japonica. The sequence continues at coordinate 218,133 of BGZK01000311.1, read as the reverse complement.
GGGGGCATAACTAGTTTTGTATAATATAATAAAATATATTCTATAGTGTGAGATGTTAATTCGCGGAAATCTATAATTAGACGTTTGCCTGCAACATGTGTTAGTATGCAGCGTGCAATCCACCGCTCCACCGCGTAGCTGTTCTTCCACTACGAATCCCTATACAATGCAGCGTCAGCGGTGGGTTGTATGTACCCGTCTGCCCGCCCGCATGTACGTAGAATGACTTCCTTCAATTTTTATATCGAGTAATCTTGCTAGCCTATTAGTCCATTGAAAAGTTACATTTGGGGTTGCGTTTTTTAGAGGACGTAATTTTATTTTTTTGATGTGTGGGGGGGGTCAGTGTAAAGCTAAAAACAAGTTTGTGGGGTCGCCACCCTTGTCCCACGGCCGCCATCTTGAAAATAGGGTTGAAATGGTATTTACGATATATCTCTTAAACTATTTATTTGATAAAAAATTTGTGAACATTTTTGTTACAAATTAAATTCTCAACTTTGGTCCAGTAACTTTTGTCGTATAACTATAAATAAAAAGTTATAAGCGAAAATCTTCAGAAATTCGAGAAAAATTTATATTTTTCGATTTAACTTTTTATCATTTTACGAAAAATGATATCTGACCATTTTGTAGATCATTTTGAGGAACAACTTTCATTCGCATCATTTTTTCATTAAGTCAATAGTTAAATTTTACAGCGCTCCGAGTGAGTACTATTTTTCAGTACTCTAACTACCTATTATACGTGTTTACCTATAATATGTCATCAGTTATTGATTGTTTTTTGTTTCCATTGTTCTGAGAGACTTGCATCAACGTAATGGAACTCTTAGAATTAACAAATGAAAATGACTTTGATGATGAACCAACATTAACACCTTCCTTCCTCCAGTTCTCCCACTGGTATTTAATTCAGAAACCCGATCAGATGCTGAGGCAGCCTGGTCCATCGAAACGACTGAGGACGGAGTAGTCTCAACGTGGATTATGCCTATTGGGGATGATACCACGTAAAAAAACGCGCCTCTAGACTCTACCTGGGTGGTGGGGAAAAGAGTCAATATTTAATTATTAATAATATTGCAAAATTTAGAATTAAAAAAAATTATAATAATAAAGTAAAAAAATAAAAAAACAATCAATAACTGATGACATATTATAGGCAACACGTATAATATAGGTATAGCGAAAATAGTACTCACTTCGGAGCTGTAAACCTTAACTATTGACTTAATGAAAATGATGAATGAAAGTTGTTCCTCAGAAAACGATCTACAAAATGGTCAGATATTATTTTTTCGTAAAATGATAAAAGTTAAATCGAAAATATAAATTTTTCTCGAATTCTGAAGATTTTCGCTTATAACTTTTTTATTTATAGTTATACGACAAAAAGTTACTGGACCAAAGTTGTAGAGAATTTAATGTAACAAAAATGTTCACAAATTTTTTTATCAAATAAATAGTTTAAGAGATATATTGTAAATACCATTTCAACCCCTATTTTCAAGATGGCGGCTGTAGGACAAGGGTGGCGACCCCACAAACTTGTTTTTAGCTTTACACTGACCCCCCCCACACATCAAAAAAATAAAATTACGTCCTCTAAAAAACGCAAGGTAAGGCCTAAAAAATGTAACATTTTAATGGACTATATATATTTATTGAGGTTTAACTTCTTAACCTATTAGTGAAATCTAAATTGAAATTTGTTTAGCCTTTTCTAAGTGATGCGCAAACAAATTAACAGACGAATTGGCTGTGCTATTTAATTGTATGTACAGATTATATTATTTTGTCCCCTGGCGTTTAAAAGCGTTTCATTCAAAGTAAAACCAAAAAAAGATAATAACTCTCAAGTCGCCACTTGGATAGGAGCCGCAAGGCAGTACAGACCACAAAAGACATTGTTATACTAAATTCCAAATTTTCTTTTACAAACATGAAACAAGGCATTCTCAGTGCGTGTTCTTTCGCGCACACGCCATTTTTTTTTTTGTAGATTTAGTAGAAACTTGCGACCACACTCGGAAATATTCGATATATAAGCTCTAATGTATATTTAAGTAATTATTATTAAATATGTTGAAATAAAGTTAACACCACTTATTAATAATCTTCTTCTCAACGAGAGGAAAACAAAGCTCGTTAAATTTTCCTTAACTAGCGCTAAACTGGTCGATGAAAAAGTAATGGTCAAGAACGAAATACTGGATATTGTGGACACGACCTTATTTCTTGGACTCACTTTGGATGTTGAATTGTGTTGTAATTCTCATATTACGAGATTGGCGAAAAAGCTTAGTTCTGCAGCATATGCAGTGAAAATAATTCGGCGGCTTACAGATGAAAGCACCGCGAGACTAGTTTATTTCAGTTTTTGAAGTGAAAACTTCTTTAGCGGCGCTGAGCACTTTTTGTATGGGTAAAAACTTCCAAACTCGCGTCAGGGTCACGTGATGCTGATCGAAAAAGCGTAAGATCGAGGGGAAGGGAGAGGAACTAGTATCTCCCACTCTTTCTACCGTGCCTGAGTGTGCCGTTTAGGCGGCACAGGGCGCTTGCGCGAATGTCCGTGTGTGTTTATGTACAGCGTGCCACGCGTATCCAAGGATGGTGACAGCTGATGGCTTGACTGTTGTGTAGTAACCACACTGTTGTGTATTCGTATATGTGAATTGTTTAAATTATGGAAATTGAACAAAGTGCATCTATTAATGAAAAAAGTGATGATGAAGTAGTGAAAGAAAATGAGTGAGTACTTTATAAATATACTAGATGAAAAACTCTTATTTGGCTTTAGCCCGTAACTGCCGTCAAGAAAACCAGCTATAAGCTGAGCACTATAAAACGTAAAAAAACGAATAATAATAATAGTAACAAATACAATTTTAATAATAAGATTAGGTTTCGATCGAGTCTGTATTTACACATAATAGATGTAATATTTGTAATATGTTTATACTTTATAGCATTAACCTACATTTTCATGACACCACAATAAGCCCATTTGCGGTGTAGGTTTACCAAAAAAATAATTTCGAATAAAAATTTGCGATGATGATTCTGGTAATAACGATGGTGAAAAAGTCGTCGAAATTATGGATGGAAGTTGATTTTTCTGAGAGATAAAATTTAATGTAATATATAAATAACGATATAATATTATAAATAATAACATATAAATTGTCATATTTGTGTACGATAGCGCAATAAATAAACATTGTATTCTACCTCATAAATGATAGTACTTTTGTACTAATAATTAAACATAACGTTAATATTGAAGTTTTCATTTCTGTCGGCACTCCCGGAGTGCTACCGGTGTTTTTTTTTAGTCTCATTACCTACGGAATTTAATTATGGGGTCACGCAGCGGATATTAACACTTTAAGGAATTTAATATATTAACTTTAGCATTACAATAAATATAGAAAAACCAAAACAATGTTAAGAGAAATATAGAATCTTTCCAAAAAATGAGCGACATCCATAACATTAACACTACACATAAAAACGATGTTGCTGCTCATAAAACCGGTCTAAGCAAAGTTAGAAAATAATTTAAGGGATGATATGTGCGCTTTTATAATAAGATAGCTGAAATTCAAACCTTGCCATATTATGAATTTAAACTTTTCGTTAAACAGAAGTTATATGACAAGGGTTAATTATAACGTGTCTGAATATCTTAATGAAAAAAAACCTATGCGATTGAACTGCTCGGCTATCAGGCTGCTTCATGTTATTTCTAAGTGTTGTACTAAATTATTAATTACTCAATATTGTGTATCGATGAGTAGAAAAAGAGCAAACCTTAAGTTTCTTGCCCATTCTTCTCAAGGCGAATCAGCATTTGGAATGGGTGATAATGGTAATGTCGAAAATAATAGTTTATGACGCATTTCAAGTGTAATTCCTATTACCTATGAAATAAAGCAATATATGATTTAATTTGACTATATTTTTGAATTGTGTGTTTCCTTCACCATATTTTATAATAATTTTTGGTTTCCCCGAAAATTACTATAGGATCTTCTGTCATGGGCATGGCTTATTTTGTCCTTTAGTTTCGTTTTTACGTTGTAAGCGAAGTGAGGCTCTTTTAATTTATTTTTAAAACTACTCATTTCGTCACTCTCTGTGATTCCGACTTTAAGGATAGAAGTCCAAACATGTTTTCTTCTCCTTATCGATTACTTCTTTTATATCAACGGTTGTTTTTCTTACTAACATTATTTTTCTTTTATGTATCAATTTTTAGTTACATGGGAACATAAAAATACTGAAAATCAATATTTATTTATAATTACTAACGAGAGGTAACCACACTTAACGCATACAAAAAAAACGTGAACGCCAATGTTACCTACTTAAGTACATCTTTCTTCAAGTGACCGACAACCTTGAACGGATTTGAACATCATAGTTGTGATTACGTCATGTACCACTGCCAGAAAAAGTACTGTGTCGCAGCACCTCTCCGAAGCTTTTGGAAGTGGCTTGCTATTGATTCATGTTATATAAAAAATAAAATGTTTTTGTAGTCCTGTTTGAAGTCGATCTGTAAGTGAATTGAAGTTCGATTTATGTAATAAGAAAAAAAACTATATTCCCTAGGCATAAAAACATTTACACTCATTCTAATATTAGAATTCGCTTGATTATTTTCCCAGACTTGGAGTATTTGAAAAACAGTTGTGGAATATTGAGTTTTCCAATTCGTTAATATCTCTTAAGCGGGAACACAATACCCCTGTGGGATGCTATGAAAACGGGTATGTGTTCATCTGTTACCTCAAAAAGGCTAAATTGTCTAATTTATCACATGAAATCCAGATGAGAAGTGAGTTTTCTGCGAAAAACAGTTAAAGATCTCTTAAAAATATGAGCAATAGCTCATTCGATGAGAAAGGCGTATTTTTTTGTTAGGCACACAAAAATAGCTATTGTTGTAAAAAAAAAACAACAAGGGTCGCCGTTTTTTGGCCATAACTGTACAACTTTAATAAAAGATAGCTATAATTAAAAAAATAAAAACTTAAAGACGAGGAAATTTCCAATGAAAAAATCTCAACTCCCGGAACTCTATCTCCACTATTTGTAATTTTAATTTGACCCTGAAAATAGGCTTCCGTGTGGGCGCAACGTGAGCGCTCCGCCGCTAAGGACAGTATAGCATACAAAATGATATTTTTACAGTATTAAATCTAAATTTAAAAATCTGATCATCTGGACATTTGAAGGAATACAGCCCCGTTGGAAAACAAATTCTAAGTCTATTTTTCAAGAAGTTATACAATAGTTAATTAACGAATCATAAAAGGCGACATAAAGTTTAATTAATTGACCTATAATGTTTTGCTTCTTGGATTTAATAATATATGCAAATATATGACAACAAAGATGGTGCAAACAACATATCTGTCCTACTACATTCTTAAATATGAGACATTTGTGTGTGTATGCTTGTATATATATACACACACTCTTAGTGCAATGTCCGACATTAAGTTAATAACCCCATCGTAGAGCTGCAAACTCTGTCATATTTTTCAGATTTTGGGGTATATCTACACATATATAATAGATGTATATATGAAAATTTATTAAAAATAATCTCTACCACTATTACATATGTACTAATAATAATAGGAGAATTTTTATAATGGTAATATTTTAAATTTGTATCTTCGCCCGAGATACAAATTTACACATCTACAGTAGATACAAATCTACAGTACCCTTAGGTTTGTTTTACTTCTTCTATGAGTTTAGGTTGTTTGACGTCACGCTAAATCCTATTGTGCGGTCGTAGCGATTGTAATACTATATTTTTTGTTCATTCTTCTCTAATGCACCTAAAATATAGTAAGTACTACTATGCAACGCTAATGGGTAGTACATCAATAGCAAAGTCGGTGAAATTTGTGACATACATATTGTACACTTTTTAAGATAAGTTCATATAGATTCCATCATCCATGGATCGGAATCCAGTCGCTTCGACCAATTTCTTTGAGCATTTGATTGCAGATTTTAAGACTATAGTCTAAAAAACTACTTGGTGTACCGAATTTACAGTGAGAATTCTAATCATCTATACGTGCAATCTTTGAGACTAAGTTCCGTGAGAATAAAAAAACAAGAGCATATTAAAACTGAAATCCAAGTACATATCAAGTAAATTAAAAACTAAGAAAGCTAGAATCGAAATAATATTTGAGACTGAAAGTCGTAGATGGCCCATACACTATTTAAATATCAAAATCAAATATTAACACCATGGAATTACCTGATTCATTTTTAATTTTCAAAGTAATTGTTTACGAAGCTCTCCACAGTCGACCAGATCGACCATGTCTCAACAGAGTACGTAGTCGCAAACATTAGTCTAATGTCTGGCTGCGTTTTATCTTATACGTGACGAAAATCATGTTTAAATTAATAAAACATTTGCCTAAGTGATACAGTGTTTACATCATCGACTTAACATATGTCGTCGGCGAGACACCTTATGAGGCTTCAATATCTAGCCTCGGTTGAAGCCCTATCAGTACCGTATGGCAAACAAAATTATTGAAATAAAAAAAATATACCACGTATTTAGAAAGGACTAAGAAAGTGTAAAATAATTCCTCCTAGTATAGTTTCTACACTCAGAGTAATGAAAATTTGTGATTGTGAATCTTTAATAGCTATCAAAACTTATAAGCTTTAAAACGAAAAAGTGGGACATATGCGATTGCATGCAATGCAAATGCAATTGCAACACGTAATTCTTGAATTTGAAAATCATTGCATAATTTGTACTGAACACAAATAAAGCTACAGCAAAGGAATCGAGTTAATATATCGTCCATTTCTGAGCTATGTTTTCAGTTTCAAGTTTCGAACTCATCTCGTACTCGTAGTTAAGTTACACCTTGTTCCGTACCAACACAACTATGTACGTCCGTCGGTTTTTAATCCATGAGTCTCGGCGATTTTTGTCTATTGTCGATGTCTACACTGGCGAGAGATTGATTACATTTTGAAACTTTTGCTTTCTTTCAATTTTTTACTATTTAAATTTTTCCGAATTTTCGGAAATCTGCAATTTTCCTAGTGGAAATTAAAAAGAAATATCTCATATATCGGTCTACGTCACAGTCCATACTCCAACAACAAGCGAAAGTTATGACCACAATTTTTTCTTTCTTGTAATATAACTTTAAATTAATTCTTTATTTGTGACCTTGGTTCTTGCGAAATTTCATGATTCTAGATTAATAGGAAGTACATAACTATACGTCATGAATTAATTGCGAGTATCAAAATATAACGCAGGCCGTATTTTTATATAACGTTGATTTACAAGTATGATTTTATTATAGTTGCAAGAAACCGCAGATTTAAGCATTTGATGTTAATTTCAATTTGATACTACCACGTGCTGCTAAGGAAAAAGGTCTTGACACACAGACAGACAGAGAAACAAAGGACAGACGGACATAGAATTGATTCTACTAGGGTTTCTTTTGAGGTAAGTAATCCTAAAAACAGAGTACAAATAGCTTAAATACTCTATATTTATATAATCTAACATAGATGTTTTACGATACAAATTTAATTATGACTACACATTATCAAAACGATTATACGATCGAAATTATAAGATTATCAAAAACTAATTCTCTATTGTAGAATTAGAACCGATTGCCTATTAGCTAAGTTTCGGCCCGGAAACACCGCACTCACTCGACTTGCATTACCGATTATTACATTACGATTATGAAATGATATACGTTGGATAGCTACATATAAAGCGATTTCGTTTACAGCTCACTGGACGGTTACACGCTCGTCTAAAATTGTAAACCACTAGGTGAGATGGGTATTGGGTATGTATCGATGTAATGATATAGAACGGTTAATGTATGTGTAGAAATATGATCGATGGATTCATTAATTTAATCAACTGGGCGATCACTCAGAGTAGAGTTTGTGAAACGATAATTAATCCCCTGGGAAAGGCGTATTTCCTTAATATTAAGTTTTAAAAAGGATTTTTAATGAGAAAGGTGATAAGTTTAACACGACAGCTGACTCTATGTCGTTTTACCGTTAGGAAAGAGTGATGGTATGTTTTAGTGCAAAATTCGTATCTGCGCCGGCTATTCAATTGAGTGAACTCAAAGCCCTCTTTTATAGTTTAAAATCATATTCGCAGTCGCCAGTATAACCACTCGGAGCAATTTCCGTATCAACCTCATGCAAGTAAACTATTTGGCATGCCTGATTCCTGAAAAAAAAGTGGAATGATATTACACAAGTAAGGACCGGCCAAGTACGTGTCGGACCATATTCTTTATAGGGTTCCGAAGCAGTTATTACAAAAAATGCACTACAAATAAAAATAAAATAGTTTGTTATACTTTTTTTTCATGTATGTCGTACAGAATAGTTATAAGTACTTTAGTCGCCTATATCTAGAAAAATAAATCGAAAACTATACATCATGAAAATAATTAAAAATCTGTTTAAGCTTGTGCTACTGAAGCCCTTTCATGCGACAAATCCAAAATTTGGATCGCCGTTTCTTGCATAAAGACCCTATTTTTTTAGGATTATATGTGATTTAATTAAAAATATACAGATTTCAGATTTATCTCTTCGATACAAATTAGTCAAAGTTTAAAAATTCTACAAAAAGATTTGGTTACCCGTACAATTATGACCGCGCATACCGTTGTTTAACCTCGATGATTGATTACGTACTTTAAAAAATAAAGATTGTATTTTTTATGATTTAATTACAAATGTATGATTTTCCGTTTTTTTCCTTTACTTGTAGTATAAGACGGTATTACTTGCCAAATTTCATAGTTCTAGGTTAAAGGAAAATACCCTATAAATTTTAATGCCCTTGAGAGTGTCAAAATATACGTTTTTTTTGCGGCATAAGCTGCCGTATCTTTTTTTCACGTTAACTTAGGAAGTTTGACGTTTTCGCAACTTTAAGGCACTGTAGACTTGAGTATATGGTTTTAATTTCAACTAGATACCTCCATCCGTTCCCGAGATAAAGGGTCTTGACAGACAGACGGACGGACGGACAACAAAGTGATCCTATAAGGTTCCGTTTATCCTATTGAGGTACGGAACCCTAAAAACAAGTAGGTATGTAGACTTTTATTATTAAACTAATGTTAACTAAAGTGTATCAGCAAAAGAGCGTATCTTCACTGCACTTACGACCTTTTGTAGCGAAGCACAGTTTTTCGGCAATGACCTTAAAGCAGTATATTCGATCATTTTCAAAATAATTTTCATTAAAAGTATTAATGAAGCGTTTACCTTTGTATTTTTTTTTTTTTCATATTTTTTGGACGTTCGGTTTAGAAAATAGAGGGTGGAGAAAGGACACAATTTATGTAATTTCTGAGCGATTATTTCCGAAATTATTCACGCAATCAGAAGAATTGCTTAGAAACCTTAAAGTGTTTTTAAAAGAACTGTCGAAGTATGTATCATATGCTGATGTTCGCTGTAAAAAATTCTTTCAGCTTCTGTTACGTACATGGAGTCCCGACCTACAAATTTATATATTTGTTATTTAATTACCAAACTAAATAGCGGCTTATACAAGACACCTACACTATAAATTTCATCAATATACGTCTTGTAGTTTTTCAATAAAATGCCTGTGACATACGGACGGACGGACATGACGAAACTATACGGGTTCCCTTTTTTGCGATTTTGGCTCGGAACCCTAAAAAGACTATTCGCCATCGTCGTCGTAGCACCTTCATTATCTGATGGGGCCCCATTGGCGTCAATCGTTTTAGTGCATATAGTATAGAAGTTCTAGGGAGTACATTCTTTTTTAATTTGGGCACGATATCCAAAACGGTTCTAACAATATTTAAATAAAGATAAGCTTGTATCGGAAAATTAGAATTCACACAAATTCAACCTAGTTTGAAATTTCCATATCGAATACATACTTTGGGTTTCAACATGTGAACGGCGAAGAAGGAATAAAGAGATATCATATGAAATTTTTTAAAGATATACTTTTATGTAAAAACCAGACCTTTCAACACTATTGTTGTGTCAGGTTTGATTCCGCCCACTAAAATAAACCTTCCTATAATCATGCCAGATCGAGGATCTTGGATGGGCCAATGCAGGTTGGGCACTGTTGACGATCATTGTTAATAATGTGGTACCAACATCCCAGGTCAAGAGCTTGGCGCTATTTCTGGAGCATGGAGTAATTGGTTTTATTTCAAATAGTTAAAACTCATTTATCGATTCACTCGAAAACACAATTCAAACCCGACACTGCCCCTGGATTTAAAACTACAATATCATAATTTTCATTCAAACATGTAATGTTAAACTAAATAAATGTGAACATAAGATATTTTAACGAAATAGTAGTCGAAAATGCCGTTCACGGTGAGCCGCGATCTGAAACGGACGAGGGTCCAGGTCGATACGACATCTCGCGACCGAAATTTAAATCCATGGATTTATAGATAACACCGTTCGCCCATTAAACGATTGGTTCGGTACACCGTTCGAATAAAGAAGAAATTTTATTGAACTTGGTTTAACTTCAACTCACAGCCTTTACTCGATATTTTCGATCGATGAGAAGGGTGTAAGCTTCGCACATATTATAACACTGAAATATGTATATGTATCGCTGAAACTATTCTGTTTTAAATTGTACTCGAACAAATCGCACTTGTAGATGAATTAAGTATACATAAAATACTAATCTATCGTTGGTTAGTGATTATAAAATTGGGTATAAATAGAAATTAATTAAGAGAAACATTGCCTAAATGTTGAATATTCATGAGTCGAAATGACCAGAGATCCTATTCAGGGCAGCGGCCCGGCGGTCGGTCCGTTCCCGGCTCGGGTTGCTATTGCACGGGGGACGTTGATAAAGGGATTATGCTTCCAGAACAAGCTTAATGCAATAGTTTTCGAATCACAATGGCTATTATAATGCAGCCGCACGGTCCACAGGCCGGTAAAATATGGGTTTGTTAATGCATACACAATATGACGAAATTTGAAGAATAAAACCGGTCGGCTACGAAGGAAATGCACGCGAAACGATCAAATTAAATATCGCTAAGGGCGTTGTTTTGATCATTGTTAAAAGGAAAATATGCAACACAAAATTAATTTTAAAAGTGACTGTTAGTTAAAAGTGAGTTTAAAAGGAGGCGGTGGAAGATGCCCTTAGTATTAAGAGTAAAAGTAATATTCAACTGCAGTATATTTTTGTAGATACATTTTCACCATTGTGAGATGCTTATTTACAAAAAAAAAATACATAAAGCATTTATATGGTTTTCTTGTAAATTCCGTTATCAAAGACAAATAGTAATTGATTCTTTGAAAATATATAATTCATATCAAATTTAATAGATTTTTGGTATTCCGTACTAAAACGAAATACTGAAAGGTAGATTTTCATATTGGGAACAATCTTGCATTTTACGTTGTAAATATAAATAAAAATAAAAGTAAAAAATTAAAAAAAAAAACCAAATAACGGAAAGAAAACTTTAATGGGGTTAAAGTAGATACTACGTAAGTTAACAGTTCATAGGTTTTACGACGGCAGCGCAGCGACGGCCGTAATCTGTATCGATACATAAGCTTCACGCACATGGAAATTAATCCGATTCACAGTTCTGTGCCATTGCACAATTCCAAGGGCCTTTCACAAAGCTGTAGGCACAAACATGGTCCGAACCTAACAATGTATTAACTTAATTTAATTTTATCGGACATGCTTATTGTTTGCTTTATTTAGAGAAGAGCAGTGTTAAAGTAGGCGATAAGGATTGAAAGGTAAGCGGGGGAGTAAGGTACGGTGCGAGAAGGTGAAGTAGGGCGAAAGCGAAACCGAGTGTTAACCATACGATTGTAACTATATGATTAATAAAAAGAAAGTCATAGTAAATTAAAAACGAACTATAGGATTTTTAAACTGGGTCCTGTTCAGTGTCATATTCTAATATTTTATTAAAATAATACAAGTGTGATATTTTTTGTCGATGTTTGGTTGTCTGCAACTCAATCACGCATAAACGGTTGGATGGAATATCAATTAGATTAATTGTGTTTTTTCAGGTAACCGTAACTGTAGGCTAATGTGGTTTGTATGTACACAAACGTAGACGCAATAATGTCTGTATGGTTTGGTATTGTTCCACGTCTTATGTTGTCGTCATTTAGAAACATATCATACACATCATTTAATACATGACTCATCTATTATTTTCGAAGGCGTGATTCTCCATAGACCTCGGATAGACATCAATTGACCAGTTGCCTCGTGAAAGAAAGAGAAGACCGACCTAATCTTTAGTCTGGGTGACAGTTGCCCTAGTTTTTTTTTTTCACTCCGTCGCGCCTACTCCAGTGCGGTCGTATAGAAATCGCCATGTCTACATGGAATAACAACAGGGTCTAGACACAACTCGAGGGCAATCCGATTAGTTCCATTACTTAAGCAAGACCGATATAGCTTCGTGCAATCATTTGATTAAACCGAAATGGAATTACTTTCAACTATACGTCCAGTTAGCATAAGGACAAAATTGGAGACACTGTAAGTATTTATTACACGTAGAATAAATAACCTGTATTTTAACAGAGAAGGTCCAGCCAGGGACTACATTTTCTGTATAGATAAAATAAAAACTGGTTTTCGAGCGAAAAACTTCATTTCTTGTGTTATAATAGAAATATTGTAGCGGTTGTATTAAAATCTAATATTTTATAAAATCTTTTAAGAATTTTACAATATACATATCAGAATGTGAAGGAACAATTATTTAGTCGGTAAGTTGCTTATTGGAGTGGATTTCCACTGAACTTGATCGTCATCAATGAATTAAATTTAATTAGTGATATAAATACAAAAAACTTTTGTCGAATTTTATTGGTAACATTATAAAGTCAAGTTGTTTTCGATTGTTCGACTAATTATTTAGAAGTGACTAATATTAATGTTAAAAAAAATCTGTATGAAAATTGTTAATTTTCAAACAGTAGTTTTATAAGAAAAACACAGAATATTAAAAAAGGGTTATGTAACTTTTGGGACACAGCAACTAATAATGGTACTAAACCTACTACTCGCACTAAACCTAACTTAACATTAGCATATCATTTGAAATACTAAATATTTGACACGTAAAAACCGGATGTAATTTAGCATGATTTTAAACATTTCAAGAATATTAAAAATTGAAATTGTTTATTTTTTAATTAAAGAGCGTTGTTAAGTCACAATCGTAATATCGGCTGGGACATATTAGACGGTATTGCTGTCGTGAAGTGGCGAGCAGTAGAGGATCTATCACCTGAAACGATTCGAGCATTAATAATAGTTTTTCGTCGTATCGTCAACCATCGGCCGTAGGTTCAACAATAGGCCATGGCAGTACTATGGACATATACGATGCAGGACACGTCGCCTGTTCGTCCGTTAGCGCGCCGAATACCGTCGCGCGCCGCCGACCACAGAGCACCATAACAACGGATGAAAGACCACACGTACGCTATTCCACTAAAATACGGCTGTTGTCACATTCACGTTCGCCGCAAACGCCAATATGTTACGTTTTTAGTCTCGAATAAAATATAAACCGATGAGCGTAGATGAGCTATGTGTGTCTGTGTCGGATTTGTATCGTTCCACTATCTAAGTATACATTCCCACAATATTTTTATTTCACAATTCCGTAAATGATGACTTAATACACTCTATGACGTACACAGAAATTGGTTTAATGTGACTTGAAACTCATTAATCCGCCTATAGTCAAATTTCGTATCCGGTACTGGCCGATTCAAAGGCAACGTGCATTTTAACAAAATTGTATGGCGATTCACATAAGAAACTTGCCTGTGTAATTTTATCAAGATCGATGAAGAAATGGAAGCGAAAAAAAGTCTGTCACATACGGACGATCATCTGTACGAATGTATTCCTTCCGCACGAATGATGACGGACATCAGTTCTTTTTGTTATTCGCTACGGAACCCTAAAAATGGAATATAATATCATTTTAGTGGGATCGAGAACGGGTTCTAAAACATTCGCGAGTGAAATATCAGCGGCGGTTAATAAACGCTATTACGGTAACAAAAATACGTTGTTACAATGAGTGCATTGTCCATAAATCAAGCTCCTGAATTTTAATTGGTGTTAAACTCGTTTGGCCGCTTCGAATGAGTTTGCCTAAGTTTGTTATACCGTGACTAAAACATACGACAGAAAGGTTCTGTATACGAGCGAGTGAGCATTGAATGGACCAGTGTGTATATATATATATATATATATATATATATTAGTTGCAGAACACTTTTTCTATTAATTTATGTTTAAAAATCTTATTACTTGATTGCATATCTTTTACTTTTAATTATCTGAGAATACTACTGCTTACTTACAGTGTTGAGGAAAAATACATTAACTAAATATCCAAAATCTTAATGTCTACAATTCGTTTCCAGATAAAGTTGTCTGATAGAAATATTTCCGTTTGAATACATTACATAAGTACAAACACCGCTAATAAAAAGACTTGATTTTTTTTTTTAAGTTATACTTCTTTTGGTGCGTTATGAAAAAATACTAAGAGTGAATTTTTATTGGGGTGACACGAAAACTGCAGTATGAAGTTGCTCGTGAGCGGTTTAGCAAACAACTTCATATCACTAGTAACTGATATGGAAAAGGTTCGAGCTGGATGAGATGCCTTTTGATCAAAATATGGACGTTACTACCAATATCATTACTCCGAATATGTATGACTGTAATGTAATGAATATATAAGATCGAATAAATATGACTTTAAGACAGCCGGAATTAGCGAGTTCAACAATGATATCAGTTGGTGAGTTTTGTGTAGCTGAATGCAAAATGGCAACAAAATAACGTTAACATATTCCAATTTTTCGTTCAGTAATTGTTATAATTTCAAATAAAAAGATTAAAATTGATATTACAATTTGTTTACGAAAATAAATATTAGTTTATTTAATTTATCAAATTTAAATTAATCTTTATCAACCGTGTTGACTATCCCACTCCGGTTCTTTTATTATTATATTGTAAATTATTATTTACATTCAATTAAAAACAATTTTTATATACGTCAAAGAAGTATAACTTCTCACGCGCATACATACGTACACGCACCGTATTTTTTATATCGTCTAACAAATTCGGAAGCATTAAAACTTTTTTAATTTTTTTTTAATATTACAATATTTTAATTCAAAGGAAAAAGCAATATAAAATTTACTTCTATTATTAACTTAATATCATGTGAAGGCCTCGCCCAAGAAGTATATTTATAAATTTAACAGGTAATTTGCTATCTGAAGGTGTTGCCGCTTTTCAAGTGTTTTGGTGAAGATCGGCCTGGCCTACCTTTACCATAAACATTTCCTCTCTACGATCTAAGAACTTCAATTTCTGAATCTATGCAATTTGCATGAAATATTCAAATTAGCAGAGTTACATAACGTTGGACTGAACTGAATAGAACAGAATCTCGAATGACTGAAGCAGAATGAACTGATCCCCTTTTCCTTTCGCTTAAGATGCTCATGAACGTTCAGCTTTACACTGATGCATAGAACAGCTGTTCATCAAAGGAATTACAAGGCCTCTCAGTAGCTCCCATCGTCCTTGTGTCTTAAAAACGTCCTGCCTCGTCTGTTACGTGAATCACCTTCTGTCATTGACAAACGTCCAATTAATTAATCTAAAAACCTTTTTAATAGCGGAACGAATTAAAATTTGAAACTATTCGATTCAAGCAATGCGAACGACTCTTTCTACCTATTATACTTACTCAACATTAATCTATTTGATTGATAACAAAAAAAAAGTGCAAATAAGAATAAAATTAAATGCAAAAAACACTATTACTGAACATACAATATTGGAAACAAAACTTAATTTTAAAATATCAAAAAGAAAGTTTATCGCACTCTACTCTAGCGAAACCTATACAGAAATAATGAGCTTTAACCTACCAACGTATCTGATATTACAGATAAGTCACTAAAAGTAAAACGCAAACTCTTGTCACAAATTGTTCCCAACCATAAACGTGTAGATTCTATCAATTCGGGACAATTTACAATTATATTCTTATGCCTTCTTAATATTTAAATTTGCAAAACGTTATTTACAAGTTTACATTTTATGTTTCACTACTGAGAAATTTTTCCTTCTAAAAGATGGTCCCTTCACACACATCTTTAGGTGAAATTCATTTTAACAGTTTAATAATTCTTAGAAATTCGTCTTTTTCAATTCATCGAAGTCAAAAACCTTTTTGTTTAAAAGGGTTTAAAGGGAGGTCGAGAAAGAAGCTCAACTCGTACATTTACGAACGTCCACAGGTGTCTGACGGCTAGGCCACGTAAGTTATTGATTTATTTTTACAAAGCACTACGATTATTTATTTAGTAGCAGCCAGCTATATTACGTTGTTAAAATATATATAGCGATGAGTTGAAACATTTCTATAGTTCAATGTCTATTATTTTGTTCATTAATAATTGATATGTAAGCAACCTTGAATTCAAGATAAAATGGCTATTACGGACCCGCCGTATTCGTGTAGTTTTTAAACACGCTTTTTAGTTCGTCTTCGAATTGAACATACGGTAGCGTACCGGTTTGGACAAAGATCAGTTGGAATCACAAAATGTCAAATGGCAGTGCAATATTGTGAAGTTCGATATAACAAATACCACAAATATTAGCGATAGAACACTGCCGATTCAACGCAATTACGACTACATTTAAATTACCTTGTCATTCTTTGCTATCGTAAAGAATAACAAAATAACGATAATTTAACAAAAAAAAAAAGACAAACACACTCCATCATAACTAATTATAGAATTCCAATATTCAGCCGACCCGGGGAATTTAGTTATCATTAATTGATTATTGTCAAACTTTACTTATATAAGTTTTTTATACTCTAAGCTTCAGAATTGTAAAAGTGCAAACAACAAAAAAAAAATTATACACCTTTGGTGATTCATAAATAAATTATAAAAATAAGTCTTACAATTCCTATCATCACTGACATTGATAATATATCTATTTCATAGGTCAAGTATACATAACAGTTGAAATTTAACGTATAACGTATTTATTTTTATAAATCTACCATACTTTTCGAAGGCAGTCTTCCCTCGGGAACAACGAGTAACGAACGAGGAAAGTGGCTGTTTTGAAATTTAATTATATATTATATGCAGTCAGAATGAAAAATCCAATCAATTCAATAACGCGGTAAGTATTCGAGTTTGTTATGCCCGTGAATATTTTTGTCCCTTAAATGAACATACGAAAAAAAATAATACCCATTTTTATCGCGAATTTGTTTAATAATTACCTTAAATTGCCAATGTAAAGGTAAATCCACTGGGATCTTATGGAATACACACAAATACATGCACACTAAAAATAGAATACCATCACTGAACACCGATCTAAACAACATTGATAAATACAATAAAATGTATCCAAATCGAATAAAGAGCGATAAATGAACTCACCATTAAAATCGTACTCCAGTTTGTATATTTTTTTTTAATGATTATAAACAAACTATAAATATTATATTCAGCGTTATATTTGAAATCGCGAAAAAATTCGAAACTATTCGCAAAAAAATAAGAAACAAATGAAACAACCTCTCTCTCAGACGTTTAAATAAAAACTGATCGTTGTTTAGGTACAGACGGTGAACATGTTGCTGTGACTGGTTATAGTAGCTGCACTCACTAGATGTAGAACTAAAATACACCCTTTTACTATCGCATGGAGTCGATTTTAAGGTGACTATTTTGCCGTGCGTAGGATGCGTAATTACAATTTCCCCAATAGTGAGGTAACTAGATTCTACAGTAATGCCTTTTACGGATACTGGCTCGCGACGAAAACACTATAAACGCTATTTTAGAAGTTTACACACCAGTCGGAAATGTCTTATCTGTTTATTATGATTTTCATATAAAAAGAATAATTCCAGGTATTTTATAAGTATCTCGATTAGTCATTTTTAGTTATGTACTTACTGCGTTATTATTATAAATAGAAAAAATTCATAACAATTAATTTGCCTTGTGCATTGATTGTTCATATGACAAAAGTTCGAGGGAATTTCGAAATACTGACTGTGAAATATATAAATCTCAAAAATGCTATTGGTTTAAAAATTTTAATGGTATTTAAGAACAAGTTTGAATATCCATGACGGAGATCCACGAGGAATTTGAAGGGCATTGTCAAATATTGTGAGCATACATATAGCGATTTTGACATAAGTATTTGCATTTAGAAAGTAACATTTAGTGACGTGGATCTAATGACGACGACCACATATGGCCACGGGAACTCCCCAATGATAAATATTTCACGGGTGGCATCAAGTCATCTCAATTAAGATAGTTAATTATAACCGAACAAATTTAAATAGACGATTTTGACGAAATCGATACCATGGAATTGATCTGATGATGAAGCCAGAAGGTGGGTACCGAAACGCCATAATAAAACATTGTATCCTAGGCCTATTCGGGCTTATTGGAAATGTAATGATAGACGCTGGCTATAAATGATTTTTAACCTATTTCAAAAAAAGAAAGTGGTCCTATATTTGTCTATATTTTTTAAGTATTTTCGTCAATATATTTTTTTCATGTATGTTCGTCTATAATTTTATCAATTGTGGAGCAATTGCGAATTGAGGGGTGTCAAATCATAATGTTCTAAGTGCCACACGAACTGAAATACATTTTATTGCAAAATGTATTTCAGTTCGTGTTAAAACGTTGTATGTGCCGGGGTTTACTTGTAGTAATGAGTTGAAGGCTTTCTAACGCCATCTAGCTTGAATATTGTGAAATAGCATGCCATAACGTTTTAAAGTGCCAAATGAGCGGCACTTGCCAATTCATTCAAAATGGCCGAACAAGACAGTGCGTCTACGTCTCGAAAAAGTTGTTAAATAAAAAGACAGGGAAAAAAACAATAAGGAAATATTGCAAAAACAAGGGCTTATGGTATGTGAACACAAAAAATAAAGAAGTGAGTGATAAAAGTGAGCAAAGTGAGTTATGTGTGACAAAAATTTTTAAACCATTGTAAAAAAAGTTAAACACAGTTTTACCTATTATCTTTTACGTTTTATCATTGAAAAAGCGAAAAAGTGTGCAAAGCCATTGATTCCAAAAGCTGGCAAAAAAACCCATTCTTGATAGTGGATAATAAAACCCTTTTTAATTGGATGAATCTGGCTAAAAGTATGATTAATACGAAAAAGCTACAGATATCTTCGGCAACGATGATTCGCCTAACATCTGAAAATTTTGGTATCATTTTTACTAAGAAAAGTTACGGCGAATTTGCTCCTTGGATATCAACTCCAGTGCTTAAACCTGGAATTACTAAGGCGAATTTTGAGAAACTACAAGTTGACATGATCGAGACACCTGTATCTTTATTTGCCGAGAAAAAGAAAGATATTGGTGCCATTTTGCCGTATTTAGCCGGACATAGCAAATTGTTTTATGAAAACTTTTTAAAATAAAGAAATTTTAAGTTGAGTTAAGTGCAAGTAGTATAACACTTACAACGTTATGACTTGCATAAATAATATTGCATAAACGTTTTGCTCTTTTAATTTTTTTTTTAGAAAGAAAATAATATTATTTCCTTGTTTTGACAGAGCACAAAAGTTGTATTAAATTATTAATAATAAATGATAATTTGATTATACATTCTTTTTTATTGCTTCGCTCTTTCTTTTTTAATTAAAAATGTTTTTTTATATTTCCTGAAAATTTCACTTTCTGGCACTTGAAACGTTATAGTTTGGCACCCCTTAATCATTTTAACACGCTTTTATTAACTTGACTTGAATATATATATGTACGTATGTAACTTTTATCTAAATTTTCGAGCGTAATTTTCACCAATTTCAAGTTGCATTATTAACTTTGCACTCGTGTCAAGGACTGATAACAATATGTTAATTTCGTATTTTGAAAAACAAATTTTGATTTTGAAATGATTTTGAATTTCTTAAATCTTGTGAAAGCTTAAAAGTGAATGAAAATTTGAAAAAAAAAATTAGTTACATAAAGCATTTTTGGAAAACATTTTGATAATAAAATTAATTATATTTTTTATTTTGAAAAAATCTAATTTTGACATTACGAAAAAAACAGTTAAATTAGAAAACTTTAAAAAGAAATTTCGAAATTTCTGAAATTTTTCAAAATTGAAAGCCATAAATTGAAAAGAACTTGCGCATGTCACAACTATAAGTTGTACAGTGAACGTTACCTTGTGCTAGCGATAAATTTTCATTCAATTTTGAATTCAACCAATCCAATATAAGGTTATAAACGTGCAGAGGGATGAATGTGAGGGTGTTTAAAAATGTCATGTCGCTAGTGTCAATCTGATATAGCTCAGGTACCACTGATCTTAAGTTGGGCATCCACCATACACAAAATGAATGTTGTGCGATAGATTATGCAGCTATTTATCTGGGTTATTTGGTTGTTGCCGCTGCCGGCAGGCTTATATAGCTCTAAGTCACTAAATGGAATTCAAATAGAACTAGATTGCTCGAAGTTAAAAAGGAAAGTACCATGTAATAGTGGGGCGTTAGATGATATAGAAACGTTACGTAGACTTCAATGTAAACATGAATAGGTGTTCTAAAATCAAGGCTTTTAGTTATAAATACTATTATATCGTTTTGAGACTAAAAATTTAGAAAATAATTTTTACTTATGAAGAGTTTGTGTTACAGCAATAGAAAATTCAATAATCAATCATGATCAATTAACACGAAATAAAATTAGAGTAAAGTTTAAGTTATTAACTAAACAACTCAATTTATAGTAAAAAGGATGGTGTGCCATTTTTTATATTTTCATAGGAACTCTGCTATTATAAATAGTTACCAATGGAATAAATACATAATTGTGGCATTTTGTATCAAGCACCGCACGCTATTTTACTATAAATTGAATTATTTTGTTAATAACTTAAGTTTTACTCTAATTTCATTTCGAGTTGATTAATCATGATTGATTATTGACTTTCCATTGCTGTGACAAACTCTTCATAAATTAAAGTTATTTTTTAGTTCGGCTTGCTATTAAGACGTGTTTTTTAGTTTTTTTAAACTACAATTAATAAATTAAAAAAATTATGCCTTCAAAATCCTATTTAAATATTTTTTTAAACAGACTTGAAAAAAAACTAATGATTCAACGCAAAATCCAACCCAGCAAATCCACCCAAAGTAAGTCAAGAGAATATATAATATATAAAGATGAATATGAAACGTTAAATATTGAGTCAAAAAGATCTAAGGAGACATGACTGTGTCTCATTTGTCTTTAGCTGAAACCGACTCCAAAAACAAGTAATTAGTTGTTTTGAGTCTGTTTACAAAAATATTTGAAAAAAGTTTTTGAAAGTGGTATTTATTTATATATATATATACATTTAATATGTTGTTATTTTATTAATAATGTCTACGATATTAGGAGAATTAAAACTTACAAAAATGAGTAATTTTGTATTGATCGATGTAAGCGAAAATTTTCTGATAAACTTCTGGAAAAATATAGAGTATATATGTATATACTTGAATATATGGGAATTTATTTTAAGTGATATCTATAATTTATTATAAATATTTTTGCTTTAAGATGCATATGGAAATATGTATCAGACCTCGAGAATAGACCCGCCGGGTAAACAAGAAATCACTTCTCTGAATAAAGACAAAATCGCCACGCTGGGTAAACAGATAACTACGACAAAAACAAAGCTCAAATGGGCTTCTTGAAGAGGAGCACTATAGAACAACTAGCCGAGTTCGTGGTTTCGCCCCAGAAGACGTGGAATGGTTTTTTATTTTTAATATCGAGCGATCTTTTTTTCTATCAAATTTATTAATAATACTTTTATTAATATCCAGCTGTCTGCAGCCCCACCCGGACATAATATTAGTACTTTCTTAATTTTTTACATCGAACGATTTAAACGCCTGTAAGTGATGCAGGTATTTCATATATATATTTTATATTCATAAGAAATTAACCCTTTTCGATAAGTATCAGTATGCGTTTAACATGCAATATTAACATGCAATGCAAAAACGTGTTTCATACTGCAATTTCCCTAGTGTACCACGATTCAGGACGGTATTAAGTTTAAACAACTACTAGGATCGTAAAAGTGTAAAAGTGAGCGGACGCATTTTTAGGCTGATTGAAAACTTTTAATTCCTATCGACACATAAAAACGCATAGCCCCATTACGACATCACGTACGTGCGTAATATGGAGCAAGAAGAGATGTTTGCCACAACGCTGGAGATAAAAGAAAAAAAAAAACTACACATACGCCAACTCCAATTTCGAAGGCCACCCTATTTTCCTGCGACCCGAGCGTACGCCCTCGAGAAAATGGAGAATGCAAAAAACATGAGGCCGTGTTCATCATAATAAGGAGCGAAGTTGAATGCACGCACGCCTTTTGCCACGCGCCTTGTGACTGTTTGAAAAAAATATTGGCAACATATTTTTAAAAACATGTTTTTTTGCTCATTCATGAAGTATACTATACATAATGAAACATTACACATTGCCAGGTAATATACCTACGGTGAGAGATACATTATGACATGTGCGCCTATTAGAAGTTTACACAGCGATATCCAGAGACAAAGTGGATTGTATGCTGTAAGAATGTTGGAAAATGTAAAGTTGAAATTATCCATACACGAAAGAATTCATTATCCCTTAGTATCGATAAACATAAACATGTATAATATAATTTAAAGTATTACATCAACAAAAATACGTCCGCATTGACGATAAATGAATGAGGCCGGTCCGCGCGGCCCCTGAGACAGCCGTCGACTTCGGCACTTAATGCCAGTTCACAGACGCCGCGACAGTCGCGCAACATCGCGGGTGCGAGCTTTATGATAAATCTCAAGTCAACTTCGAAATTTAGAAATAAACTATTATACCACTTTGTACTATTATACAGAATAAAAAGCATTGGACAAAACTCACAAGGAAAACGTCACGCAAAAGAAAAACGATATGTAACCAAATTCCGTCAAATGGAGAAAGGACTTTATAAAAAAAAAAAACACCTCATGTAATTAATGGAACTATTCATCTCCTCATAGATTTTTTCTTGAAGAAAATATTCGATTCTAGAATAAAATATTAGATAAACTCCTTCTACTGGGATAAATTTCTACGTACTAAATTTATACTAGAAAATTAAACAAATTTGATACCTAGCACAAAATTAGTGACTGTAAAAATACTATCAAAAAGACCAGGCACAAGAGTGATTTGTTCTTCACTCTGTGTGGTGAGCGAGGCGAATTTTTTAAATAAATTACAAATAAATGAATAGATAGTAAGAAAAAAGTGTTCTCTTCAGTAAATAAAGCAGCATGCGTATTGCATTCGGTTTGAGTTGTAACAGTAACAAGACACAAATATTGACAAAAAAATTTTTGTCGCCATAATGTTCAGATCGCGATAAAACTGTATGAGCGGTATTTCATTATTTTCATCAAATGCATATTTCACATTCACAATGGTAGGCCGTCCGCAAACATTGTAAGCAGGAACCGTGAGCAAGATGGCTAAGTACTCAAAAAATACTACAACATCGATAGCTTTATCAACAAGAAAAAAGAACTATTAAAACGATTGCATAACTTAAAGTTTATGGTATCAAGTACAGTAAAACCGGAAAAACATGTATAAGTAAATATTTTTTGCGAGTCCTCATAGGAGATTTATTTATTTAATTATATTGGTTACTCAATCTAACGGACAGATATCGATTTAAATCTATAAACAGAGATCTATAAGTTGCTCTTCAACATTCCACCCACATGATGACGGCTCACTACACTGAGAATAATTTATTAAAGCAGAAAAGTTATTGATCGAGCGGCGAAATATAGGCTTTGTCGATATTAATTGCAATAAATTTCAACTAGGTATGTAAGCACATTAATATTAGGTTTAAAAAAATTAAACGTTATTTTCAACCTTATACGCAGATTCACCTTATAGAAGCGGGACGAGAAAACGAAGCAAATGACGAGCTAAGTACGCAGCAAATTATTTATTTATTTATGTTTCATTGCTTATTATTTACATTTCAATTATCAAAAAACACATGGGAAAAGAAGATCATACATCTTTTTTTCATTTTAACAAGTACATGGGAATGACAATTTCATTCGAAATGAATTTTAATGAATTTTTAATAATTTGAAATTATTCGGAAGTCCGGAAAAGACAGAATATTGAGTTGCAATATTCCATTAAATCAAAAGCGTATAAACATAAATATGTAATATTTAATTTTCTTGGCTGTCTTGAATGTCGAAGTTGACAAACTATTGTACGCCTGTTATTAGGCCCGGACATATTTAATGATCAAGTACGGTGAAATATAATCTTCCAAAACATTATTTTTCTAGAACAATTTTCGAATAAGAAAAACTGCAATGTGACATAACAACGCCGTGATAGTGTAAACGTTCTGCACAAACTGACTTTTAACTCGAAATCTAAATTATTATGATACAGTGTATAAAAAAAGTCAAAGTACATATTACAAAAACTTGCAATCAAATTCTGAGGGTGAGTTTGACAAGTTTTCTTTTAAATGGAAAAATTACTGAAGCATTGAAATTATCTATTATATTAATTGGATTTCTTATTAATATTGAAAGCATTAAAATTTTATTTAATACATATCATACTGTCTGAAGACCATATTATTATGAAGTTGTTTTCTAGCGAATAAGACATCACATTGGACAAACAATTACCCTAATGCAACACAGTTCAAAGGATATTATGAAAAATTTTTTAAAGCATTTGGATCTCAGAAGTACTTTATTACGTATTTTTATTTATCATTTTTGTGTCCTCTTGACATTTCCCTATTCTGATTTATTCAAAAATATAAACAAAACTAATTCTATCCGAGAACATGATAGTTCAGATGCTTCGGAAAGAGCGTCTCGGACTCCAACTGCTTAATTTCGAGCCTAGTGTAGATACCGAACGTAGCATAAATGAAATATTAAAACAAGTTGTTTACTACATATCTGGTTGACTAACGAGAAAGATAAGAATACAGTTTAAATGTTTACAGTTTACTGCTAAATCGTCACTAATTTTAGGTGAAAAATTGTCATCTTTTTTATATATTGAATAAAAAAACGATGAGTAACCTTATTTTCTTTTGTGATATCATAGTACATATATTTAACAATTGAAACACACAATCACGAGAAAAAAGGAAATAAGTAATTATTTTACCAAGAGCCACGACTTATATGTCACGAAAAGTGTAGATTTACAATGATTTTTCAGCACTAATATTATTTTGTTCACACATCTTCAATTATAATTAGAAACTTATTTTCGTGTTCAACCTGCTATATTTAGCCATAGGCTTATTAACAATTACATATGCGTAAGAGACAATTCTATACATAGATATAAATTTTATCATACACACGTGCGTACGCATTCACGCATGCATGCGCATTCAAACACAATCGATGTCTTTTAATTTCCCAAAGACTCATCTAAGGATTTATATCTGTGCAAAATTTTATAAACTAATTGTTTAGTTATTTGTTGTCATTACAAGCCTCAGTTTTTTGTTGTCAGAGTTTGATTATAATTTTTACTGTCAATAGTGGTAAAAAATTATAAAGTTTGTTAATTTATATCAAAATTTCAGAGAAATTGCAGATGCAAATTAATTTGATAGGTTTTGCCGTGAAATGTCTTATGCGATCCGAAAATATTATAGTGCATAACATAAATAGTATAGAGTACTTACTTAATATTTTGGAACTTATTTTTTTTTACACTACAATATTTCTGCCGACCAGCAAACATGGACAGTGTACACTATGAATGAACCAGCGATCTAAAAATAGGAGAGCTGTATATGCAGGGGATTAAACTTGAATGGAGCCTCCCCACGGCGGCCCCGATGAAAATAGGGCATCGTGTCACTGGTGACGTCACAAGGCGGTGTGACGTCACGGACGCATCCAGGTAGAGGGTTTGCTCTCGCTAACTAGGTCAGATCGGCATGCGGGTCGAGAAACCGTGTTACCATTGGTCCATGGAAGTTTCATCTGTGACGCGATGTGAATATTAAGAGATATAGAAAATTATGCGTTTGTCATTTCTAAAAATTTACTTTTTTTTGTGTTACGAACGATTAAATCATTGACTTACCGATATAGACTATTGATGATATAAGAAGAAACATGATTTAACATCAATTCTAAGATACAATATTTTATTATGCAAATGATTATATTACTGAAAATCTGTGCTCAATAAAAAGGATAATTAGATACCACTCAATGTTTTTCAGCAGTTTTAGCCCGTGCAGGGGCCATTTAGCCGATGAAGTTTAGGGCCGTTTTAAGAAATTAAAAACAAACATGATGAAAAAGACAGAATGCAATTTTAGGTGCAAGTGGAAGGATGCGACATTGCAAGGTTCTCTTCAAAACGTAAAGCCTGGGTTTGTATACCCCGCGCGCCCTTATAAAAAGATAGCACTCATGTCAATTCTGTGATTGAACACATGCATATGAATGAAACACTTTTAATTTGCTTGTTATTTCATGAAACGCCTTATAAACAGAAATCCGATTGTTTTGTAACTAATTATTTAGGTTTTTCTAATTTTTTTTATAATCAACTGATGTCTATGAAAATTACATAAACATCCCCCTATAAAGTATTGTTTATATGCTTTAATGAATTAGGTTTGATAAATGTAGTTAAATTACGAACAAAAACTGTAAATCAATCATATTAAATGTAGTTTTTAATACGTTTGAAATATCACCAAAATCAGCAAAGAGGTTTCAAATGTCAAAACTATGAAACGAACAGCGATACAAATAGAATTCAATGTAGATATAACGTCATTTCAACTACTGTGTAGATCAACTAGTGAATTATACATTGATATGACGAGCCATTTCGTGATAAAGCATGTTTTTTTTTAATTATTTTTAACGTATTGAGGTTTGTAAATTACGTTCTATTTAAAATGAATATTCAAAATTTGTAATAACCCCGAGAGTAGCACATGATTAGACAACAATTTTATTCCTACCTCGTTTGTGCAATCTTTATTAAGTTCAATTGGAATCCCGCTTTTAAACCACTTTCAATTTCTATTAGACATATTATTTAAAAGGAATATCAATCGATATTAAATTATGTCATCAAGAAGTCAGTTACAAAAATATAAAAGTCATTTTGGTGATTTTTTTATTATCAACTTATCAAAAAAACAAACTTCGATAAAAGTTCTACAATTTGTACAGATCATCTTTTCATTCACTTCCATATTAACTAATTCACCCTATTTCTCCTGTTAGATATCGCTAGAGTTTTTATATGTTTCTGTTAAGATTGTACCGTTGGAATTATATAAATGAATGAAAATTTGTAGGTAGACTAATAAGCAATTCATTTTAATTCTGTGTATACTAGGTTTTGCTATCAGCCACTGAAGAGTAACTTCTGGCGACAAATTGCAGTATTATTTCTTAACTCTTAACCATTAAGGAGTTCTGTGGCTTCCATCATCAGCTCAGCAGCACGAGATGGTAACTACGAGACGCAAAAACTCGAAAAACTTTACAAAAAAGAACTCAAACACACTACGAGCCTATAATATTTGAGGGTATCCCTTG
Organism: Eumeta japonica; assembly: GCA_005406025.1. Lineage (NCBI taxonomy): Eukaryota > Metazoa > Arthropoda > Insecta > Lepidoptera > Psychidae > Eumeta > Eumeta japonica. The sequence continues at coordinate 190,237 of BGZK01000311.1, read as the reverse complement.
ATTGCCCCGAGATTCCATCATCAGACCCTAACTCAGTGACTTTGGGGCCACCTAGCCCGGCACCAATGACGTGAAAATAATTACTAAGACGATGACGCCGGGTCATATTGACCCTAATTTTATCGATAATTTTTCAAGAACTTTAGCTAATCAACTTAACTTTAATGACCGTTTATTAAAAAGGATTCTTTACTTAGGTAATAAAATTAAAATAATAGCAATAAGTTCTAGAAATTAAACTTTTATTAACTTTTGCAATTACACATTCAAAATCAACATCGAAAACGTAACAGGTATATATTTTGAATTTTTGGTAAAGAACTCTTAGCAATAATAGGAATCAATAATCTTACATACTAATAGACAGATCACATGAGCTTTATAATATGAAAATAAAAACGAATCAGTCTTCTACGTCAGCATTCAGGCCTACACGATTGTTGTAAATATTGCAGTATGGAATCAAATGGTCAGGGCAAAGGTAAATGTGGCATGCATGACAAGTCTTGAGACGTTTTCTTATCCTTTTTAGACAGACATATTTGAGATCTCTTACGAGTTCCTGGAACTTTTTGCGGAGGCTCTTCGCTAGGGTCACCCAAAAAATCCGCTAATCTTTTGCGCTATTGACGAGGTTTTACACGTGCCTTTTGAGTTTGTAAACGACAATGTCTTTTAGTATGCGTATCATTGTTATTGGTCCGATGTATTATATTCGCATTTATGCCAGATATATTCAACATTGCATAGAAAATCGTCAGTGACCATCGTTTTGAATTTCTGCTCACGTTGTAAGGAGCACTGAATTCGTCAGCTACATCCACACCGCTCTTGGTGTCATTGTAAAAAAATATTTCGGGTTTTTGTTCATCGCCAGTGATATTGTCTATATTGTTATCAGGGTGTAAGCTTGACATCAAAAGAACAACTTTACTTTTCTTTGGTATGTAAGAGAACAGGATAATATCTTATCGATGACCAAAGATTGAAAAGCTTGGGTCTTTTCCACGTATTGCGATGAATTGAGGTGGAATTTGCTTCTTATTTTTGTACAAAGTGCCTACTAACATAAGTTTGTGTTCGTTTAGGATATGAGACACTAATTTGTAACTAGTGAACCAGTTATCAAAAGTGATATTACGATGAGTATTAGAAATTGGCTACACTAGGCGATTTACTACGTCAAATGGTTTATTGGTAAGCGAGAACGGGCCATCCGGCTGCTTGCCGGCATATATCTGTAAATTGCTCACATAGAATATTTGTGAGTCTACTAACGTAAATATTTTTATGCCATTTCTGGCAGGTTTAGAGGGAATATACTTCCGAAATTTGCATCCACCCCTAAGTGCCACCAATGTCTCATTAATAGTGCAATTTTCACCCAATGAATACATTTCTTGGCATTTATCAATAACAGTACCGAAAAATTCACGTATTGGTGCCAAATTATCTAATTGTTGCCTTTCAGCAAGTGTAGACTTATCAGCGAAGCGTAAATAAATTGGTAAAAAATAAAATCTCTGAAGTAACATAGTGAGTCTGAAAATGTCTACTCCAGTGCTGTCTGTTTGCCATAAGTCATTCAAATTGTCATTTCATTGTCTATTAGACCGATAAAATCCAGCTAAAAACAAAAGCCCTATGTAAGCTTTCAATTCACATAGTTCAATCTCATTCATATATTTATGTTTACTCAAATCTACACACGAAGCTCTTCTGTCACGTGTATGTAAATTTGTGTATATTTGAATTTTACACAACATCTCATGGGTAATGAATAAGTCTCAACATTCTACCTCAGTCTTGTCACCTTGAGCTACCGGTTTTACACCAAGTCTTTCAGATAATATATTTTCAGATCTCGTACGTACATTAGACGATGCAGGTGCTTTTTGGCACATTGTTCCATCCTTTCCTTTGTAAAATTGTTACCGTAATTGGTGTTGTACGGACGCAAGATCGATATTGTCTAAATCTGACCCCGTATCACCAGCTTCTTGTTTACTTTCACTGTAATTGCTGCGTTCAGATAAATGGTCGTCAATATTTTCGTATGAAGCAGCTTGGGAGTCTTCATTGTTGGAATCAGACTTTTCTAACAACGCCACAAGTCTAACTGGGACATTTGTCAATGACATTTTGACTAAAAATTTTATGAAAACAAGGTTAATTAACATTAAACACTAAATAGCAAATACACGTATGTCACGAAATTACCACGCAAGCTATAACGCTGGGTCATAATTATCCGTTTTCACTTGACGCATGTGTATCTCGCAGCGCACGCGGCGTGGCACTGAGCGTACCAATGAAGTGGGTAGGGGGGGCCGTATCACCAGCTACACAAACGTTCGAAGCATACGACCGCCGCAAAAATAAAATATATTCGTTTAAAATTGCCTAGGGTCAATATGACCCAGCGTCATTGTCGCCGGGCTAGAGAATTATAGACTTTCAAACAAAAAAAAAATTCGAAATCGATCCACAGTTGACTAAATTATATCTAAACATACATAAGAAAAAAAATACGTTAAATAGAACCTTTTCTTTTTTTTGAAGTCGGTTCAAAATCATTTATATCGAAGATGCATCTCATGACAATTCCAATAAGCCCAAACACAGTTAGGACACATTGTTTTACGATGGAGTTCCGGTGTCTATCTTGTTGCTTCATCATCAGATCAGTCCCATGCTATATTAATCAGAATCATTTTTTTTTTTTAATTTGCTTGTGAAATACGTATCGTTGAAGATTTAGTGGCCATCTGTGGTTTTCTATATCAATTCCATGCCACGAAATGACACTTTCTAAATGCTAATTCTTGATTTATAGCTCAAAACAAAATCTTTATTGTATGCCTATAATATTTGAGGATGTCCCTCAATTCCTCGTGGATTTCATCATTTGAAATGGATTTCGAAAAAAATGGGGCCAATCAGGAAGTATATTCTTTCAAATAGAAAAATAATTTACTAAATAACGTGTTAATAAATAACGGAGATCTAAGGTGACAAACATAAAAATATAACCGAATTGAGTTTCCACCTTTTTTTTAAGTCGGTTAAAAATGAAACTTATTTCTACACATAACTTTTTGGTTGTGGCCTATTTAATCATTACCTAATCGTTATCTAACCTAATCGCTAAAAGTTGTCCTAGTGAGGCGATAGTATCTAAACGGCTTGTTCTATTCGAATGGACCCGGTTTTATGCGTATATATATCGGGTGCGCAGTGCATGTGTGTTTGTATGTGGGCGCGTGTGTTTACACAATGGTGGTATGAACGATATCTGTCTGTCAGTCACAATGACGATCAAGGTATATCAGGCCACAGAAAATATTTTACGAAAAACAGTTTTCAACAAAAAAACACTGACTGGTTTTTATTAAGTTATAAAATTCGATTAAAAAATCAAAATAAGAGAAAACATATTAATATTCCAAATGCATAATAATTGATATAATTAAAAAAAATTGTGAAAATTGATCTGCAAGAATATTCTGGTATAATGATTTTGTATGATCATTGGTACAATATCAGAAGAATCATTTGAAAAAAACTCAATTTGCGTTCCAAAACAAAAACCCTTCTGTAACTATTGCTAACTAAAGGTTCACCTATTTTAAACATGGTCGAGTAACTTTAGCGACGAAGGAAAAACTGGCCGCCTTTTGACGACTGTTAAAGAAGAAAATGGGCCAACAATGAAAAAATATTTCAAGAGAACAAGCGAATTACATGCGAAAAGATACAGCATATACTGCAGATTGGATAGGGGAGTTCGCATTAAATTCCACATGGGCGTCTTTGAGAGTAAAGAGGATATTCACGACGGGTACCGCACAATCTAACACAAGCTCGGAGGCAGTTTCAAGTCGAATTATGACATGATAGCAAAATTCAAAGCAAGCACGTCTTGGCGCGTTCGCAATATAGTTACGGCCGATAAATCATGGATTTATCAATATGATCCAGGAACAAAGCACCAGAACAGGTGGCTGTTTCGAGATGTACACGTACAATGCAATATTGTACATCTCGAAACTTACAGCTTTCACTTTCGACTGCTTCGGTCCAACAGTGGATCAACAAAGTAAACAGATTACCAGTTTAGCGGCCACTACAAAAACTTTATTGACAGTCATTTACACAGCTCTACAAAAAAAAATTTTTTTTTTGTTGCTCTGGATATTTTAGCCAATTTTGATATTTTTAAGTACCCAGATTACGAATTTATTCATAAAAGTATTGAATGTGCTCTTGTTTTTATGATTATTGCATACCTTGTATTTTGATCAATTATCGGCTTGTTAGTAATAATATTTAATTTTCCAGTCATGATTAGGGTTCTGCGCAGTTTTTTCGCGCAGCATACAAACATCACGTGATCCTCTCTCTCAGGCCCTTTACTCCACAGAACAGCTGAGATCTTAGTTATTTGAATATATTGAAGTATTTACACGTGAATATATATGTATAAGTTGTCATGTGTCAACACATTGTTTTATTTACTAAATGTTCATTTAAATATATTTGTTTTGTCTTTTAAAACATGAGTTCATCACGAAGAAAGTGTAAATATAGTAATGATTTATTTTGTTATATTTGTGGTATTTATATAACAAAGAAACAAACGAGGAATATCACAGATTTTGTTAAGGAGACTTATGCTAAATATTTCGGTTTTAAAATGGATAAACTAGATAAACCATGGGTTTCTCATAAAGTTTGTAAGTCTTGTGTTGAGTCTTTACGGTTGTGGAAAAAAGGACAACGTGCTGAATTAGATTTTGGTGTTCCTATGATCTGGATGGAGCCTAAGAATCATTTTGATGATTGTTACTTTTGCGTCGTAGATGCAAAAGGTTTTAATCGAAATCAAACATCTGGATAAATTTCCGGATAACTTAGGAAATTATAGTGAGGAACAGGGGGAACGGTTCCACCAGGATCTGAAAGTGATGGAAGAAAGGTATCAGGGTCGGTGGGATTGTCACATGATGGCAGATTACTGCTGGTCTTTAAAAAGAGATTGTCCCCTTAAAAATTATAAAAGAAAAGCTCATAAACGGCGTTTTATTGAAATATAAAATATGTTTTCGACATTGTTCTCTCTGTTTTTTTCGATGTACCTTTATTTTTCAAAACAAAACTGACATTATAAATATACCTGATATTTTGTTTCATGCTTTCCGATTTTTGTAATGTAAAATGAAAATAAAGATTAAAAAAAAAACCAGAACAAATCTTAGAAAATTATTGATAGTTTCATGAATTGTGAGCATAAATATATCCAAAATCGATGTTATATCTAGAGCAACAAAATCACTGTTGACCAGTGTTATCAACTGGTGTTCTTCTAAGTAACTAGAAGCTGATGGTTAATATTTTATATCATAATTTTTGACAACAAGGAGGTAATTGCGATATGTTTGTGAATGGATAGATCTGAATGATAGACCGAATCTGGGATTATGAAATAATGAGTGATGACAGGCGCGTCAAAACCAGTGCCTAATAAAGAATGCATATTTTAAGCACAATGGTAGATATTTCATCAGGATCATTCAATTTGTGGATGTAAGGGAGAAAAGTCCTCTACATACAGATACTTATGTAAAATTAATATTCGCTAAGTATTTCCTACACTGGATAATAAGCTATGGTTTGACTACTCCATCATCCAAAGACTTAATTAAATGTAAAAATATTTTTACAGTTAAATGTCAAAAATACAAATGAATTTTTAAAGGATTTATGGCCATTCAACGTAGTTTTTGACACTGAGATTTTAGAATTGATCTACTGAGTTGAGTCCGGCAGTCAGAAAAAACTATTTTTTCACAGCCATATCCATAAACCAACAATCCAATTTTGATAGTAAGTAGATATAAATAAGTTCAAGATGATCAGCAATAAAATATTTGCTATTGGGAAAACATCTTAAAACCTCTGACATATTGTGAAAAGACACAAATTACTTCAGAACACTGGAGCATGTGTTTCTATACCATAATGTCTAGTTAGCAATAGTATAGACACACAATGACTAAAATTTACATCTTTTTGGCAAAAACATTAGGCTGTGATATGTGCTATAATATTTTAAAAAAATTTCACAATACCTTTATCAATAATGTTATTATGGCACAGGATATGCAGATATTACAGGTCAGAAGAGCAAAGTCAATTAGCCAGTGAAATTTTATTGTTTTTTGTTGAGTAAGTGTGATATTTAATGAAAAAATTATAAAGTATAAAATGGTCAGAAGTGCAACTTATCCCGAGAATAACAGTAGTGCTTATGTTTACTCAGTTACTTAAAAGGCTTGTATGTGATATATAATTGATTCATACTGGTTGAAAACTATATTTATTATTTCTATTTTTTATTGCATAAATATAAATTCATTGTTGAAATATTTTGGCCCATTTTAGCCTAATTTAACATCAGAGTGCGTAAACTTCAGTAGTACTGCCTCTATATTCTATGCACAGTCCCTATTGCACTGTATAATTATTCAGTCCCATATTTGAATGTGAAAGAACTTATACTTACAAATGAAAATGCTCTGAAAAACCTTAAGATTTTTCCAAATCAACTTTTCGGATAGAAAATTTGCAAAGTAGGTATTTGATTCTTATTTTATGCAAATAAAAAATTGTAGTCAAAAACCTACAAAGATTTTTTTACTGTTTAGACATTAAAAAGTTTTCCACACATGGGGTACAACAAATTAAAATCAACACTTAACGCACGAAACTCTGCCGCTATGAAGTTAGTCGCGAAGGCGTAACAATGGCGTAAAATACAAACGCGGGGGAAAATATAAAGAAGAGTCGGGGAATGTTGAATCTGCACATTGCATCATTCACAGACAATTCACAGTGGCAAGGTTTCGTGTGTTGTATTGTACTAAAATAAGTAGAGATTTCACATGAAATATAGCTTTAATACAAGGTAGTACAGCATATGTTTTTAACTTTTGTTATTATGGATGTATATTTAATTTTGATCCTGAAATTTATGAAAATTCAGGACATAAGTTGAAAAATTATATTTAATGGCTATTGCTAGGGAAGAACACAGTTAAATTTGGTAAGAACTTACATTGTTGGTATCATTGACCAAGTTGTGGCCTCAGTGATCTGAGAGAATCAGAAGAATAATTTTCAATTATTGTTTAGAAATATGCCAGAAGCTACTGGCATACTGTTTCATCAGAAAATTGCACCTAAAGATATTAAGTCTAAAGTTGGTCTCAATGCTATTTATAAATGTGGTTTCCCTTTTTTAATACCCACCCAGATCTGGATTTGTCAATAGGCCGTATAGGCCGCGGCCTAGGGGCGGCAGCGTCCTAGGGGCGGCAGAAAAAAAGTGGCCTACACTCATAAAAAATATAAATCCGCTACTGTACCCACCACTTTTATTTTGCATCACTTTGAATGCAGCAATAAGACGTAGGTAGAGAAACTGTTCAGTATCCTAAGAATAACTTTATCATTAAGAAAATTGAAAAAATGATGTAAAATTATAAATGGCTTATAATAAAATTTTGTTTTAATACCATTAATTGATAGTTTTCTTGAGTAGATAGATCATAAATTTAATGTTAGTCTATTAATAAATTAATGATTATAAGAAAACAATTATAAAAGAGAGAAACATTCACTGAAGCTTTTCTGATGCACTAGCTGAACCCTGCCAAGCTTCACAATGATTATTTCTGTACATAAAAAATATTAAAAAATTACATAACCGTGAACTATTTTCTGAGCCTTGCCAGTCTTCAAATGACAGTAAATATATGAATTATGCCAAATAATATTTATTTTATTAAATGATTTTATAGACTGCCATATAGAATTTCAATAAATAGTCATTTTATAATAGTGCAAATGCCACTTACTGGAAATTGTTTAAACTGTTCTCTAAAATTTTTCAATGATGTAACAAACATAATCCACAAATTTTAATCAAATCAATCAAGTAGCATTTGTGGAGATACATAGAGTAACTTTGATTTATATATATTAGGTCGAGGAAATAGTTTTTTCATATTTTATAATTTAAAGTTGCAGTAAAATCTTTTTGGTTGTGCTGTTTGTATCTGGCTAGTTTTGTTACCATTAAATAGATGATATTAAAAAAAATAAAAAGTAATAAAGGTGTCTTGCCATTTTTCTATCCACTAAAATGAGTGAATCAAACATAGAAATTCCTTACTTTTTGAACTTTTATTACAAAAAGGAAAAAAATGCGAAACCAGCTGTGAAAAAAATTGTGACATTTAAGGACCTAATAGTGTCGGTAAGAATAGTACAAAACTGGTTGAAGCATTTTCAATCTGGTAAGTTTGATGTCAAAAGTGAACCTTGCTCTGGTCAATCTAGTATGGATAAAGTCAATGCCATTTTGGAAAAAGTAGAGCACAATACGCAAATTGGTTTTTACGATACAGCTGAGGAGCTGGGGATTGAACACAAAACAGTTTAGATCCATTTAAAAAAGTTGGATATACTCATGTACCCATTTGCGATTCCCTATTGAAACGCTTTATTCATTAACTTTAACTGCCAGGCAAAATCTTTAATTCTGATTTCTACTGCGGTCGGCTGAGGAGATTCAAGTAGAGATAAAATGCCAGGAATCGATCAACAGAAAGGGTGTGGTTTTTTTAACATGATAATGCCAAAACACACACATTTTTAGCCACTGAGCAAATATTTACAGAGATTGGTTAGAAAGTGTTAATGCATCCACCATATAACCCTGACCTTACACTTTCAGATATTTACCTGTTTCGGTCTCTGCAGAATTATTTAGGTAGTGTTAGGTTAATATCAAGAGGACTGTCAAAACTGCTTGTCGAAAGTTTTTGATCAGAAATCTCAAATTTTCTACAACAATGAGATTATGTCACTAGCCATAAAATGGCAACAAGTTGTTGAAAAAAATGGCATATATATTAGAATTAAATGTAAATAATAAAATTATGAAAAATTATCTTGAATTTTTATATATCTATCAAAAAACATTTTTTCCAACCTATAAAATTATATTTTGTTATTAATATAAAAATCATTTACATATACATACATAAATTTTTAATGCTTTACTACTTGGAAAAGTTTTTTTTTTAATTATTAGGTATATATAGACGCATATTGCATATCTTTTACTAAGGAACACAAAAAAGTCAATGTTTATTTCCTTAATTTTACATGAGAATATTACATAACATGAATGAAACAAAACAATGTTTTATTAAAAAATTAACTCACTAAATTGCATTGATATTTACAATTGTACAATGGAGTGCCAGGACTTTTAACACTTTACCAACAATACATTTTCCTCCATATTTGGATTTATTAATTGTTAATGTTTACAATTTAAAAGTTGGACTATTCTGAAAATAACTTTAAAACACATGACAATAATAATTAGTCTAGTATGATATTGAGAAACATTTGTAAAAAAATAATTTTCAATTATTAATTAATAATCGAAAAAAGTATTGAACACAAAGATGTAAAATATTATAGGTGTATTATTAATAGAGCACAGTGCGATGCTCAGAGACATCAAAAAAGTTAAGCAAGAAGGGGTTCTAAAATTAACATGGACAAGACGAAGATTATCTCAAATGTCCATATTGTTACTCACTTTAGTGATCGAAGTTGTTGACAAACATATCTACTTAGGTCAAAGTGTCCAATTAGATAAATTCAATTTCTATAAAGAAGTTGCACAAAGCACTCAGATTGGCTGGGCAGCATTCAGGAGATTAATGAAGCACCTTCAGATTAATATATCTCAGAGCTTAAGAACTTGGAACTGTGCGTGTTACCAGGGACAATATAGGCATGCTGGTGTCAAAAAAAAAAACCTCGAAGTTCCTTAACAAGCAATGTAGTTATGTTCAGAGTTTCTCTGTCAGATACAATCTGAAATAAGATCTGCAGAAGAATCAGACTAAATAAATAACATAACTCAAAATTGTCAAGGTAAAATGGCAATAAGTAGGCGACATTCCTAATATAACTGATACCCACTGAGGAAGAAAAGTGTTTAAGTGATGATCATGAACTGGATGTCACAGAATGAAACACCACTGGATGAACTGGTGAACTCGGAAAGGTTACAAGTTACTCTCGGTAACAGGTAGCCCAGGATCGTAGATAATAGAAATCTAGGTGAGAGACCTGTATCCAGCAGTGAACATCTAGTGACAGAAACAAACAATTATGCATAAAACGAATACTGTTCATATAAAATCCTTACTTAAAGCGTTTATCAATTAAAAAATACTTATTCATTTACAATTAACTGGAAAAATTAAACATTTGATTGTGAAGAAACTTTCAATACTTCATTTGCAATTATGTCAGCTAATGACAGATGACATCAAACCTTTTACAAAATCATAAAATGTGAATTATCAATATACTGCAATATATATTTCATTTGGCAAATTATGTTGTGGTGCAGGTATTTTTTTTTTATTAAAGCATTAAGTCTAGTAACATAATATATATCTTTGTTCTTTACTTTTTCAATTAAATAATAATATAATTTTATAGAGCTAGGTTTTAGTGAAACCTCCTGCAATCATAGAGAAAATTAATGAAAAGAAAGAAACTAATATTTGACACATTTAATTACATTTCAAATCAAACAGTTTTAGACAACATTCTAATAAGCAGGATTTATGTTTATGTAGTTTCCAAATACATTCTATAACAATAGGCATCACTTGTGTGATCATATCAATAAAGTAAACTATATCTGCAATAACTATTCAGATAAAAGTAAAGTTAAAACTTAGAGAAGAGTCTTAAGCTCACGAAATAAAATAATCTTCGGTTGTGTGTTACTAATGTTTAGAGACCATTTGATTGTCTTATATACTTTCTCATTTGATGACAATATTTCTGATAAATAAAAATTTAAAGATTTCATTAGGACAGAATTTTAAAAAATGCATAATCGAGATATCTACAAACAAGCACACTAGCATTCTTTTTATTATTTTTGTATGTAGTTACTACCTAGTTGGATTCATCTGAAAGGCAATTGGTCCAGTTGTACATTTGACATTGGCCTTTAGAAAAACAGAAATCGATAAACAGAGTAAAGCTATATTTACATAAGAAATCGACGACTACTTACATTGTTTAACAGGAAAGTTGAAGAAACTAGCACGAGGTTTGGAAACAATATTACGAAATAAAAGTATAGATAACATACAACAAAAATTTAGGGAAACACTACACTAAACCGTCTGCCGATTGGCCGTCCATTTTGTTGGTGCTGTCAAACTTGTAAACGTCAAAGAATGTAATTCTTACATGAAAATTCTCAAATTTTTAATATAGAGAAAAATGGATGTTTCATATGTATTAATATTTAATTTGATATTAATTTACTCGATCATAATTTTATTGATAGCAATGTAGTTTGGCAACACCAATTTGACAACACTAGTTATCAAAATGCTCTATAGAGGACGTAAAATACATTTATAGCAAAATACACGGCAATTTTAATCATACCCAAATGTACCTACAAACTGCAATTGAATATTAATATAAATATATCAATCTTATACTGTATACTCAGTTATTAGACTGTGGAAATGATTAAGCTAAAGCAGTGTTTAGAAGACGCAATTTCATTATGTTACAAAAATACTAAAAATACGACAGAAACTATCATAATTATATTTTTTTTGTCGCAAAAGACGCCATCTGTATGTAGTCTTAAGCATTTCAGAGAAGTGAAACCCTTAAATTCATGGTAGTTGCTCATAGAGTATGTGGTATTTAAATAGTAATGAGTTGACTCAGGACTATTATCTCTATCTGTTATCTAAATTAGAAAGTGTAAATGTTTTATAAAATATCATAAGAGCAAAGAATTTATTTTATACATCAGAATTTATTATTAGATAATAAGTAATGCAAATATTACAATTTAATGCTATCACAATATATATTAATTTAAATAAAACAAGGTATTGTGTATCATATGTGTCACATTACAAAATGTATTGTGAAATATTGAACGATTTAAATTGTGATATATTCTTTTTTCTGTCATAAACAAAGGGAGTGTTTTCCTATAGAAAAAATAAAAGTGGAAAGATATGTAATCAAGTAGACCACTTGTTTCTTTTTGAATAGATTATCGATATTAAATTGAATTAATTTGTGTACTTACTGTATAATAAATTTGTTTTTTTGGAGGCATGGATATTTTTATGTCTGATTTTGTTAATAGTTTCATAGTAAAATTGTTTTTAAAGAAAATAAAGTAAATAAAAGATGTTTCACTGAAAAGAATTTATATATTTTAAATAAATATATCTGTATTAAAATAAATACTAACATATCATTGTCTGTATCTCTATTATGTTTTCACCACTAAGCCACTATATAGATCATGATAAATTTTGAATCGGATATAGTTCAACACAAAAGAACGGACAACGATAACTTCTTGTTTGTTTGTCCGTCTCTTGGTTTGTATGTTTTTTCACAGCGCAATCATAGTTAAATTACCTTTAATGACAGTAATTAGTTTTAATCATGCTAATAGATAACACCATTTTGTAATATATAAACTACTGTCTGTTTATCTTTCTGCCTGTCTTTCTGTTTCTCTATTTATTACTAGACAATGACTTAAGTAATTTTATTGAACTTTAAAATATTGCCAAAACTATTTATCATATAAAATATAGGTTGCTGTTTATTTTCATACATTTAAACATACAGAGTCATACAGATAACTACATGACTCCTTACAATTAGAACATTTAACAATACGCTCACTAAGAATGTATTAAACGCAAATCCTATCCAAAAAAAAATTTTCATCATTACTTGTCTACGAGAGTGGAGCCGCGGGCAAAATTTAGTAATTAGTAGCAGCAGTTTAATAAAATAAAGTCAAATTAAATTAAACCCCACGATAGGGTTTTTACACTGCTTCTTTCGTTAGTACTATATTCTGTTATTATAATACTACAAATGTGCTACTTTGCGACGATGTTTGGTTGTTTGTGAATCAAAAATCGCACACCTAAACGGCTATACGAATTCAGATGAAAATTAGCACACAAACAATATTTACTGACTTACCCACATGATATTTTATACCAGAATCGGAATCGATATCGGAAATAAGAGCAATAACACGAAAAAGAGAGGGACGCAGGTTTGAAATAGGGAGAGAGAGATACGGGATTGGAATAGAGAATAAGACCGAATCTATATTAAGGCGACTACATACTCCAATCTATAGTCAATTCGAAAAACTTTATTTTTCAAGTAATTTGTAAAAAGTAGAAACGTACTACAAAGTAGAAATAAACGTGCTGGATATTAGTACAAACTACAAATGAGAATAAAAAATATTGATCACTCATATAAAATTGCTTGAAAAAAAAAAAACGATTTAAAAATGTTTAGCCCAATTATCTTTCAAGTTTAAGTTGAGAGATGCAATTATTATTACACGAGCAAAAAAAAAAAATTCTTTTCGGGGACAAATATTTTCACATTATTAATTTATTCTACTCAATTAGACAAATAAAATAACGAAGTAAAATAAGCGCTTTTCATTTCATGCCTAGGGAACAACGTCCTAATGTTCGACAGAACAGGGATGGTAATAATGTTTCAAAGCCCTCAAGTTCGGCAGCCATAGAGAGAGAGGTATGAATGTATTTGCTCAACTATATGCGTTCGCGTATGGTTTCTGTTTCTCTTTTCCGGAGGCGTATCATTCTGAGTATTTGACAGATTTTTATATAGAAATATATATATATATGAAATATTTTTAACTGTTAATAATATCGCTCTGCAGTATCTGTAAATTATATTTTTCTTTAAAAAATAAATGTTATTATAATTACATGCTTCGAAGTACGTACAGTGGATTATAGTCGACTGACGCCTGATTTATTATGTCAAAATCAAAGAAAACTTTCATTCAGTTGGATATTTTTAAAATTCTTTTTGGAATTGTGAGGTTTATTTATTAATATATATATACACATGTTGCCTTAAGTCATAAGTAAATGTTACAGTAAAAGTTACTTAAATTATGAAATTCGATTTTCTAGATAATGTTAAAATAATTAAATACTTAGTTGTTTGGAGTCGTTGCCAGCTAAAGCAAAGAAAATTAAAAATATAAAGTAATAAAATCGAAAATTTCAAAAATTAACAAGAGAAAACTAAATTCATCAAATTAGTATTTAAACAAAGTATCGAATCAAAATTATGTCAAATTTTGAAGATTGATATAATATTGCGACTGGCACATCTTTAGTTGGCACCGACTCCGAAACAACCAATTAATTAGTTATTTTAAGATTTTTGAAGGCGATTTTTTTTAAAGTCTAAAATTTAATATTCTTGAAATCAATAAGTATCAAAAATATTATGTTGATTTCATCGATTATAGGAAAATTAATATTATATTACTGATATATTAATAAGGTAGCATGTTATTATATTACGTAAGTTAAAATAATTAAAATTGACAATTAAAATTTGAATGTACTAATAACGAGTTACTTTTAAAACATATAAATTATATTTAAAACATATAATTTGAAATGGGATAATTCATAATACACATTAAACTAAAATTAAATGACAGTTATAAAATATAAATCATTAAAATGTACAATTAAATAGTAATTAAAAATGTAAGTTTGATTACTATTTCATTATACATCTTGTCTCTTTCAGTATTACAACACTGAATAATTCAGTATGGAAAACCAAAAATATAAAAATATCCAATCGTTAAAACAGCGATAAAAATCATGAAGAATTCTCAACGGGCATTCTCTATTCTAGACTATAATTTTACGGACGCTTGAATAGTCGCCATAAAGTCTTATACATATTAAAATATATATAAATCAGGTGGCGTACAGAGAATACCAATGAAAGTTTGGTTACAAATTATTTATTGACAACTAGACAATTAACGTTGCTACATATTGACGTAGTTGAGAGATTTCATAGTATTATTATAAAATATATTGCATTAAGTCAATCACTTATAACCATATTATACCCTTATTTCCACTACTCTTTTCTATAAATAAAAAATATTTGAATATAGTAATAAAAAATAATCAAGTAAAGTGATTCGTCAATTTCACAATGGTAAATAAAAAATAGGAAATATTGTCATATTCATTGTCTTTTTCTTATGAATTTATAAAATTACGTTAAGCCCTCTGTACTCGACCCGTACACACGGCACCGCCCGAGCGTCATCTATATATTCATATTCATCTATGAGCGTCATTGGCTAAACATCGCGATCGTAACTCCTGTTTTTGACGGAATCTATCATTTACGATACTTTTTTCAAATATTATGTCGCTTTAACTGGAAATCGGAACTTAAATCCAAAACAGCATCGGACTGATAGCAAGACTACTCGATATAAAAAATGAGGATTTAGTTATATGTTCACTCGGTTGGGGTTGCGGGCTAAAGCTATTAATATAAAGCGATAATTGTCAACATTGCAAATACACATTAAATCAATTGTTTCGCGGCTTTTAGTCTTCTCGTCCAATGCGCTGATTCTAAAACTTTAGTCATTACTGATTAAGCTGTAAAATGTTGATAATATTGATCAAGGACATCAATGGTGCAAATTGAATGTCATTTAAATCTCCAATTTTTTTCACTCTGAAACAAAAAAATATGTTTATTTAAAATGTTTGGTATGAAAACATTTTCGAATTACCCTTTTTAATGACTAAAATGTACATACAACATAACAGCGACGTTGTTAAAATATTTTACAAATTTACAAAATGTAATAGATATATTTTAGTTTATTTTAACTTTTAATTTATTTACCATATGTATATACTTTTCCAGTATGAAATTTGATGTGGATACATAACTACACAGATATTAACATGTACAGTTTAACGAGATTAGTCACATGGATCTATTTTCATTATTACTATGCTGTTGTGGTAATTAATGTTACATCCACAAAATTACTTGCCAAAAACTGTAAAGCTAAAAATTTTTCTCTGTAATATTTCAAGTTAGCATAAATCCCTATTAAGATATAATAACAAATACATTTAACGAATTAGATAGAATAGCAGTCGCATTCTAGCGACTTTTAATTCATTCAAAAGTACAGTCAACACATTTTTTTTATTTTACGTGTCATATGACTGAAATAACACTGAACTAAACTCGATGCATTTCATAAACGTTCAAGAATCTGCAATAATAAATAGAATGTTTATTTAATTTGTAATTAATATTATTTAATTTGTAATTAAATAAACATTCTATTTGTTTTAATGACATTATAAATTGATTACATTATAATAGGTAAAGTATGTATATATTTTAACAGAACGTTTTAGTTTCTACTAATATTTCGGAAATTTAAACAACGCGAAATAAAAGGAAATATAAAGAATTCGCAAAACTATTATCTAATAGAAAAAAAATGTCACACAGAAAATGGAGTTTATCAATTCGCATACTACCTAAAAAAAAACTAAAAACTCGGACTCAACTGAAACTGAATGCAGAAATGTGAAACAATAGCTGGAGTTCAGTTTCGGAAGGTAAATTAACGAATACCTTAATAAAAATCTGACGCCTCACAAATGAAAACCACCTGCGGTTACATATTTTCATAATCATTACCTTTCAATAAAACATGTAGCCTCTTTCACCTCTCAGAAAAAAATTGCAAAACCAAAAAAAGCAGTGCAAGGGAAAACAACACTCGAAAAATAAGTACCGAATATATATTTTTTTAAATGTCGTATTTTAACTTTATCGTGAGAGCCTTTATTATAAATGTATACTTACAATACAGGCACGTTGTTTAGTGTGTCAATCATAGAAATAAGTTAATAATATAAATAAATCATATAAATTAAAATTTATCAGCCTTTGGTGTACTGTAAATAAAGTGTAGTAGTAGTAGTGTTTATTGCAAATAAAGTCTTTATTATTGTTACTATTACAATTAATTTACAAATGTGAAATTTTGAGAAAGAAAAGCACAAATTACACCTTAAAAAATTTTCTTATCAGATTTCTCAGTTTTTTCAGCGATGATCGAATATCCTCTCGAATAGTTTCGGCACATGACAGTATCAATAGACTAAGATAGGCATCAATAACAATTTATACTGAAATTGCAGTGACACAGAAAAAA
Source organism: Eumeta japonica (assembly GCA_005406025.1). Taxonomy (NCBI): domain Eukaryota; kingdom Metazoa; phylum Arthropoda; class Insecta; order Lepidoptera; family Psychidae; genus Eumeta; species Eumeta japonica. The sequence goes on along the minus strand of BGZK01000311.1, from coordinate 172,983 downwards.
TGTTTCCTAAGCCCTTCTCTATTTCGACGACATAGGGAGCTGGAAACAGAGAAATATATGAACGTGGCAACGGGTAGAATCTAAAACCGGTTTTGGTGAAATTTTGGTACAAGTTAAGGACACTCATGAATCTAACTATGAAGAAAACTCAAACGTTTTCTCATTAATATTATTTTCTTGTTACGTAGTTATTTTGAGTCATTCAAATGAGCTTGGTATATATTGAATGACTGATGTGTTATCATTTTTTTTTACAAAATTTACTCAAAACGTCTAGACTTTAGTTTTGTAGCGAAAGAGAATGCGACAATTTTTCAATATTTATTACTTCGGTATTTAAAGAAACATCGCGCAGTTTCAATGAACAAAACAGAATGGCGTCAACTTTTACCAGTCACTACAATATTATTTACGACTCGATGTCTTTAGCGTCAAAGACATAAACAATAAAAATCATTGGGTTCTGATAATTATTGGCGTTACCTTATTCGGGCACCGCAATAAGAGAAAAAAATTTTTGGAAAATCCAAAAGTGCACGCCTCATAGCATTCGTTCAATTTTTACAAATATATACATTAGTACGAATGTTTTTTCTTGTCATTCGTGCATTTATATAAGTCTATAAGTACATTATGAGTAACACGAAAAAGATTTAAGTTCAAAAAATGGTTCGATTTTTATAAGGCGAGAGTAGAGCACACCTCAGCGCTCCACTTATGAGGCATGCAAAAATACCACACAAGCGAATTAGACCGTGATCTTCGAAAGGACTTAATTTAGGATAATACTAAATCGTTTGGAAAAGAAATGGACTAGATCAGTTAAGTTTTCCGGGGGTTATCGTGACCACGCTAGTATGAATACATACAGACACATGAACGTCCACGGAATAATTTTCTTAAACCTCTTTTTCATTAATTTAAAAAGCAAAATGTCCTTTAAAGATGTCATAAGTGTTGAAACTAGTGTTTTTCCTTGATATTCATGTGTAAATATCATTATACAAGTGCGATAAAAAATAAATAGAAACACTTTTAGTTCAAAAAATCACTTGATTTTTGTATGGCGAGAGTAGAGCACTACCTCAGCGCTCCGCTTATGAGGCGTGCAATAGTAAAGTAAAAATATTAATATGTATATCAAATGCTCAAGAATATTTTGTGAACAATATTTTGTTTCGTAATGGGCCAAATAATAACGTCAATCATCAATAACATTTTCGTTGTATTCAAAGAGATATTATGAGAATAACTTTCAACACGCATTTTGTTATGATTTGTGGTTATTGCGCGTACTTTTTCAATGGCTCAGTAAGATAGCCATTAAATCTTCAATCCTGAAGGTGCTTTTCAGAACGTATTTTAAATTACTAGTGTAAGTAATATGATAAACAGGAGCGTTTACAGTTCCGCTATGTGCGTTTTCTTTTTTAATGCCTATCTTATAATCATTATTAAAGTTAAGAGTGCTTTTTTCTTTCCTTTTAATCTATATCAACAACTACCCATGAAAAAAAATAATCACTCGACTCAATAGTAAGTATAGATATAAAGAAAAGTTTTTCAAATAGGCGGAATTAGAAACAACACAAAATCTTTGTAAATCACTTTAGCTACAGAATATTGTGCATCTATGAGAGAAAATTCAATTTCTCTGATTTATGAACGAATCTACTTCGTTGGAATTAAGATAAATTCTTGTTTTTAAAATAAAATATATCCCATTTTTAAAATATGAAATAGATGTAAGTACCTAATGGAGTTTTTTTCTTTGTTTGTAATGCTTGATCTGATCGAGCATTACAAACGAGGAGAAAAACACCAAAATAAAAATAAAACGTCTTAAAATAATTTAATATAAGACGTTTTATTTTTATTTTAGTCCATTCTTCATAATTTTACTTTAAAACACCCTACTCGCTTTAAACTAGTGAACATTGTATTTAGTAGAGAAAATATGGCATACCTAAGTATACGTAAGTATCTAGTTCATTTCAAGCAGTGCTTATTTTATAGGCTTTAATGGTCGGTATAATGACTACAAACAATATAGACTCACAATGAGGGTTTATTCACAATAATGTTTTTAATTTGTATTAGCTTTTATGACAGCTGTGGCATTCAGACAGATGGACAGACAGACACACAAACAAGCACTTTACTCTCACCATGAAGGTTCTGTTATACCTTTTTTAGGTTTAAATACGCAACTTAAACCTAATATAAAAAAGAGAAAAAAATGTAATCATGGAATCATTTTTCTACTTTATATTGAAATCACAGATATGAATTTAAAGTAGGTACGTAGATATTTAATTACAAGTCATATAACTTTTTTAAAACTACGTTTCCTTTTTAATATCACATTAAAATATATTTTTTCTTATTTTTGTGAGTAAACCCGATGCATCGTGCAATGCAACCCGAACGGCATACAACGTGCGACTGTAGAATAAATGTTTTCATTCCCAGCCGTTTGATCGTACCTATATAAGCATTCGTTGCCATTTAACAAATCATTATGCTTTAAGATTTGGTAACCTTCGGGTTCATTCATTTGGGTTAGAAAAAAAATAGTGTAAATAATAAGACTATTTATCGTAATGGATTTACGTGTAGTACTGGTGGTACTGGTTGCAAACGGTGAGTTGATATCTGATATAATAAAAATTTATATAAATATACTTATATATATAACGAACTAGTAAGACGCTATTTCAAAGAAATATAAATAAATTTATATTTACACTGACCATAGAGAAAATAACGACAATTTACATACGAGAAGGGATTTGTTTAAGGGGTTAGCATTAGAATGTGAAAAAGTTAATTATTATTTGATTAAATTGACCTACCCGTAAGAGTCGACTTTCAAGTAATGTCTAGTAGGACAATAAAGCATAAACATGTACCTATTACCTACTAATTTATTTCTATCATGTTGTTGTACATGGAACATCAAAAAAGTTACAAAAGAAAATATATTAATAAAATAAAATTTGTGGTAAGGTAAAATTAACGTGACGTGTGCCTTTATATTGTTCCTCCGTTTTCGACCAGTTACTGGTTTTGTCGGAACAACATCAAATGATGTTGATTCCCGGATCAAACATACATTTTGAATTTTGTTATTTCGTGAAAAATGCAAAGGTTAGAATTTTCTTTTATTTATTTTATAAGAGACAAAGCATAATTCTGTAAGATACTAAAATGGTCCATCATTTCATTTATTTCGCTGTCAATTCTTTTTCTTCTATTAAAATACATGCGTGTACACATAACATTAAATATTGTTATCGTTAATTCCTTAAATTAATTACCTTATTAGTTCATGTAGTAACAACGAAGAGGCAGGTAGTGTTTTTTCCTACCATATTTGAGGGGCGAACGAGCAAGCGAGCCATACGAGAGTAGGTGGGCATCGCAACCCACGGACTCCAAAGCAGTTACCAGTGCTTTATTGGTCTCTTTCATAGTAAATAATATTCAATAGAAGAAGGTGGATAATGGGGTAATGGAGAGGAAGTGTGCCACTGAAACTCTGATTCACTGAACGAAATGCAACAGCGAAATCTGTTATTTCACGTCTGTATTATTTTCACTGTCTGTATTAATATCTGTCTGTGAGAGTATGGTAACTCGCCTTTCCAGCCGGCCCTTTGTACCGCAGTCAAGTTGAACACAGCATGGCTCTACCACTCTGAAATAAAATTATTCCCACTACTTAACAAAATTTCATTCAGTGTGGCTGGTGGCGGGATGGGGCTACCGCGCGTCGGACCAGCGGCGGTGGGCCGTTCTGCATCCAGCCTGCGGAGGGCGCCAGCAGTCCCCCATAGCCCTGAGCGCCAGACATGCCACGGAAATGGCTATACCGGCTGTCGAGCTCGTCGGGTATCAGAATCCTCTGCCTGGACCCCTTATGATAAATAATAATGGGTACACCGGTAAGTTTAAAATATGATTGAAGTACATTTCAATATAGTTATAATAAGTAACTAAAAACAGGTAAAAATAAATAAACACGTAATGCCTACGTAACATTGTATATGTTATAAATATATATGAACTATTATTTTCAGGAGATATAAAAGGAAGAAATCAAAAAGAGAACAAAATTAAATAAGTATTAGATTCTTTTTTCGAAACAAAGAAATATGATATGTACAAATACCAGTCGAATTTAGATTCATTAATTAGTTTTTAAATATTAAGAATTTATTATCAAATTTGAATAATACTTGAAGTCTATTCGAACTATAGAATCTTACCGTATCATTTAAGGATTGTAACCCTTAGAACTACACCTAGTTACGCCTTGTATTTAAAAATCTTCTAATATTATTCCAGTTACATTGACTGTATCTAAATATTTGACTGAGGAGCAAAAAAAGGGCTTTCGCCTTCCCTTTATTCTCGGCGGGCCTTTAGATAATGAATTTGAGTTGGAAGGTCTGCATTTCCACTGGGGAGATAAAAACAACCGCGGCTCAGAGCACACCCTCAACGACGTAAGAATGCCCCTCGAAATGCATATAATCCACAGGAACAAAAGATATAGAAGTCTCGAAGAGGCTCTTCAACATCCTGATGGTCTTTGCGTGTTAGCCGTTTTTTATCAGGTAAGAATAATATATGTTATTTTAATAACTAATAACAATTTTTCAGTTTTATATAGTCACGATCTTTGTTATCACACAGCTCATTGTACTGCGAACAATTAATATTTGACTCGATCGTTATTGTTTCACAGTAACATACGCTTCGTTGAACATGTAGTTGATAAGCCATGCTATACCATTCTGTAGTTACCATTGATAGCAATCAGCACATGTTTACTAAAATAAAATTATTGTCTATGTGCATGACTTTAGCGCTATCTTAGCGTCCGCAATACTTCAGGATTTATTCAATATTTACATGTTCATGAAGTAATAAAAACATTGATTATTTAGTTGTTTATCACTTTGTTAATGAATAAAATTCTATTTCTGCAACACAACTACAAGTAAACAGTAACAGAATTTCTTATTTCGTTTCACTTTTAATCAAGAAAATAATTATGTATTGCTGCTGTTTTCACTAGAGCAATGACAGTTTAATTATTTGCACATTAATCTATAATAATTTTCATTCCATAATATAATAACAATTATCTCCCTTCATGTCTGGCAGTTAAATGATCAGCTAATATGGATTTTACAGTCAGTCTTGTGTTAGTGTTTCTTCGATCAAATACATTAATTTGAAAGAAATTATCTCTTCTAACGAATACAGTATTTGCTATGGACCTTTTTGTTCATTTGGAGTAACAAATAATACAATTATCTCTATAGTTACCGAGAGAATTATAATAAATATCAATTATGGATATAATATCTTGCCTTAAATTGAATGAAAAATTTAAGCATTGTGGCTCGCATAATATACTATAAGATAGTTTACCCAAAAAACTAAATTCGAAATGGCGGAGACTAAACAATTATAAACTTCATGAAAATATCCTTGAAGTTGTGGTTCTGTGAAGATTGAACCATCCTTATGTAATCAATATGCTGACATTATTCTTTCTAAATTTATGCCGGATAATTATTCAACTTTTATTCATTAGTTTATTTGTACATAATTTTTAATGATACATATTGTGCCTCATTCTGATAATATTGATTATACTGAATTATACTGAAGTTTCACACATAATTTAACCAAAATGTTATTGCATTTCCCGACAATCTTCCCATTTCCGCCACAGGGAGCGCTGTGGTCGAATTTATTTCCCCCACCATACACTTCGCATGTAGCGAATAATAGGTGTAAGATGTATTAGAACTCACACGAGAGGCATCCGACTTCCGAGATGGTAGCGCGAAAGTTAGTTATATTTGTAAATTTCAAATAGTGAAATGTTATTCAGTTCACTTAACAAAGTAAAGAGGTAGACGAGGGATGGGTAGAGAAAAGAGACGTGAACCCTGAGTGTAATAAAAGGAAATAAATCTGGTGTAATGGCATAAAGCATAGGATTTGGTTGGATGTATCTGAGCTGAGAAGTCAGAGAAGTAAATGAATATAATTCATAACACTACCGCCCGTTTGATTGAAGATCCCGGGGTACCGTAAAGGCTCCACTTAGCATACACGTAAGGCTACAACAACATAGGGCTATGTGCATGGCTAAGAGTCTGCTTGTAGTTTTACCCCATTTTATATTTAAAACTAGCCTCGGTCTTATACAAAATCGTTTTTTTTTATTGCAGGTGGTAGAATTCGAAGCCAACCTACTTACTCCGATTATCAGAAATTTATCGGCCATCGATAGCTACAATGGCAGCATAAGCCTCCCTCATACCTTCTCCCTGTCGAGCCTCCTGTCCGATTTGGACACGGAGCGCTTTTACACCTACAAGGGCTCGCTTACTACCCCGCCTTGCGCCGAAGCAGTCACATGGGTTATATTTCCGGATTTCTTGCCGGTGTCAGTGTATCAGGTAAAAATTTAAAATAGTAATCGAACTGAATATCATTAACTTAAAAGCTTATTTTTTAGTTATTATTTTTTATGGTCCATATTTAAGAATAATTCTTATACACTGAATTATTATACTTTGCATAAAGATTACACTGGAATATTTTTAGATCAAAATAAATCACATCTAGCGTTGTTGAGTCCATGAATTATCGGTATAACAAAACGATAAGTGATAAAGAAAATAAACTCAATAACGATAAAGCCTTCATTTAATTGTTCAATATTAATCGTCTGATATCATATTCTTCAGTCTGGATTTTTTTACTATTTACCATCATTAGTACATTAAATTCATTACTAAGCTCAACAGAGAGATTCACAATACAAGTTTTTTTCTTAATTTTAAATTATTACTGATAGCTTATTTTATATCTGAACTTATTTAGTAGGCAAACTGTCGTAAGTGAGAAAAAATGATCTTGAAGCGAATCATTTTTGATTCCAACCAAATTCAATATTTTGCAAAAAAGTTTCTTACAAATAGATAAGTTTCTAACAAAGACTGTCGTATAAATTCATCGCGCGGATTCGGTGGACAAAACCCTTTGAAATGGCGCTTAAAGACATAAGCCAAAGAGACGGCTTACCGCGCAGGCTCTACGATTTTACAGGAGGTCGAGTAATCTTAGCGGACGAAGACAGAATAGTCTAGGATCCGAAGAGAGACCGACCTTCACCTATCTGTTTACCGGACGAAACACATTTTTTATTAAACCTCGTATATAGGTTCTCGTATATAGTTAATTTGTACTCAAGATACAAAAATGTCCGTCAAAATAATGTGTCAATGAAATAAAATTTTTATTATGAACTTGCCACTCATATAAGGAAACCCTATTATAAGTAAAGAAAATAAATATTTAATATGTAAAGGTATATATAATAAAAAAAATATATATATATATATATATATATATATATATATATATATATATATATATATTCCGATCAGTAAGCAGATCAACACAACATCCTATATTAACCTTACCTGTTTATACCCGCTTGTCAGGTAGTCATCAACAGAATTAAGTAGGCAATATTACCTATAGCCATTAATATATTTTAATATGCAACTGTTTCTAGGTATATTCGTCTATAAATGAGATTTAATAAAAAATATGTTTTGTCCGGTAAGCAGATAGGCGAAGAACGATCTCTCTTCAATTCTGTGTACTAGAAGTGACCGTGTAATTTAAAAATAATAAAATTTATAAAATGACATAGGCATGAAATATACGGACATAAATCGGAGACCAAGTAAATATACGTAACAAGTCGACCGTGATGTTATCTATTAACATTAATTAAAACCAAAAATGGAGAAATTATTTATCCGGGCATTTTTTTACTTTTTGCTATGCAAATTGAATAATTTTTGTAAAATTTGTTAGTTACTGTTTTCAGCTCGATTATCATAAAACGAGTTTTCATTAGTTCCTGAAGTTTTAGGGTCCTACAAATCTATTTTGACCGAGTGATGTATATGTGTATATGTATATGCTGCGTGCGTGCGTACGTGTGTGCACGTACTGAAAAAAAAAATGTATGTTGTTATCAACAAAACCGCTTTTGTTGACGATTTATTGTTAATTTCAATAATGAACTTAATTGCACGCCTCACAAGCGGAGCGTTGAGGTGGTACTCTACTCTCGACATGTCAAAAAACCCAGTCTTTCGAAACTTAAATGACTTTTTTTTTACTAATATAACACTTACAGGGTAATATGAGTGCACTAATATCAAGTTAAATAATCTGTCTAGCACATATGGTATATTTTATAAATAATTATTTTGTTTAATATAGTAAATAATAACATTAAAATCAATCATTGTTGGACGTCCGTCAGTCTGTGTTTATGGATCCATGTATGTGGCAGAGAAATTGGTCGAAAAATGCATCTAACCGGAATACTTTTTTTTATTATACAAAGTTATACCCTGTGCTGATTCCTAGTTAATATTAGCGTTCTAAGTACTGTCGTTAAATTATAATTTACAAAAAACTAAAAAACGAGTGTGTATTGTACATCTAACAAGCGGAGCGTTGAGGTGGTGTTTGTATATTTATATACAAATGAAGAATTAGCTTTAAGCCATATGTGAAAAGTTGAGATCAGCTCATGCGCCATTATAAATATCTCACGAAATTTGAATTTGATAAATCTTTTTTTGAAATTTCATTATCAAAAACTCTATTGATTTTTTTTTATTTTAGAAGTTAATGATCGCGGTGAGGTGTGCACTTTTGGATTTTCCAAATTTTTAAAATTACAATCGTATTTTGTATTAAATATAAAATTATGATCGTATTTTAGTATAGAAAATTCAAATGGATTATTTGTTAAAAATACCTATTTCAAGGTAAGATTAAACAAAGATTGCGGTGAAATTTATCAGAGTACTTCGTTTGTAATAGCAACAAAATATTTTTAGTTGTATATACTAGTAACTTTAGTTAATTTAAAATGTATGTTTTGTAAAATACACAAAACAGTTCTCATTATTATATTACTTATATTATTATTACTTATATGATATTATTACTAAATACTATTTGTTAAGTTTATTAACAAATAGTATTTAGTAATAATAACTAATACGAAACGTAACATTACTAAAAGATATGTCAAAATCTAAGCTTTTATTTTATTCATTTTATCAATATTTTCTTCGTAAAAGAAAATATAAATTACGTTCAAACAAACTAAAAACATATTTGCTTTAAATTAAGGCGTTTTGTAAAATATGCGCACATAATATTATATAACAAAATACAAAAATCTTTTGTGAAATAAACAAAATTGTGTTGTAAGTTTAACCTCAAATGATAGTGAAAAACATGGTCGTGGTGTTCAAAATTACTTTTATGTTATTTTTTAATGTATTTATTAGTTGGTTAAGCCATTTCAATTTGAAAATTACTTTCTCAGTAGTGTTTTATAAAATGTAAGGATAAAAGTAATATTGTAACGTCATAATATTAACAAAAGAAACGTGTTGTAATAACAATTCATTTGATGGAATTTGCTTTACTTTGTCTCATACAAATTAAAATATTATTCATAGTTAAAAGTTTATGTTAATAACGATATTTCGTAAAATACAAACACACTTTTTTTTATGATAATACCAACAAAACGTTTTCGTATTGATATTAAGAAACAATTGTAATATTTCTACCAGTGGCGTAGCGTGCCTTTGAGGAGCCCTGTATCAAGATTAGTTAGGAGGCCCAAATGAAGGGTAATGATTTCTCATAAAAGAAACGAAAATGCTTGCATTAAGTTAAAATAAATATTTATTAATTATAAGTTTATTCCTTTCTCCTAGAAATTGAGCTAGCCAAACAATTCAAATTAAATATACACTTTTCTTGCCTTTTTTTGGGCAAATTGATTTTATTAAATCATTTACAGCTGAAGGTGATTTCAGTGTTTCTAAAATTTCTGCCTCTGTAGACAATAGTGACAAGTCTAATAGCCGATCCTGTCCCATCGAAGAGCTTAGGCAATTTGTTTAGGAAAAAACGAGATTGCTTTTTTGCCTTTTGTCATTTCTGTATTAAAAACTTTATAGGCACGTATGACAGTTTTTAGTTTTTTTTTCCCGAGAAGCACGAGATTAAGTGACATTGTAGATAACATTTTAATAATTTTTGCTTATACACGTTAGGGGCCTCTGTAACCCGGGGGCCCCGTATCAGTGATACGGCTGATACGGCGGTAACGAAACCTCTGATTTTTACACAAGATCCTTTTGTTATTATGGATATTTTGTTGTTTAACGTATTATTTCTAATATTTTTCGGTAGACGGCGCTACCAAATAAAGTTTACATTGCAGCATAGGTGCACCGACGATCAGGCTTAAGCAAATCCAATAGTCTCTCCATACGCTATTGCTTCTCGGCCTTTTGGCTGAGATAAAAATTTAGTACATATTTGTTCTTTTAAATTTAATATCTGAAAGTTCCCGCATAGCGAGACTAGTGTATTAAACTGACTTTTGTATCTTAACAAAAATAATTTGATAAACTACATGAACACAGTTTTGTTACAAGTACAAAATTATTTTCGTTAAAAGTACTAAAATCATTTAATAGCATATACCAAACATTTCTAGTGATAGATACTAAAATAATATATTTAAAAATACAGAGATTCCTAATAAGTATTACTGTACCAAAAAGGACCTTCTTTTATAGACTTTACAAATAATTATTGTCAGTTTTATTAAAGGTTTACGTTAAATTAATACAATATGAATTGATTAAATTCACTGTAACATGAATTAAATTTTCATTTATCAATTTAGTTACTTTATCAATATTTATTTAATAAAAATAACGTCGTAACGTCGTATTATTTTGTTACTATAGCCAAAGGTTTTTTTTCAGTACGTGGTTTGTGGCATTCGAAAGAAATTTACTCAATTTAACATTTTTGAAAAGTTGAAGTGATTGGGCTGGGTTGATTTTGAGGAATATTTAAAACAAAATTTTCAAAAAAAACATGCACACACTTTATAAAAAAAAAAACATTGCATGCATAAAAAAAAGTTTGATAGACGAATATGGGAGATGATCGACAACTGAGTAATAAATGTTATATATAAATAAAATGGACGGTATGTCTTGTACAATGTTACGATGCCGTTATGCTTTTGGAATGTATTTGCTACTTTCAAATACATTCATACATGCAAAAATTATTTGTGATGACAATTTTTCTGATAGCAAATGTGATGGAATTGCCTTGTGTCACGTTGGGGTCTTATGCTTAATTATTTTAAATTGTAAGGTATTGTACATTTTAAATACAATTATAATTTTTTTTATTATACGAAATCGTGAAGATTTTGACTATAGAAGTCAAAATCCTGTATATTATTTACAAAATGTTTCTATAAAATATTAATATGTAGTATATGTACGTACACTTTGTTATGGTCAGACATTAATTCCGGTAGCTCGAGGCGTCTACGCTGCGAGCTGCGATTCGTCTATTAATATTCAGACGACAATAAATTAAGTCTTGTTTTGTAGATAATCGTGTCAAGATTAATTCGCATTTAGACCAATTTACCTTAGCTTTGGGTATTTTTCTTCAAATTGAGTGAGTGCAAATATATAAAATTTGCAGAAAAATCATACAGTTCGGGTAAATCTATTTAAAAATACATTAAAACATGAAAAAAAAAGCTCGCTTATTTGAATAGGTAGGTACTGAAAAGCAAAACATTGTTATCGAACCTGTTTTAAATGGCTACTCCGAAAGAGCCGCAATGTAAATCATATTCGAAGTAAAGTATAATATTCGAGTGTAAAAGAGTGTAAGGCGCTATTCATCTTAATATATAAATTACATTTTAAACCCTAGCTTTGAAATTTAACCAAAATCTAAGTTTAAAACCGTTGTTTTTTCAAAACTCCAACGATCCTGATTCTAACGAAATAGTAAATATTAATTGACAGCACTCTCACGCAAACTGGCACCCTGATAGTAGTCTCTTGAGAGTTCTAGAATGAACTTTTCACTAATTTCGAAACATAACGTTCATGTAGCTTTTATGTAATCAGAAGCCAAAATATGAATTTTTTGTAATTTAAATTTGAAAGATAACATGCTTTTATTTTCAATTTTTTTCCGTGGTATATTTACAATATGTATTATGTTATGTACATAGTTTCAGCAAAATTGACTCAGCGACGTATAGTATTTTAACTACATATTTGTAGTATGTCTTGGACAATGACTCTCGCTTAAAATTTACATGTGCATTTTTTTATTTATAGATGGATAGCTTCCGCGGCCTTCTGTCAAGGCAGAACCTGCCCCTCGTGGACAACTTTCGACAGCTACAGCCTATGAACGGCCGCCGCGCGTTCGTTCGACTGTCGAGTAAAAGTTCTAGATCCAGGAAGCACAAGCTGAACTATTCCAAATGGGATTGGGTGGGACAAAAGAAGTCGGGCAACGATGGTGCGGATTCAGAAAATTAACGTACAGGAAAACGTGATCGTATAAGTGTTTGCAATACTATTCGATACTTTAATATTTGATATTAATAAAAGGTTTATTTTTAATGATAATATTGCAATCGTTTTCATTCTAAAATATTTAAATACAGATTTCAGATATAATATATAACAAGATATATAACAAGCTAAGCTGCAAGAATTAGTTATATGAAGAACGGACTAATGTTTTGTGAAAACGGGTTTTGGTCGTATAAAATACCTAATAACGTTTATTTTATACGGAAGTGGTGTATTTATATCTCTTTTTAGTTTTAAAATGAATTATGGTACTACAGAATTAATATGGCACACGAGAGATAGAGAAAAGAGACGTCAAATACATAGGATACATATGGAGTTAACGTCTTCTCTCTTTATCTCTCGTGTGCCATATTAATCTCTTAGTACTGTAATAACAGTGTTAACACAGCAAACAAATCTTCTAAGATTTATGTAACAATGATACAGTTTTCATGACAGTGATGCACTGACTTCTATAGATATTTTGTAGTATGTTACACAAAATTTGTACATTTAATTCACTTTTAAGAAATAAAATAAACTAAATTTATAAAAGGCTACAAGGAATTCTAAGTATTTTATTTTGTTATTGTTATCATAATGTTCGTCTAATGGTGTGAGAATAATGCGCGACAGCAGTTTCACTGTTAAAATAGTGTTAGGTCTATCACGAATTTTAAGTGAGTTTTAATTTTTATCAATTTTAAGAACTCTAAGTACTAAGCTTTTCCTAAAATTGGACGCGCCCAGGTAGAAGAGGGATCGTCAGTCGGCTAGGCTTAACTTCGCGCCGGCGTTCTTTCCAACGGTCCAGGGCGCGTGAGACAAATATCGCCTAGTGGCACGCGAAATCGTTCACTTCGCTCCCACTGATAGATTTTCATATTAGTTTTCCCGCTACAGCGCGTGTTTTATTGAATTTAACCGCCGTCAGCTTCCCGCGTTCGTTGACATACTTAGTCTCGTTTTCCGCGCTGGGGCTCAGTTCGCCCCCGCTGTCGAAGTCTGTTTTCTATGTCGAAGATAAGAGACTACAAATTTAGGGATGAAATGGCGTGAACAAAAATATTTATCAATTAAATTGATTTAGAGTTACTAAGGGTCAATATAGTACTTTTAGTAAGAATGTTTCCACTGTTCTATCGGGTTCAGGTTAAACTTTTGATTGTGATTGAAAATTGAGATTTTGTGCGAGCAAGAATGAATATAGCACGAATTTTTTATTCGTCACTTCCTAAATCGATTTTTTTTTTGGTTTTATGAAAGAGTACACTCAGTACTTACTGTACTGGTATTGTTGTTAAAGCGAGATGAAATTTTTTTCAGGAAATAAATGTCATTTAATAACCAATATTTACTAACGTTCATGTGTTACTTTTGTATTATTAAAAAGATAAATACCCTGTTATAATACTAACGTTATGTGTTATAATAAAAATAAGTTATTGTATAACAGATCTGTTTTACAGAATTACATTTGACACTCTTATTATCCAAATTACGTGAATATAGACATTTGTTAACAATTTTATACAGCAATATCCTTTTGTGTTAGAACTTGCTATAACACTTGATTATGAAAGTTGTATAAGATACTAAACGTTTACATCTATTGTTTATACGCCATTTTTGCTCTAAAAGCTTATAGAGCAAACATGTATTTTCATTACATTAGTAATGTATTGTAACAATAGCAACAAAACTTATCTGCTTTCATAATATATCCAATCCAAATAAACTTACAACCTCGCTGTTTCGATGAATACATAAACTTGTGTACTGTTTTACAATATAAAAATGAGTCGCAAAATTAAGCGTTATTGAAAAAAAAAATTAGTTATTTACATATAAGCACGATGCGCTTATCATGGAAAGTTCTTTATTAAATCCATTAATTTGTTCTAAGTTACGATGATTAAGAAACATGTTACATAGGCAGTATTTAAAATAATGACCCACTTTATTTGGCTTAATTGGCTCTGTTGAAAGGTGTCTCGTATTGATAATTATACATGTTATATATACATGTTTAATAATTTAATTTAGTACGAATATTAAAGATGGCGCTGCGGGACGGATTATTACTTTTTCTTACATGAATAGAATTTACATATTATAGACATATTATACCTGCTTATAATGTTTAAATTTCTTCTGTATACATCTAAATCGTTCATCAAATCAAATTCACCAAAGCCAAATAACAAGAACTAGTTTCAAAAAGTATGTCGTTGTATCATTCGTTATATAAAACAATTGAAGGTGATTTACAATCAGAGAGATTAATTCTGATTATATGAAAATACAATTTTACCACTATAAGCCTTATATAAATTATTATTTATATAAGGCTTATGTCTATATGATCGCATATAAAATATTATTTATGTGCGATCCATTTTATAAAAATATTAAACATTGACACTGACGTTTTGATTCTTCATGAGAACGTCGATTTCAAAAATTTTATAGGTAATGTAATTCTTTAGGTAAACTTACAAGATAAATGGGTACAACCACGATTTTTGCAATAGTATATTCTATTATTTTATGTGGACTTTTTGTAACATCTTGCTATCTGATGACGACGGTTAATCCACCTCCGCTGTTCAAGGAAAAAGGAGGCGAAGAACTCTTGGTAAGTTTGAAGAGACATTATTATAAGCAATTACTACGGTTACTTTTTGTAATGATGAAAAAATAATAAAAATATACACATCATTAGTTATACCGTAAGAATAAAATTTCGAGGAAATCATCTAGCCACTGATTTGAAAAAAGCCGGTCTTAAATATAAGACTAAAACATGCGAAGTTTAGGTCCCACAGATGAACGGCCTTTATCATAATCGAACTTCACACACACATAAGCATACATGCAAGCGTTTGTTAGGTATGTTTTTTTTTCTGGTTCGTTTGTCTAATACAGTAATTTCAAAACTGACGACAATGTGTAGGCACATTAGTCACTGTCGAAATACACTTATGCGTATATAGAAATATCTCGTGGATTTTTGATGTCCTTCACAGTGTAAACTTTATATAACGACACTTAAAAGGACTCTATATTTTTTGGCGTTATACAGGGTTGATGTTAATTGGAGAGGAAAAAAAATGATATTAATTCACTATTCTAATACATATACATATTTATTTATTAATACAGCGCAAATTTTACAAATGTAGTAACAACGCTTACTGAACATAGTCGGTTATTTCGTCTGACAATTTTTTTATGGTCGAGTTAAACATATACAAGTTCATCACACAACAAACGAAAGAGAGAAATTCTTCTAATGTTTAATAAACAGCAACAAAAGGACCCAGCTGCAGTTTTTATTAATTTTGGCAATTTAGAGAGTACTATTAATACTTAATTACGCCGTATCGCTGTCGTTATTTAGAGTGAACTTGGTGCTACGTAGAGTGGTCATTGCGTAGTTAACAAGGCAAACCAATTAAAGTCATGTAATTTCGACATTTTAAGTAGTTCGTCATTAAATCCAGAGTCGTTGTAAACAGTTTATATTGTATTTTGTTTTTGGATCTATTACATTATCCTCACAGGACGAATAGGCACAGAATATTCAATAAGCATGAAAAAGAATGTCAATTCAACTATGATTTTCGGCATCATTACGCAGAAAATATATTACCCAAATATTTATTTATTTGACGGTGGATTTTCATGTTGACGTATAAAGATCCTTCTTATTTGACTATAGTCGAATAGGATCTTGATACGTCAACATACTGAGCTATATATAGCTCAGTACATTTGAAAATGTCAAATATTTTTTCGTTTTGTTCACCTTGATTTTAGTTTTAAGGGTGACTTTTGCACAACAGAATGTTTTATTTTCTTACCTTCATAAACCGGGGTTCCTATACCGATGTTTATCCTTTATCGTTAGCTAGTGAAATCATTGAATAAGAAAATAGTATATTCAATACTTAACGTTAGAAAAATTATTGATACGCACCTGAACGTGAATCTATGATCTACCTACCACATTAATGAGCTACCATTGGTTGTTATGTAATTAGAATAATGTAATTTTATACAAAAAAAAAAACATACATTTTACAACTCGTTTCACTAACTCATATCGATACAAGTAATAAAGAAGTATGTATACAAACATTGAAAATAATAGAAGAATCGAATTAAAGCAAATATATGTAGCCTAACCTATTTATATTATATTTACGATAATAATATCAATTATTATTATCGTAAATATGATAGGTTATTAGTACACTTTGTGAATGTATATTAATTGTGATTTTTTCTGTAGAACATAACGCCTTCGATGAGGCGGAAAACAGAATCGGAACATGTGATGGTGGTGCCACCAAAACTTTTCGATCTGTGTCATCCCAATGTCTCATACTATGAGATGTTGCAAAACGCCACGAAATTCGGTGGTGTAGGGCAGTTTTATCCTGTCGATGGAACTAATAAGACGATTTTGCCATAAATAAACATGATGCTTTGGAAACGGGTTTTATTTGAAATACCTAAATAAAGACAATTATTTAAAACGCACTATCTTACTTTTCATTTTTTATGTAATTTTTATTTCCGGCCAAGAAAATTTAAAGTTCTTTTCAGTTTTTGTTTTCAGTGTGGTTTACGAAAATCAGTCGATGACGATATTTTAATTTCCCGATTTTGCGGCGTTTGAGTTGCTTTAATCATTGGCAGAGGGATGTCCGTATGTGTATGTATGTGTATACATATGTATGTATACACTTACAGACATTCTACACACGTATAAACCTTGAATATTATCTTTTGAAAACGAGACAGTTAAAGTAATTTGCAGAATTAAAAAAAATGTCTGAATTTGGATTACTATAAACTTGACCTCAAACAGCAAGGTACCTACCTACGTTTTTAGAAATCCAGAAATTAAACTTTCTAAAAAATCATTTTTTTAAATACTTGTAAAGTATTGAACCGTTGGTTTAAAAATCTAGTCTGTTCCTTTATTGAGATTAGTCATCATTCTGACATTCTGACACCCATAGAATTAGCGCGGAGGTCCACATATCGTTCCACTTTCAGCTTATAAGTGGACGAAGAATTACCAAATTCGTTAACCTAGACCTAAAGATTCCTAGGCTTATATTTATGCGTTCTGTCTGTAGTGTATTGCAGTGCATACTAATGCATAAATGCACATACGGATACACAAATACATCTGTCTTATCGAATTAAATAATATGCAGGCACGAGGCGGAGTGGTGACGGCAGAGAGAGAAAGACTTGTGGAAGCTGCAAACCATTACTAATATTGTTACATCTAGATAAAGGTATTATAGGGAATAACTGATAGGTATCTATACATATATAATGAAAATAGGTTGTCTTTGTTCGCCAATCACGTAAAAACTACTAAACGTATAGACATGGGACTGGGACCATTCGATGCGGAATGATTTGTAGATGGTTCTAAGCTACTCATTTTTCGAATTCCGTAAATCTTTCGCCATTTTATTTATAAATAAAAATTACCCAGCGAAGCGGGCGGGACAGCTAGTATATTATATATCGACTAAGCTGAGCAGTACTCTGCCAAAAAGGCCGTAATCGTTAATGGCTCCCCACTAACGATAACGCTCATATGCTGCTATTGTAATGTATCTATTGGAAAAAATCCATCTGTTGTCTATATATTTTAATTTCAATAATTACTATACCTACAATTTTTTTTATGTATGCGCTAAGTGCGAAGTAGGTGACGTGAAAAACGATGGAAGTGTGCGACTCTATATATTCATATTCATCTATGGTGTGCGAACTGCGACGTAAGAAAAAATAATTCAGGGCGTAGCGATGGCGGCCGGCGGAATGCCTGACATGTCGTGTCAGTCGGCCACTGACGTCTACGCGTTTCGTTGCACTTGTTACATTACAAAATTATGCATGGCTTACGTAATCAGTTGTATAGGTCACTATTATAATGATGGCTCATGATGGACGGAATACCAACTACAAATTTTACAATTTCTATGAACTATCCTGCGAAACTCTTTTTCCTGCCTGATGTAGTAAATTAGAACCGCGATATGTTTACATATCTACCACTTTGGTTATAGACATAATCACATTTTGTACTGGTAATAAAGTGCGTAAATTAATGTTAAAGAAAATCGTTGAATTCAAAAACATTAGCACGTACCATGCGTATGTACTGTTTCAAAAATTACAAAATTAGGTGTCAAATCACCGAAATCTTACGAACAATTAGAGCTTTGATGATAGGACTCATATATTTTGACCCTACTTTTTTTAATGTCTCAGACTTGTTGAGCAAGAATCACAGTTTGAATTTGAAAAGCGATGTCCTATACGGTTGTTTATATAGGTACTCTGTTTCAACTATTAATAGGCCAATTTTTATTGAAAAAAAGTTAGTATTACTAACGACACACATAACAACTAATTTTAATTATACGATATGTGTGTTGTTGATAATTTTATTTGTTTGTTTACTTCTCGTTTAGACAGATAGTATTCGTTTGGTATAATGTAATTTTTAGTTGGTGCTATCGTGCTAAATTAAAAAGAGTGACATCTTACAGTAGATTTTATTACTAGTTTAATGTCAAGATCTAATAATTTCTTACTAGATGGCGCTGCACTTTAATATCGACGCTTTTAAAAATATAATTTCCTAAAAATTTAATATGATTGCAAACTAATTGTGTTAGGTATATTATTTATGTCTATAGATACTCTTTCGTTGTTGATATTTTACTGTAATATGGAATAGGTATAACAATAAATAGATGTACTTAAATACTATTTTTTTTTTAAATAAAGACAATATTGATGCAAGGTAAATAGTTTTTCAATTATCTTGCGAAAGTTACGGTCTTATATTTTTACATTTTGTAAGTTGAGGACGTCCGAATTGGCCAAGAAATTCAAGAATCTATATTAAAAATAAAAGCAGAAATGTGTTGCAGATTGTAAGCCTATATAGTTATGGATAGGTCTACCAGAGGCAAATAATGAACATAGTTAAAACTTAATTTTGTTGTTAATATTTTCGATTGACATTTTTTTTTTGCAAAATTGTTTTCAGATTTCACACAAAAAATATTTAGACAAAGTTTTAATGTTTTGGTTTTTCGTAATAATATTTCATTTAATGGGTTTTCTACTAAATTACAAAGAAATGTGCACGTATTTATAAAAGCTAGTCGTCCACACAGTGTCATTAGACTTTTTTTTACTTCAAATGGCTCTGATCATATTGATCCGAGACTACAAACAATTTATCAATTGTTTTTTCAGTCACTATAATCAATCATAAAAAAAACATACATCACTGCGAGTAACTGAAAACACAGAATCTTGCTGGCTTCGTAAATATAATTAATTTATGCTATTAATTTTAAATACAGTTACAAAGCAAACAACACTTTACTTTGCAATTGTGAATCCATGAAAAAATCAATATTTACCATAATATTTTTCATTACATTTCTAAATACGATCAAAACATCTTCCATTAAGTTCTTACAAAACTGGATGATGTGGGTTGATGTGCGCATAACGACATACATTTTTGTAAATGTCATACAGTATTTCTCTCAATAGAAAGTGTAATAACATGCCACGACTTGTATTTATTTTCGTTCTTCAATGAAATTAAAGATTCACGAATACCTAGTACTCGCTCTACTGAAGTAACCTGCAAGCCGTTAATAATTATTAACATTTTACAACCTTTTAACCGATGTTTGACACAACACGACATCTCCATGAAATTTTATTAAATAAATTCAACAAACACAATACTAGTATGGATATCCTGTGTGTTTTGGTAAACTGAATTAAATACAATAAGCTTTTTTTTTCGGTCAGTTTCGACAATTAAAATTCTTTAAACCAATTCTATAGAATATTTTAGTACCAATAATATAGGCTAAGGACTTCGCCGAAAGAATTTAAAAAGGACATCATTTCTTGTACCAAAATAAAAGTTATAACAAATTATTTAATGAGTGCTAATTTTTTAACATTGAATTATAAACGCTGAATGAGTACATATACAAAGTACTTCTTTATCGAAACAGATAATTAATTAATAACGACTAAAGGCATATAAAATCTGTCCATGAACCATTTATAAGGAATTGTTTTAACATATAGAATGATATTCTGTAGTTTGCTAACGTTTCTGTTATCCGTATTGGCTAATCGACGCCGTTAATATCAGCTCAATACATTCCCTTCAGTCTGGCACTCAAGGCTGACTGTCGGTGCCACGTACCACGCGACCTATACTCGGTCTGTGGTATCTGTTGAAAGTATACAAAAGTATTATATTTATTGCTAGCGGAAATTATCTAAATTTCTACTCAATGGTCTAAAGAATAATATTTTTCTATTATGTTGTAACTCTGATAAAAGTATTTTTAGGCGTATTATCTCTTGTATCTGATCTTATTGGGATACTTTAACAAGTAATGAATAACCTAAATGTTAAGCGTAGGATTTGCCGGCTTATGCATGCATTATCTGCCAAATGTTACATTTAGTTTAACAGTTAGCCGTTATAACTTTCGCTACAATTCGCCGAAATGTGTTGTATTGGATCAATGTTAGTAGACTTTTAGTTGTAGTAGTCTATAAATATCTATATATACTACTATTCAATGGTATTAATGGTAACAGATTTTTTTTCTAGAATAGTCAAAAATATAGTATACAATTCCATTATAAAATGCAAGACTTGTACAGCTTGTATTCGCCATAATAATAATAAATAAGCACCATATACTCACACAACCAATATTCATTTTGCACAAACTCGAAAAAGAAGCAGAAATATGTAAAAAATAGATACACAAAATGTATTTATATATATGGATATAAAACGTTAATTAATCTATCGACAAGTACGGAGAACAGATCAAAATAACACTGAAAGACGATGTTCAGTGCGATGTGGGAATAGGGAATAAATACTGTGTCATTCGTATTTATTTTGGGAAGCTTAGATATGATCACGAGCTCCAGCTAACGTTAGTCAACGCGAGATCTATGAAACAGATGTATTGTGTCAAAGTAATCATTTAATCTCATTTGTGAGAATATAACGAGAAGGGTATTGGGCAATAATTTGTATTGCCCTGTGCGATCTCCTGGAAGCTGTCATTATTTAAAATAAACTAATCGTGTTTTGCTGACGAGACTATAATAATAGTGTTTCAAAGTTGTACTGGCTGAACTCCTCATCGAATCGGAGATATTGATAAGGAATATGAGCTGCTTATCAAAGAGGTATTGAAAACGCGTATTCGTTCAGGAATTGAAGGGTCCGAAACGATATGCTAACATAGAGCACCTTGAGTATTGGCATAAAAAACTAGCCAAATACAATAATATTTTTTTTTCTGAATATACGATTAGGTCTGGATTACCAGACAACCGAAAAAAGCTGATTATTAGAAGTTATATACTGTAAATAAAACTATACAGGACGGTCGCCTCTATGATGAATAACGAAAACATGTAGACAGTTGCATCAATGGTAAAACATAGCCAAAATAGCCAAAAATAGAACAGCTTGGAGAGCAATATAAGCGTATATAAGATCGCCTACATTAGTTAAAAAGTTTTGGCACAAGAAGAAATATCGGAAGAACAAGAAAACAAATATCTGACCAAACAAACACGCAACATAATTTCATTTTAATCAGACTCAATGACTTGTGAGTTTAGTAACATTCTTTTTTATTTAACATTATATTGCTTTTCGTGCATTCGATAAGCCACTCTCGTGCAACTTATTTGACATCCCGTTGTTGGACTAAGGTCTCCATAAAGGAAATGGCTACTAGGCCATGTAGTCCATAACAAAAATTAAAATCCATAGAGTGCATTCGCTAACAAAAATTTTAAATTATTGTAATTGTATTGCAGATTAGAAAAGCAGTGTGTGTATTGTAGTAGCACACATTGTTAGGCATTCTCTGTTGTCGACTTCTTAAGACGGAAAACCAAGTAGCCTTTTGTTAGTGATCGCGTGAGGGTTTTATTTTAAAAATCATGTATCAAAAGTCGATCGTTAATTAATTTAAAAAGGCGCAAGATTGAATTTGAATCAAAATTCAAGATGAAAAGCAATGTTTCCGAGTCACTAATAAACCTAAACGAAAGTTAATACCCGAATTAAAATAACTCGCATGTACATTTCGACTGGCGTCCGGAGTTTGTTTCCGAAAAATTGAATTAAAAAAGTTTCAGTGAATATAAATTACGCTATCCTTCAAGTTAAAACGAGATTGCAGATTCTATTAATTTGCGAAAGGAACGCTAATGTAATTATAATTAAATATCGTGCTGACAATTAAATTGGTTATGAAATGCGTGCAATGCTCGGCGAGCAATGCGCGCTTATTAGCCTAATAAACGACCAAGATAATAAGTGTTAATTGCGCACGTGTTTCGAATTCTTAACGAGATCTACGTCTGTGATCTATCACGATATAAAAGGTTATATTCGAAGCACTAAAAAAACTATTATTTATTAAAATAGCAAATCGCCGATTCGCTGTATTCATACGATAAAATTTGAAGATAATTTGAAATGGAATTATAATGGAACGGATTATTGTAACTATATACTTAAAATCAGCTTAAAATTATATTTGTTTTTGACCAGCTCGTTCCTTGAATTGTAACTGATTTATGAAAAAATTATTATCTGAACAAACTAAAATTGTATAACATCTCTCGAGTTACATAAAACAATTCGTATAAAGATGTTACTACTAAATGTTGTTTAGCTTAAAATAATCAATATAAAACATAATTTTCACTATTCTTAGTTTACACACGTTTTATAAGCCAGATGATAGGGTAATTCTTAAAATTTGTTGTCTAGAGAAAATAAGTTTATATAGAGAAGTTTTATGTCCAGAAAATTGTTATAATGCATTTATTAATCAATGATTTTGGCACGCCATATTTTATGATCTTTCACGCTCAAGCTGCCGCAGATTTTGTATTCATCTTAATCGATATTTGAAACCATGCATTATTCATATCTTCAACATAAATCTCGTAATGTACACGACTTGGCATATAGTCCATTAAAATGTTACATTTTTAGGCCTTACCTTGCGTTTTTAGGACGTAATTTTATTTTTTGATGTGTGGGGTCAGTGTAAAGCTAAAAACAAGTTTGTGGGTCGCCACCCTTGTCCCACGGCCGCCATCTTGAAAATAGGGTTGAAATGGTATTTGATATATATCATAAACTATTTATTTGATAAAAAATTTGTTAACATTTTTGTTACAAATTAAATTCTCTACAACTTTGGTCCAGTAACTTTTGTCGTATAACTATAAATAAAAAGTTATAAGCGAAAATCTTCAGAAATTCGAGAAAAAATTTATATTTTCGATTTAACTTTTTATCATTTACGAAAAATGATATCTGACCATTTGTAGATCGTTTTGAGGAACAACTTTTATTCGCATCATTTTTTCATTAAGTCAATAGTTAAGGTTTTACAGCGCTCTGAAGTGAGTACTATTTTTCAGTACTCTTAACTATACCTATATTATACGTGTGTACCTATAATATGTCATCAGTTATTGATTGTTTTTTTTATTTTTTTTTTTACTTTATTATTATAATTTTTTTAATTCTAAATTTTGCAATATTATTAATAATTAAATATTGACTCTTTTCCCCACCACCCACGAGGTAGTCTAAAGGCGCGTTTTTTTTTACGTGGTATCCCCAATAGGCATAATCCACGGTGATTTTCTAAATTAGAACTACTCCGTCCTCAGTCGTTTCGATGGACCAGACTGCGGCTCAGCATCTGATCGGGTTTCTGAATTAAATACCAGTGGGAGAACTGGAGAAGGAAGGGGTGTTAATGTTGGCGGTTCATCATCAAAGTCATTTTCATTTATTAATTGATTTTAACCCCACAGTCCACTGCGTATTAATAATTATCATTGGTACAGCCTGATAATATTGTGATGTTGGCAGCGCCTGTTTTGGCATGTCGTTATATGAAACGCGAATGCACAAGTATTTTTGATAGCACAAAAAAACACGCGAATATGGTCGGTGATCTAATTACGGTATGCAATGAATCGATTCTGTAGTATGTACCAAATGATCGTTAATATATTTTCGTCTGTCGTCTCAATACAAAATGTAATATATTAGTACATCTATACGTATTATAAGACTCAAACCGTCTGTCATTTTAAGTCCTTTTCGCATGAGAACCATTTATCTGGTTTACATGAATTTACTTGTTATAGGGTATATTTTGTGACATAAAGTAACGTAGGAAATACGAAACAGTAAAATATAGTGACGACAATGTTGATACAATGCGGAAAAAAAACATTTTGGAGCATTCGAATGGATCACGGTGTCGGAATTCTAAGAGATATATAAAATTAATGTATTATGTAATAGACGATCTTAAAAAGACCTACAAAAAGGGCCGAGATGGCATATTTCCATCTTTTAAGGATGTTCCACAATAAGTATTTTAGTGCTCGAAATAATACCCAGCATTCGACCGTGGGTGACCGCCTGGGCGGCAGATGGTAGCGGGATAGCACAATTCACGAGCTACATTATTTATAAAAAAATTGGGGTTTCGCTGTGTCGTGGACAAGACCGTTTACTTGAATACGTGTACGTAACGGATAATATTTTCTTAGAACGAATTATATATAGGATTATTTTGAATAGCTCGAAGTTCTTTGGATTTCGTGTCGTTATAAACGTAGTGGTGAAACGTGCGCTAGCTGCTGCTAAATGTGTCTTTGATTATCGTTGTTACCAATCTATACAGTCCAGCGTTGATATAGAAGAGATTACACCGTTCATTTACATAGCCTCGGTCGACCCAGCCGTAGGTGTACTGGCGCCGTCATTGATCTGCTCGGACGCCGTCATTCTTTTACGTCCCCGGTAGTCTTTTGGTGTTTCATGGGTATCCCTGTATTGTTCTCAAGAGGTCCTCTCCAACCGTATACGATCTCTATATTTTGATTTGGCGTTTTGACAATTGTAGGCCGATATTGCATTACTTATTTCATTATGTTACTTTAATCCTATGTATTTATTTTCTATAAGTTTTTTCTCATTATTATTTTATATACAATTAATAGATTTTGACAAGAGCTGAAAATTGAAACTCAAACGAAGATCGTAACTTTTCGATAAAATTTATACTAAAAAGTAATTTTATGACACAGCGAAAAGACCTCAAATTATCGACTCTTCCCCCTTCGCTGTGCGCAATGCTTCACAGTTCTCACTAAATGTAACGAATTCTTTGATCCTTTAGCTATCGAGTGGTGCAATTACATTTTGGATGTAGATGATGGATATGTAGCTGCAGCATCAAACTGTATCTCTTGATTTTGTTATCATCAGTTTTCTGAATTGCCTCCCATCATAGAAGCAAATTTAAAGACGTATTCACGTCAATAAAAAAGCCTAAACAATAATTGTGTAATCCTGGCGAGTGGAGTTGCGGGCACAGCTCATTTATTTTGAAAAACAAAATTAACGTTAAATTAAAATCATCAATCTTGATAACTATCTATTGATGCTTAAAATTATATGAGTGACTTGTACATTCATTTGCTTTTATTATCACCTAAGTTTCTTAATAAAATGTAAATAAAATTACGTTAAGTGAACATATCACCAATATCTTTTTGCAATGAAAGTGATACTTAATTTCATTAGTATTAATCAAAAGCGGGTAATATGGAGAAGTTTTTGAAATGAATTGAATTAATATACATGTTATGAGTATTTAAAAAAACAAATTTCAAACTTTGAATTCTTCAAATTCATAAATAATTGTACATGCTTAGTCACTATATAAAATTTAAATTATCACGATTAGATTGTTTTATTATGATAAGTTTAATAAGGAATATATTCGAGTATTCCGAAAATAAAAATATTGAATAGTTACTTATCTGTAATAACTTTTTTATAATAATTTTATTAAAGCGAGATCACATTATCATAAACAAATAAAAAACATTCGATATCTTAAAAATAATAATATTTGCTCAATACCATATAAGGTTAAATTAGTGCCAAATGATATCGGCCTATTTGTTAATTTTGTTTCATATACGTCCAGCACGAATTGAGCAATAAATAATTATCCAAAGTTTACACATAGTATACCCGTGATTGAGCACTAGATTATTGGTACTTAACCTTCATGCTATAGCACTAAATTTAATTCTTTGTCACTAATTTTTGAATAATAGTTTTAGTGATTTTGCTCATTTGTCTTTCTATCTTTACGGATGTTTGTTGTAGGCCAACTCTTGAACCCAACAGTTTACAGTCATCCGATTACTTTTCACCGGCGGTAAGTAAAGTATTATTTAACCATTCGTACTTTTTTCTCAACGTTTTGTTTGCACGGTAAAAAATGTTTGAATACCCTCATTGATAATATATGTATGTAATGTATGTTTAAATTATATGTTATTGACGCATATCATAATGACTACGAGGCTGGAAGAACATATAACTATAAAAAAATATTAAGTCCTGTGTGTGGAATAAAAAATGTAGAATTTCCATACGTATTATAAAATAAAACACACATCTATGTATCTGCCTATTCGTTTGTGTGCTTATAGTATAGCTTATACTCTTGAACCGATTTACATGATTCTTTTATTTTCATGGAAATACGTATTCTGATCAAGTTTTAGTTTACATTTAATTAATATAGGTTACCTAAGAAATTAGTAGTGACAATTATAGTCCGTCTTGCCAAAAGGAAAGACGTGGGGCGATGGGGGAGCACTACGCAGCGGTGTATTTAATACAAAATACACAATGGCATAGAGGAAATGTGTGGTTGGTGTACACAAAATGATTACAGCATACATGCTAGACATCAACACTAGCTTTCGCCTCCCAGTTTTGCCTGCGTGGACGTTACACAATATTTTTAATACTTGTAAGATATCGTCACATCACCTAATGTACAAGCTACTGCATTTTTGCAAGTCTGTATAAAACATAAACTATATATTATGTTAATAAGTTGTAGAAAAAAATATTTTTGAAAGTTATTATTTTTTTGTATTTTTTTGACCATGTATATCTGCTTCGATAAGAAGAATAGAGGAAAAAGATTTGAGAGGAAATTAAGTGAAAGAGGGAGGAAGGAAAGAGAGACAGATGTGGAGTGGAGAAGATGAAGGACAGGGAAAGTGAGATTGAGAGCAAGGGCGAGAAAGAGATCGCAAGAAAGATGATGAAAGGAGGGAAAAGGAGAAGGAATTACATCGGGAATAAAGTGAAGATCGGAATCGGTAACGAGATCAGGATGAGGCTTATGAGCGAAATTTTAATAAAGACCAAAGTTTTGTCCGAGATTTGTGCGGGCGGAGCAAAGAACAAACGCCAGTTACAAATACAACCTTTTTTTTCTATTATTCAGTACATTGTAATAATGCCTGAGCCACAAAGGATCCATTAGAAACAATAGTTTCTAATTGAGGATATTTATTTCATGACCTTCGCAAGTAATAAAGAATGTTTGCCTTACTTTGTACGATTCTGTGCATGTATATTGTACGTATAGCGTATAATGAATTACATTTCGTATTATTTAATCCTTGAACTTAATATCTTTTTTTATAATCCCACGTACGGACTAGACGCGCAGCTATCATTTGGTACGGAGCGAGAGCGTCTAGCGAGAGAGCGGGCCGTTCGTTTCCCACGTGCAGCGGCCTGCCTTGAACGGCCTTGCCCCGCCCCGCGCGCCGCGCCGCCGCCGCCGCCGACGCCCGCCGTGCCGTCAAATTACATTATTGTGCATTTACCGGCTAAACATATTTTTTGTTGAGTACGTACCTTTAGTTTTAAACTTCAGTTCCTGCCAATAGAGAGATTTATCTCGAGACAGATCGATGATACGCTACTGTGATGATTATAATAGATTTCATTATTTTGATATAAAAAAAAATACGACAACAGTTCGATCTGTATAAAATAGCGTGTTTAAGAAATTCTTAAATGTATTTTCGTCATGTATGCAATATGATACACGTATGTATATATACGTAAATGAGGACAAAAAATCTGATTTATGGGCACAAAAAGATAGCAAAATTAAATATCAAAACATTTTTATATTTTCGTATATACAATAGACGTATGTAAAAATTGTTTGCTAAAATGGTAGTTCATTCTAAAATCCGTTAAGGTAGTCTAAGTAATATTTTAACTAAAGCGAAATAAACCGTTTTGTAAACACGCGATCTTAAAACAAACAAGTAACAGAGACAGGTCGCCTTCTGTTACTTGTTATAATCTACATCAAAAATAATATTTCAATTATTGGCTTCGAAAGAGTTTCCTAGAATATTAATTTTAAAGATTTATATTGATTGCCGACGCTCATGATCGCCAACAGAAACTGACCATTGATGCTTTTCACATCTTATAATGAAATTATTGATGTTATTTATTTGTAAATTATTTTCACGCTATTTCATGTTCACATTTCTGTCCTTATCTAGGAAGCAGATGTAGGCCCGTAATTCCTTTGTTTATAATTTTACATGATAAGTAATTCTCAATTTATCCACTAATTTAACAGAATATTTCTTTAAACTCTTTTACAGTATGGATATTACTCCGTTTATGAATAGATTCAGGCCCTAGAATATATGGAGGCTTGTGGAGCTACACGGGTCTCGTGTTACGGAAATTGATTCGGAAATATGTGTTATTGTGAAGTCGAATTAAATATTTTAAATTAAAATGACCGTGAATGAAATATATTACTTTCAAAACCTAAAAGTAAATCGATAGAGTCGTGTTTGTGATAGATATTTAGTGTTTGAAACTATGACTTCCATTTCCTTAAAAATGTATATATTAGTTTTGGACGAAGGCGATATTGGTATTGTAATCACGGTATCATTCGAAATACGCATAGCTCTATTGGACTATGATTATCGTAAATCGTATAATAATCCTAATGAAATGATTTATGAGTAACAATTTATTTTATTTTTTAATACCTGTCTTCGTTTATAGGGTGCATTTGTCGAATCTTTTAATAAAAAAGACGGCTTGACAAAACACGCGTCGCCAAGGTCGGTGCTGATTTCATACTATCAAAGCAACACCCGACTGAATCCATATTGTATCGCAACATTGTTTTTTTTTCGGGTGGGTGGACGGTGCGATTTATTCATTACGTCCGCCCGTTCTGGGTCACACCCAGATGTCAAAACATAATTTTCTGACTGAACGAGGAGTACCGAAGCCGCTTTCTAGATTGCGTAGTTTTTGTTCTATCCGAATTAGTTGCGATTTCTACTTCCGTTTTTTAAAGGTAATGAATATGAAACACAAGAAAAAAGACAACGACCGCTGTCGGTTTTGCGCCGCTTACCACACCTCTCTCGGCTGTTACCCGCAAATAGCCTCGGGTTACGAAGCGCGGGAGGAAAAAAAATTACTTTTTCTGCTCGCCGAACGAGATTTCTTTTCGTTATTCACTAAACGAATTATTCGGCTTCGGCCGGGTCACTGAACGGCGTCACGCCTACGTCCTTCGTGACGACGTTCGATCGGCTTGTTAAAAGGTTAATTTAGAGATTTACAATAATGAGAACCTCCGGAAGTAGAAGTGTTAACGTGGAATCTGGTAAGAGAGTACTCATTAAAGATTAACTAATTATTGACATTAATAAGCTATGTAAATGGAACCTTAAACAGGAGCTACGATTACGTGGTTCCCGATAATAATAAACTAATAATCGTTCATTTTAAAAGCATGCTTACTTCGTTTAACATACCTATTTCTTTTATGAGTTTTTTAAGGGGCAAACGAGCATGCGGTCCACCAAAAAGTTGATGATCATCGCCGCCCATGGACACCTGCAACATCAGAGAAGTCCACTGGGAATACCCCCGATAGTAACTTATTCCATAGTTTTACTGTACGTGGCAGAAAATTGCGCATGAGATGTACCGTAGTAGAACGCTAGCCATCAAGATGACGTTGATGGTATTTTTAGCGAATAGAACGATGACGGAAATTAGCGGTGGAAACGAGGTTAAATAGTTGTTCAGAGCACCCCCCGTAGCATGTGCCATAAAGCATACACAGAGACGCTGCACCTCTACGGGAAGCCAATGGGTCGAGTTGGCCGGTCACTAAGCGGTCGCCGAAGATTTGAGATGCTCGTCGTGACACAATGTGAATTGAAATACTTCGACATTTTATGAAGCCGATAAATGTAACGAGACGATATCTTTAGACTGTCAATTGTGGAATTACCTTCCCCGGTACAAACCTACAAAATACGTTGACTATGCAATGCTGGACCATTTCGTAACATTTTCCAAGTCTTTGCCTTAAATGTGGAATACAAACCATGCGGATACGTAGTGATAGTTATTAACGACGATGACTCATGGAATTTTAGGTTTAAGTTATTTAAATGCTTAAGTTCAGCCGTTTATTTACTTATTTACGGCATCAAACACCTTTTGACAAAACACATTGTGATTCGATTTGTGATCAATCAATAGGTAATATTTCCTCTTGTGTCAGGTTTTTATCGATCCACTGCGCAGCACTACCTCCCACAATATTTTTATATCAGATCGAGAACTTGGGCCTTAAGCCCCCCACGCCGGCTCGGTGTTGCTATGGGCTGTCACCAGTGCGTTGACAATTTCTGGGCCCGACAGTTTATCGTGCTTTTAGAGACACGGAATCGTTGGCTTCATTCCATTTAAGATAAAACTTATTTCATCCGATCGCAGTTAGTGTTCAGATCTGTTAACTTTTCTGACCCTCACGTAAGAGATGGAAAAGATGAAAGAGAAAATTTTGCATTTCCAAAATTCACAGTTTGGAACAGGCGAGTCTTAAGGCGCTCGACTAATTAATTATTTTTTTTTATGTGAAAACTGGTCTACGTAAGAAAAGTTTTGATGACATGAAAATGAAGATGAATTTTTCTTGAAAGTAATCGTAAGATAAGGTTTCGCTGGGGTAATGAGGAAAAACGTTAAGAAGCCCCTAAAGGTCCAGAGGAATAATTAAGATACACTAGCGGTATATTTAAGAATTAAAGTAATGCAAATGTCACAACAGCTCCTCCATTTCGTAAACGGATTGTCTAGAAAATATTTAATGTATCGAAAGCAGAAGATACACCGGTATCTATGTATGTATTATAGAAAAAAAAAAATAGGATTTAATTAAATTATTTCTAGGTAAAAAATATAAACATTTTTTTTTCATCCGTGGAATTATATATTACTCAAAATAACTTGATCTCAAATCGATGCGCCAACAGTTAACCTTGTAGGTCAGCCTCCAAAACTTCCCACATTATTTTTAGCAATAATGTTTTCGAGCTTGGAATGCACGAAAACGTTATTGCTTATACATTTTTGAGCTCGAAATTATAAAAATTCTCTTTCAAAAGAATTGGAGGTATAAAAAAATGTCATTATTATTTCCGAATATTTTGTCGAAGATATTGTAACCTCAAACAGAAGCGTAGCAATTATGGTACTCGGAATCTCTAGATTTAAACTAATATTACTCACTTTACTTTTTTTATTCAGCTTTCGACATATTATTTTTAATTAACTTCATAATCTTGATATTCAGTAGATAAATTACAAGGTCCATGACTATTCCATCAGTCTTCCTTATTACTCTCGTCTATTTTCTTGACGCTTATTTTTACTGTCTGAACTCGTAACATTCCCAGTTGTATTTCAAGTTAAAAAATTTAAACTGCGCACTTCAACCATAATGATTGCCTTCTCTTGTACGATCTACTACACCCATTCTAGATATTACAATATCGTTGGAAAAAAGACAGTATTCCGTACAGTATTTAGAGTTCAAATGTGCTATTAAGGATTTATCGGTTAAGAAATATACATATTAAATAGGGTCATTTTACGTTTCTTATCTATATATATAAAGAAAGATGTGTATATTATGAAATCGATAGACTCAGAATTTATTTGACCGATCATTATGAAAATTGGTATGTATATGTATTTTTTCACGGAGAAGGTTTTTATGCTATCCCCATTGACGTAGCTCGCCACCAGGCGGAGCTCCGCTGTATCGACTTTTTTTTCCTTCAACCGATTATCATGAAAATCATTATGTATATATATTTTTTTACGGAGAAAATGATTATGCTATCCCCATTGACGTAACTCACCACCAGGTGGCGCTGCAATGTACCGACTTCCGTATCGTTTAACTGATGGTTATGAAAATTAGTATGTACATGTTACCGCATCACACAAAAACGGCTAAACGGATTTTGATAAAAATTTCACAGTTTCGTAGTTTAGGATCCCACTTAACATCTAAGCTATGTATTATCTGATTTGGTTGTGTAGAATCAGATATACAGTTTAATCTCTAAATAATAGAGAGGTCATTTAAAATGATCGTGTGGGAAAAATATGAATAAACGCCACGAACGCTTCTAAAACGGTCTAAATATCGTAGTCCACGCGGGCGGAGCTGCGGGCAAAAGCTAGTAATCTATAAATAGAGAACTCTTTGTATTTTTTTTTTAATTATGGAATCAGTAGTTTTAGAGATAAAGAGGGGATGCCGAATTGTCATCTATTTTCTTAAATAAAACTTTTTATTTTAAAATTGTAAAACAAAAGTACAAAACATTTGAGACCTTCTAACACCTTTCATTTGATATGTTACATGGTACAAGTTTATAATATTTTATTAATTATCGAATTGGTCCTCAAAAGTGACCCCGTATTCAAAATTCATTTATTTACGTCAGGCGTTCGTATTTACGTCACAAAAATTCATATATGTACTATTTTGTTGACTTAATCGGTCAATTAAATTGGAAGAAAACAATCGGACATACACGAGTGATCCCGTATAGATTCCGTATTTCATTCATACGTACGTAATCCTAAAATAGAAAATGTTTTGTTGACGAAATTTCTCGTAGAAATGAATCGATTTCGATCAAGTTTACAGCATTCAATGTAGTATTGTTAGCATTACAGTTACATGTAGTAGTATTAGTAATCGATCGGTGGAATAGTTTAATAATTACACACAAGAATAAAGTGTTTTTTTCAAATATATAATAAGGTGGGGCAAAAACTTTTTTCGTATTCCATGTACAAATTTAAGATAATTTTTCTTCATATTTTATTTAATTATAATATATATGCCACTCTGTTCAACAACTTGTTGCCATTTTGTAGGCCGTGATATAATCCCCTTGCTATAGAAATTTTGGGACTTCTTTTCAAAAAAATTGCGACAAGTAGTTTTGACAGTCCTGTCTTGATGTTAACCTAACTTTACCTAAAGAATTCTGCAGAAATCGAAACAGGTGAAAATCTGAGGGTGCAAAGTCAGAGTTATATGGTGGATACATTATCACTTCCCAAGCAAACTCTCTCAATATTTGCTGAGTGGTTAGAAATGAGTGTGGTCTGGCGTTGTGTTAAAAATTGGTTGCCTGTAAAGTCGGTATACGGGCGAAAGTTTTACGTGACAACGACTTTGAGTGGTAAAATCATTTTAATGTGAATATTCATTCGTATAGTAGGAAGAAGGATGAAATAATAGTAACAATTTAAAACATTTATTTATACAAAGAATTATATTTAAAACATTAATTTATACAAAGAATCTCGCACTGAATTTCATATTAACAAAATTTTATTTTTACCTTTACACATACATACGTATTTATATACAAATATAACTACCTTCACATTATCACTACACAATCGTTTTACAATTAACTGGCAACGTGTAAACTTGTATGCAGGCGCCTAAGCGAAATAGAAGCGCAAGACATGAACCGGTGTGTATGCCTATCTCTCTCACTCTCTCTCTCTTAGGCGGGCTAACTGTGCTCGAGTGGAAGGGACGCGTGCCTTTCACTTTTGTCTGTCTCTCTCGCTCTTAGGCGGGCTAACCATGCCCGAGTGGAAGGGACGCTCTCGTGAGCGCATAACGTGAGCGGAGCGTAACGCAGTTTCTTGAAGTGTCACCCGGCAAACCAATTTATAAGACGTTGTCACGTCAAAAACTACACCCTTTCTGTTGATCGATTCCGGCCGTTTTTTCTCTACTTCTTGTTTCAGTCTCATCAGTTATTGGCGGTGCAGAATCGATTTGATGATTTAACCTAGTGAGAAAAGCCTTCTAATTCTATCATACACATACTATCAACTTATTGTTAGTTAATCCAGGTTTTTCTGTAGTCTGTGGAGCTTGCTTGCCTATTGACCATGTTTTTTTCGTACGTTGTATTGTAGGTAAGCCATTTTTCATCATCAGTGATCAGTCTTTTTGAAAACGGTTCGGTTTTATTAAGTTTCAATATAAATCGCTATCGAGTACACGATATGTTAGATTTCTTACAGTGAGTTGTGTGAGACTCAAGTATCAAGTCCTTTATCAAATGGGATAAAAGTGTTTTGTGTTCAAATCTCAACTCTTCAGCTATGTCGTAAAAACCAATATGCCGACCTTGCTTTACTTTTTTCTAAATGACATGGATTTTATTCGTAATAGGTCAACCAGAGCCAGGTTCATATTTGACACCAAAATTACCGCACTGAAAATGTTTGAACTAGTTTTGTGCTATTCCTACCAATACTGAACTAGGTCCATAAATGTCAAAAATTGCTTTCGAGGTTAATGTCGCATTTTTCCCCTTTTTGTAATAAAACTACAAAATGTATGCAATAAAAATTGCATTGAATCTAGCGCTTTTCCGAATCTAACGCAAAAGCGTTTAATTCACTCATTTGGTGTACAGAAAAACAATAGAAAGATGCGGGACACCGTTTTTACTTTTTATTTTCCTTTTTTTAAAATGTCATCTATTTAATGGTATCAAAATTATCCAGATACGAATATTACAACCAAAGAGATTTTACTACAGCTTTTTACTTATGAAATAGGAAAAAAAATATTCCGCGACCTAATATTTTAAAGATTTCTCAAAATCTGTGAAATCGGTCGATACCAAAAAGGTTTTTAAAATAGTCACAAAACACATCTTCAAATTTAGACGTGGAAAAAAATGTGGACGCTTGCTCCTATCGAAACATAACCGTGAATTGGAGAAATTAGTGCAATTTATTGACAAATTAAAAGGGAATATGGTTTATTAAAAAAAAATTACAGAAAAGGTTGAGTTTTCATTTTTCGCATACCGCTACGTATAAATGCGAAAGTTTTTTTATTTTCATGTAAAAACTACTTAACGGGTTTTGATAAAACTTCACAGTATTATAGTTTACAGTCATAGAAAGACACATAGGCTATAACTTATAAAAATACTAGCTTTTACTCGTGGCTTCATTCGCGTAACTTAGCGAAGACAAAACCGGAATCTATATCGAAACTGGCATCGGAATAAGGAGCGAGACGAAAATTAAAATCAAGAGCTGGACTGCGATCGAGACCATAGTTGACAGCGTAATCGGGCATTATAAAACCTTAAAGTCTGAATGAAAGGCTAAAATTAAAATTCTATATCTACGCGCGTATGGAGCCGCGAGCGAAAGCTTCCTTTTTTATAATTACTTAAGGCTTTATTGAATAAATGAAACTGTAATAAAAGTAACTTTATTCACAGATTATTATTATATCATATTTCGTACTGTTTTTCAATTTATTGCACGTTATATACATATATATATACACACATTTATAGTACAGAAAACGTGAATTTCAGAACTTTTGGTAGAACTCCTATAACTTTTGATGTAGGCATAAATATTGTGCGTAAGTATGGAGTACCTAATAAAAGAACTTTTATGCTGTGCCATGTATTCTTCTCTCTCTACAGATACACACTTTCAGTATAATAATCTTCCTAAACTATCGTCGTTCCCCAAAATAGCCCACTTTTGAAGTTTCAAAATTATTGTTTTGAGTTCCATACAATTGTTATTCGTAATATTCTAACCGACCTATCGTCCACTTAATCACCAGTTCGGTCTGCTATTAGGTCAATTTTATTGTATTACTTATTACAAGATTTTTTGTTTATTGCTCACGAATGGACCATTTCGTGTCCTCGGTACGGCATATCCATTATTTAATGAATATTTTGTATAATTATATAAATTTGTTAACTATCATGAGATTTATTTCGCCATTTCGTCTACAAGCCAAAAAACATAGCGGTTAATTCAAAATTACTTTCACGAGAACAAATGATATAGGAAAATCAATAGAGTTGGTGCCGATTGATTTACGTGTACTGATAAAAATGCATTTCCATATCTTTAAAAGATGATGGAATGCATTTTTGGTGTTTGGTAGACTTGTACAAAAACTTTAAAACATTAATTGAACTAATATGGTTCGGATTGTTAATATCAGTAAAACGCTAATGAAACTACGAATTTATAATCCTATTAAAAATCTTGTATTACATTATATGCAAAAAAAAAACATATATAACAATTCTGAAGAAGATAAGACAAAAGCATGATAGACTTAATAATTGTGGATGGTCGGTTGAGAAGAAGAGCTGTGGACACAATAGTGTACCATAACGTTGGCATAGACCATTTCTTAGTGGTCTGTCGAATTAAAGCTTTATGTCAGTATTGGCGATACCTTGCGAAAATGGTGACTTTGGAGCTAGAACGAATTAAATTTGCTAAACTTAAAGATTCGAGTGTTAAAGATGAGTGTGTAGAGAGATGAAAGATAGCTTGGATGAAATAAAACAGTATGAAAGTCTAGAGTTTGACGAATCGTGGAAGGAAATTAAATATGTTTTTGAAGACGAAGCGAAAAAAGTAAGTGGAATCAAACAATACTGTAGTAGAGCAATACTGTAGCCAACTTGCTTACAGCACAAAAAATTAGTCGGTTTGAAAGGTAAAGTACCACACTCTTACAGAATACGCAATCGAAGTAGCAGCTTTCTTTGTTTTGTTTAGTGAGTGAGATTTCAGATGGCCAACTCGCATTCTATCTCTCTCTCCATCATACCGATCCCCTTCCATTAGATACCCTATTTCTTTCAAGAGGCCAGCAGTGTACTGGCGATTCTTCTAGACTCTCGAGTGTCTATGGGTGTCGGTGACCTTTTAGTCTTTGATGGCTCGTTTGTTCGTTTCTAATCGCATATATATAATAAAAAAAGAATATTTTGGAAAGTATTAAAACTATATTAAATGATAGATGTTTGTTTTATTTTTGATATTACGGACACATAAATAGCAGCCCTCGTATACTCCTCTATAAAGAGAAAAGGCTCGTGGAAGGCTTGCACAAATTTACGACCTACAAGTATTATCAGCATCGTTGGCAAAATGAATGCGAAAATCATTATTGAATCGGTTTTGAATGAGATCTGAAATGTACAAGCGGGATTTTGGAAAGGAATGGGGTGTACGAACCAAGTTTTTTTTTCTGCGAAACATTACGGAGAAGTCTTTGGCAAAGGGCCAAAAGGTCTTCAATACATTTGTAGATCTGGAATAAGCATGACAGAGTGAAAACGAATGATCTATGGAGAATCCTATACACGCATGTTGTGAGTAGCGGATTAATACGGGTACTGCAGTTTCTATACAGAGGCTTCAGTGAGTGTGTCAGAACAAATACACACTGGCTGGTTTTACATCCGCAGGGGTGTCAGACATAGATTCTTCAGACAGCCTCACCTAGGCTATTTACACATAACTGTCTGTATGAATTAAAATACTATGGCTGTGGACTAAATATGGGCGAGCTGTCTGTCAAATCTCTTCTGTACACAGACGATCAAATAATACTTGCGCCGCCGGCGTGCGAGGTGCAGACGATAGTACTTAAATTGAATAAGTTTGTTAAGGAAAGAGGTATGAAAGTTAATGTCAGCAAGACTAAGGTGGTGGTGTTGGAGAGAAACGAAAGTAAGACTGAATGCGATATATTTATAGGTGAGTGAGTTGAACCAGCGAAACAGTTTACATATTTGGGTAGTCTGTTTACAAACGATGGTAAATGCGATAAAGATATAGGAAGAAGAGGGTATGCGGGAAATAAAGTGCATGGGGCCTTGCTTGCTATTACGAGTACTAAAATAATTTCATAACATGCGGGTTTGGCTATCTATAAAGGGGTCCTGATTTCTCTGCTTATGTACGGTACAAAAATTGGGTATGGCAAAAAATAAATGAAAATAGATTGAATGTAGTGGCAATGCAATATCTGCATACTATGTGTGCAGTGTCTTTGCAAAATACATGTAAGAACAGTGATGTCAGAGAGCGGTGTAGTTTGAAAAAAGATGTAGTGACTAGATTAGTAAAAGTTACGTTGCAGTGGTTTGGCCATCTGGAAAGGATGAATAAAAGTAGAATGACAAAACAAATCTACAAAGCGAATTAATATAATAGAAAGGTCGACAGGGATCGTTCTAAAAATTCCTAGGCAGACCAAATTGGTCGCATATCAAGAAAGGGCCAAATTTATATCCGAAACTGATGAGCTTGCATGAAAATATTGGTGGATGTCAGTGAAGCAAAAGAGATATATGTATAAAGATCGTACGATGTGGAAATCTATAGTCTCTGCTTACCCCGCTGTAAAATAGGTGAGTTTATATCACTACTATAAGTAAAAATAATTCTAAAAGAAATCAATTTAGAACCCGAAGTGTGGAATTTGTGTATACACAAAAACGTAAATTCAACACTTATGTAATTAAATGTGTTACATAAAAAAAAATTTGGTTGCCTGTAAAGTCGGTATACGGGCGAAAGTTTTACGTGACAACGACTTTGAATGGTAAAATCATTTTAATGTGAATATTCATTCGTATAGTAGGAAGAAGGATGAAATAATAGTAACAATTTAAAACATTTATTTATACAAAGAATTATATTTAAAACATTAATTTATACAAAGAATCTCGCACTGAATTTCATATTAACAAAATTTTATTTTTACCTTTACACATACATACGTATTATATACAAATATACATACAATAACTTGCAATACATTTGCAAGCTATGCACTAATTCTCTAGTGCTGCGCGCGCAGACCGATCATAGTTGAGTGGGAGAGACGCAAGGCATTCGGCGGGCCTCTCTCGTTCGGTGACTCATCGTTACGTTACCGAGCGTTACACTTTTTCATAAGTGACTCCCAGCCGCAACCTAATTTAAGACGTTGTCACGTCAAAAAATATGCAATTCAATTATTTAAAGTCAGTATAGAACAAAGTAATAAGAAGCTAGTAGTATAATATCACCCTCCAAATGTACGGACATGCATTACTTGATGCGTACGAGACGGTGAAGCTCAAAGTGGTATATTTACAATATAGAAAAAAAAACGCTTTCTCTCTCTAAAGGTATTTAAATCATAAAAACTGTGAATATGTCGCCTGTTTTGACCAAAACCATTTTTTAGAGATTGTGAAGGACTATTACGAATTGTAGATTGTAGTAGTATTTAAAAAAAAATTATAAATTTCATATGATATAATGTTTTAGAACGTCTCTACCAAGAGGATTTTTCGAAATATTTCTTCTAAAATTAATATAACCATTTATTTCTTCAAATATGGTTTCAGTAATTGTTTTCATTATAGTCTGAATGCAAAACAATTGTTTTGAGAAAAGGGTATATCATAAAAGAATTTTACCTACGTTTTTTCGTTATTATTGGGAGGAAACACTCATATAAGCAGTCTTTGGTAAGTGAAATTAATTCAAGGAAACCCAAACATAAAATATTCACATAAAATCTTACTTTGGTTCTCGTAATTTATAAATATATCAATTTAGTAAATGACAGAACTGATAAAAAACCCACATAATTACACAAAATAAGCTACGCGGCGCTAGTGCGAATCAGCGAAAATATTAGATTTTTCTTACAAAAATAAATACATTTATTTTATTTCGCCCGCATTCCGTAAACTGATAATTTACTACTCAAATGGCTGATCTAGCGTCAAAGAAAGGTTTCCTACGACTGTATTTATTTAGTATCAGTATTGACGATGGCGTGGGTAGCGCGCGCGCAGGCGGGTTCATTCAATAACGCCCACAAGTCGACAGCTGATAGGCCTCCCCGAGTAAACTTTTTCAATTTTCCAGCTTTACGCTTCGACGCGCTGAGAACGGGCCATATTTTCAATGGTTCGATGACGAATTTTCCAAGCCCAGGTAAATGTTCCGTTTCCGATATTATGTATTTTCATAAAACCAAAAATGTTTATTAAATTTGAATATGGTTTAACCCGGTAAAAACAGGTAAAATGTGATAATTAACTATAACTTATACATTTTTTTAAAAGCTAGATATAAAATGATTTTGGTGTCGATTTTTGAAATTACAGTTCGTAAATGCTCAAAAAGAAATTCTTATGGCGATTTAGCCGTTTATCTACGCGTGCGTGTATCACAGTCGTATATCTGTGTGTATGTATGTCATGGCCGTTTCGTTAACTAATATTGTTATATATTTGAATATGAAAATAGATCAAAATATTTCACTTTCGATTTATAAATTGAAAACTGTTTTTTTAATTTTCTTTTTATTTCTATAGGCATTCCTGTTAGGCTCGCTCGAAGCATTTTGTGATCAATATGAAAACTTAAATTGTGTGTAATTGGGATCTCTTTAAAGCATTTAACTTCGCTCAATTCTTGCTTCTTTTTCCATATCCATACTTTCCTATCGTATATTTTTCGCCCCTTGAACACACTCCTATTTGCCCATTAAAATCACGCATTGTTATTATAATATTTTTATATGAGTTTTGAATAGCTATTTGCTAAATAGTCATAAAACTTATCTATTTTTACTATATCTTCCTTCTTATCTGATTCGGTTGACGGAGTATGCTTAAATGATAGACCATTTTTCTCCT
The DNA here is from genome assembly GCA_005406025.1 of Eumeta japonica. Classification (NCBI taxonomy): domain Eukaryota; kingdom Metazoa; phylum Arthropoda; class Insecta; order Lepidoptera; family Psychidae; genus Eumeta; species Eumeta japonica. The sequence goes on along the minus strand of BGZK01000311.1, from coordinate 131,446 downwards.
TTAGTGATAGGCATCGCTATATGCAGGACTGTTATTGTTTCAGAAGTTCCTATGATTTCCTCAATTATTTTCGGTAGTCTTTTTTTGATTAAAAACCCCGCTCCATAAAGTCCTAGTGTCTCAACCTTTATAGTATAAAATGTAATATCCGTAATATTCTATACTTTCCCCATATCTTCTTATTTCGCATATTCCTATGATATCTAATTGTATTTACGATGTTGCAAGTTCAAGTTCCAGAAGTTCTCAGGGGTTCTTGGTGATCTTACATTCAAGATATTTAACGCTATATGCATATCCGAAGTATCTTCATCAAACTTTAGAGGGACCTGGTTAGTTTTCCCCACGAGAACTAGTCGGCTTGGGGAACGATATTGCATTTTTATTATTCTGTTTTTTTTTTCTTTTTTTGGTTTTTATTTCCGTTCGCCGATAGCTAATAGTTATTGTTTTTTGTTTGTCGGGTTGCCTGTGAGAGAATTCGACCGACCCCTTATCACATCGTGAGCATTTGTTCTGTTATTTTTTGATGCGGATGAAATCTGTTGTTTCTTTGAATGTGAGTTAATTGGTGGGGAGGTAAATAATTATCTTTTTCTTTTGTCCTTGTCATTTGATTTGCCCTTGATTATGAGTTTATCGCGTCTTAAGCAAAGGAAATATTTCCTATATTCCCTTTACTTCTTCTTTCCACTATTTGAGGCAATAATATTTTCCTTTTCTCCTGTATTTCGTTAGAGTAGTCTTCCATAAAGTATAGTTTTTTAAATTTTTTTACTTTACCTACTCAACTAATTGTACTGTGGACTGTTACCCTTCTTTTAACCCAAAATATGTTACGTTGTTGTTTTCTTGCCTTTTTCTAGAAATTCTATCCTCTTGTCCAAGATTTCCATTTTAAGTTTTAATTTTTAATTTTCTCCTATGATAGGTTCTAACTTTTCCTCTTTTCTATCTATTATTGTTTTAGTTATAGAATCGGTATGATTTTTCAAATAAATTTTCATTTTGTCAAAAAAAGTTGAAATTGTTCCTCCATATTTAATATTACGGAACGTAATAGTGAAAATAGTGTTTCTTGTGCGGGCAACCCTGGATGATACTATTATTCGATGAACACAATGTTTTATTTTTATTTTATGGCCGAAGTTAGTTCTGTTAAGTTGAGACGCATTAAGTAATTATTTATATATACATATAATATAAGCATATTTCACTCGGTGTACATTATATTTCAAAAGCAATTTATACATATGTACTTGAAAGAATTATAAAAAAAAAGTGAATTATATTTGAACAGCAGACGTGAAATGCTGAGTTATTCGTTTCGACACACTTTTTCCATAAAAAATAGATTTTCTTTAAATTTCTTACATTACGCGATAATCCTTTTGAAACGGAACATATATGCGTATAATGAAAATATAAGTGGACGTTATTCCGTTTTAAATATTTTCTATGGTTATACTTCGATTTTTGCATGAAGAAACTTGTAAAAATTCTTTCGTTTTTACAATTTTGATTATGTTCAAAGTAATTTACTACTTATTAGTTCAAAAAATGTAAAAAATGTAATCATTTTTTAATCCATGGCTTATTTATACATAAATACAACTGTAGAACCGTCGTGTCTGTATATTTATAAATATACCAAAAGTATATTTACCAAAAACTGATTGCAGTTAATGAAGGGACTGTAATAGGATACAAGTATTGAGGCAACATAAAGGTTTTGTTTCGTCAAAATCGGCTGATGAAAAACGAGTTTATATTTTAAAAACAAATTTCACGCATACAAAGTTACGGGTGCAGCTAGTACAAAAATACAATGCAACAATTTCAAAGATATTTGAATGTTTATTTTTTGAATTATGTATCTAGGCGGTCTACAAATTATCTTTTAATCAATTTACACTGTTCGTAGTTTTGTCAGCCTTTCACAAGCCCCTTGCTAGATGCATTTATTACATTGCGCCTGTCCGTCGTCGCATAAAAGATAGTGGCCCTCGTCTATCGTTTGTCGTATAATGACGTGATTATATCTTCTATAGCAACTGGCACATTAGAAAATGTCATTATAATCATTACGCGCCGCTTCAACCGGTTTATTGCTTCATAAAAGCTTTTATGAATCGTCTAAGCGATATATTATTGATATTTTAAGCATATTAACGTTTTATGCCATACGGAATATGATTGGATTGAGGGAAACTTTAACGATTGGTTTGATGATAATAAAAATGCTGATGTACGCAAATATGGATCACGGCGTCTTTTTGAACGCTTTTATAAATTCATCTATTCTTCATATTCTTTACACAATGCTTATTCATGAATTACTATACAAAAGCATAGAGTCCTATTTGAATACTAAAATAAAATTAAATATAAATAAATAAACTTCTTATAAGAAATTTATAAAAACCTTTTGCAAACAACTATGTAATTGAATAAAAAAAAGAAACTCTATTTTACGTGTAGGGGAGGTATCTACTATATTTTTTGACGTGACAACGTCTTAAATTAGGTTGCGGCTGGGAGTCACTTATGAAAAAGTGTAACGCTCGGTAACGTAACGATGAGTCACCGAACGAGAGAGAGGCCCGCCGAATGCCTTGCGTCTCTCTCCCACTCAACTATGATCGGTCTGCCGCGCGCGCGCTAGAGAAGTGCATAGCTTGCAAATGTATTGCAAGTTATTGTATGTATATTTGTATATAAATACGTATGTATGTGTAAAGGTAAAATAAAATTTTGTTAATATGAAATTCAGTGCGAGATTCTTTGTATAAATTAATGTTTTAAATATAATTCTTTGTATAAATAAATGTTTTAAATTGTTACTATTATTTCATCCTTCTTCCTACTATACGAATGAATATTCACATTAAAATGATTTTACCATTCAAAGTCGTTGTCACGTAAAACTTTCGCCCGTATACCGACTTTACAGGCAACCAAATTTTTTTTCTAAGATTTTCTTCTACCATTTTGTCGGCGTGTCTGTTGCTAGATATATTGTAGTGTTTCCTTGGCTGACTCCGACTACAAAAACAACAATAATTTTAACTACATTGTATTATCATAATAATTTGATTGACTTTTAAATAGTCTAATATATTTCACCTCATTTTACTTTGGAGAACTCTAAAAAATATTTTGATCATTGTTTATTATTCATAGGTATGTATTAAGTTTGAAGTGGGTAGGTAGGTACCAGTGGCGAGGGGTGAGAAAAATATAAAGGGAAGCCGAACCTTAAAAAATTGTCAACATTAAACATTATTAATAAAAATATAACTATTACTTACCGAGCTCTGTAACGCCTTCTGGTATAACGCGGAGATATTTCATACGCCACTTTTGGCATACTTGAAGTCAACGATAGAATACAAACGGAAGACTTCGAGCATGCATAAAAGCAGCTTTGAAAAAGCTAATGAAGTAGTTTCCTTTAGTCGAATTTATAGCAGCGCAGTGGATAAATGAATTAAATGAGATAAAAAGCTATTTAAATTCTAGTGGTAATCTACGATTTTTCTTGAGAAAATGAGCTAATACCAAGTCATAAAAATTTGGCTTATTTTTGATTTGCAACAGTAAATGTTTTTCTATAGATAACAACGCGAGATCTGAAAGCCTTTGTTCTGTCTGGCTATTCCTGAGGTACGTATGAATGCGTTTGAGAGCTGAAAAAGATCGTTCCGCGGCTGCAATTGTTATCGGAAGGGTTAAACAGATATTACTTAAGCTTAAAATTGAAGGAAATGTATCTTTTAAGATATCTTTTTGTAAATGCAAAAATAACTCGTGCATATCTAATCCTTTAAGCGAGGGAGACGAATATAATACTTTTAACTCATTTTTAATGCATTTATGTCAAAATTCGAGGAAATAATAAATTTAAATTATTTAGTTTATCCTCAGGAAATGTACGTTCGAATAAATCATATTTCGACTTACTTAGTAAATCTAAAACGACAAATTGCTTAGTGAACTATATCTGGTTTGAATTTGATTTTTAACATTATCTACAATTTCGATGAAAATACGTTTATACTCGCGTTTTAAGTCTGATTCTGAGCTAAATAGACGTCGGCGTCTTCGTGGAGGCTCACTTATATCAGTGACACTGTCGTAAATTTCGTCAAACTTATTAATGAAATTACTCTCAAACCAATTTAATAGCGATTGAACTTCGCGAATAACGACGTCTATATCACTCTGTTTATTTTGTAGTAAAGCGAAAGTAATATCTGTTCTTGCAAATAATTCAGCTAAAGTATGCAAAAAGCAAAATTCCCTATCTTCTAATTTCATTAACAAACTTTCTGATATGGCAATTGATTCAGAATCCCAATCCATCGGATTTTCTATAATTATATTAAATGTTTGTATTATGTCGGATCTACAGTTACAAATGACATTAATAATACGAGAATGATACTGCCATCGAGTTTCTGCGACACCAGGCAAACGACGATCTGACGTTAATTTTAAAGACCCGAACGTTTAGTAGATTTATTAAAAAATTTTATTATGCAATTGATGTGGCCGAAAAATTGTTTTAACTCTGGAATATTTTCTAAAGATCGAGATAACACTAAGTTAAGTACGTGAGCATAGCAAGGAATAAAGACAGCCATTGGACATTGTAATTTAATTTTTGTTTGTACACCGCCCTGAGCACCCGACATCACAGCGGCCCCATCATGCGACTGACCGACTAATTTTTCTTTACAATTAAACTGATCTATGACCTCTAACATACTTTGCGATAACTGATCTGCTCCACGTTCTAAAGTAACATCGAAAAAACCTACAAATCTCTCTTCGATCCCCGTCTTAGTCAAATAGCGGAATATGACAGACATTTGCTCTAGATGGCTAATATCAGGTGTTTCGTCGGCTATAACCGACACGAATTTCGCAAAGTTAATTTCTGATTTAATTTCATCTCTAATGACCTGAGCTATGGACTTTATTAAATCGTTCTGAATATCGCTCGAGAGACCAGAGAACATAGAGTTCTGAGTTGAGGAACATTGTTCTAAATGCATATCTAATACTGAATCATATGTTTTTAAAACAACAAAGTTTCTATGTAATTACCGCGATTATCTGATGTTAATTTTTCGTCATGGCCGCGAAACGATAGCTCTTGCCTTCCTAATAAAATGATGGTGTCTATAAATCGCTTCATTAAATTACGGTTTCGTTCTACTTTTTATTATATGCCTCGAAAGAGTTCCCTAAAGAAATTTCAATTCTATTAATGCCAAATTCGTGCAATGCTAAAGAACTACGAATATGTTTTTCAGTTTGTAAGTGTTTTTCGAGGAATTAGTAAAATTATTTATATCTACAAATCCTGTACTACTCCAAACGCTACTTGATTTTGAAAATAATAAACAAGGAAAACAATACATTCTATTATGCTTACAACTGCCAGTCAACCAAGTAAATTTTTCGTAAAGTGAAACGTGGAAATGCTTACAAAACCATCTTTACGTTTATAATCTATTTTCATATTAGGTTTAGCACGATCTAATTCGATAATTTTCTGTTTTGCTGAAACGTTAATTTTGAAAAGGAGTTTTCGCTTTGTAATAGAAAATCCGTAGTGCAGCATTCAATTGCTAAGAGTGCCATTATAAAATCGAAAATAGAAAAACACTTACTGAATAAATAGAATAACAATCAATTCGTCTTAAATACCACTAAACTAACTCGTATTATATAAATTCAATTACACTCACAACGCTTCTATACTTAATTCGACACGGGAATGATGCTATATGTAAAACCGTTTTTTATTCGGGTATAATCGGAAATCTCCGCTGATCGAAACGCATTATTATTTACATAATGATGTATAACACAATAATCCGCAACCGAATATAACACCTAAAAGTTCACGTTAAAGGTGAAATTATGTTACACGAATTACAATTACGTCATTTCGTTGTGGAAGCGAAACTCGCGATCAACCGAGTTGCAAGCTCCCGTTCCCCCCGCTCACCCGCGGCTTGCGACCGCCGCATTATGAAAGAGCAGCCGATAAGAATCGAGTTCTTAGAAGCCGTCGCTCCTAGTAGGTACCTACCTATCTTCTTGCGTGGTAAACACATACATAATGATGAGTAGAAAAAGTAAGTTGATTGTTAAGTTGTAGAAGAATACGTAATTATTTTTTTAATTTTTAGTGCATATTAATTTGTTTTGGAATAGTTTTTTTTTTGAAGTCGGTTTTTTTTAATTTTTGTTTATTTTTTGATTTTTAGTGAATCTGAAGTACATTAACTAATTTGTCTGAATATGGGTAAACCTACTAAACATGCTGCTCATAGATCGCACCCTTACCTTAAGCCGTTAAGGAGTTCCATTGATCATCAAATTTGACTACGGTAACTACTTGACCATAACGACCTTACGGTATGTGACTCAAATGTCCGGATAGCCTATAAAAGATTCGGCCGAGTATCGTTAATTTGCTCCTAAGAATTGAAGAGTTGCGTTACTTGGATGGGTCCCATAATCAGAACCTAACCAAAATCTTATCAAACTACTCTTGAACTAAATCCTTTCCAATAAAAAAAGAATCATCGAAATAGGTTGGCGTGATACTGAGTTATTCATCCATTTGTCGCGCACATACTTCATGCAAATTTAAGATTTATATGATTTTCTCATGGATGCCATTAATAGAACTGAACCAAATTGAAATGGGACCACACGGGAAGCATCAGATTTGAAATATAAAAAAAATATCCAAATCGGTTCTCTCAGTCGAAAGGTCTGAGTTAACAAACATAAAAAAAATAAAGTCGAATTGAGAACCTCCTTCTTTTTCATTTTGAAGTCGGTTAATACATACTATATCGAACAAAATAAGTGAATATCACCTTATAAATGTATTCAAAATATAAATAACAAACCCGCAAAAAATCGAGATATCAAACAGTAATAACAAAACCAGCACGATGTATTTTTATATTTTACAAAAGCAACATTTTCTGGTTTTACTAACTTTTTGGAGCGTTTTAAAATAAAGGCTCTTTTCGCATTAAGTTTACTTTCTTCTATCTGGCGATGTAAGTTGTTTCGTAACTCATTCACAACTCACATGTAATTTTAATTGGAAGTTTTCTACTATGTAAATTGTAATACCAACAAGATAATAATTGATTGTTACAGTCATCAAATTAGTTATAATGCCATTAGAGGGTAGTTAGAAGACTCTTTGGTTTAACTTCTTAGTCATTCATTACGACTGTTATAAAAAAAATACAGTCGAATTGAGAACCTCCTCCTCCTTTTTAATTTTGAAGACGGTTAAAAATGTATGAGGTATCGTAGTCTCATTTTTATTCCGGAAATAATAAATAAATGGAATCTTTATGAACACTGATCAAAGTTTAAAAATGTTTTAAAACTACTATACTCTACTATCACTACGTACTACGTAGTCATAATCGTAGTCGTAGGTCACTACGACTTTAATTAATTTCTTTACATTCGTATGTATATAATAACAATATATTAATATGTAATGTTAAGATATTTTCAACGAAAACTATTCAGCAAAATAATTTATCGAATGGTCTGAAGTTTGGAGTTCCAATTTACGAATTTGCTACATTAATTACATTACGTATGATTTATACTCGTGCAGTTGAATTTGTAAATGGCTTAATTTTAGGAAATTTTTTTAAGAGCAACAATTTTGTTTTGTGAAATCAATATGAGAATTGTTTTTGGCGACGTAACTTATATATAACGTTCATATTAAGATTAAGGAAACAAATAACAGTTTGAATTATATCTGTCCTGTACATAGCTATTTTGATGTATTTTGTATGATTCTAAAAAAAACTTCGAGGTTCATTCGTTGCGGATTTTCAAATTTTATATCGATTTGCTTTTTTATTAAACTATATTAATTAAATACTGTACAGACGAAGTTCATTTTTCCACTAAATTTCGCCGGGCGACTCCGACCGCCTGGACATAGGATGAATGAAACATGATGTATCTTTTTTAAGTTAGATTTCCAGTGAATACCTTATTTTGTACTGTGCAGGAATTGTACGAGGTGCCCGAACAAACAAACATACAGTCAGACAAGAATTAATAAATGATTGTATTAATTTCTACTGCACTTGTAAAGATCTACCTATAAATTTTTCACAAACGTTAATCAGTCACAGTCTTATAATATGTATAGATACAAAATTATTTTTAAATTACATAATAAAGGTGCTGGGTAGAAAATTTAATTTTATTTACTTGTAAAGACAAAAATTCATCCCAATTTCATAAATGCTACCTTAGAAGAGATCATTGCTGTCTAACCACGCTCAAAGTATTATTAAAAATAGGTAATGAAAAATGTAGTTCTCGCTTTGTATTGCTTTAAATATTTTCCATGAGTTACCACAATACGCCTGTCTAGTTGTTTGTGCTCTTTGATCTTAAATTCCGTGGTACGAGTCTAAAACCGATTACAGCTATAATGAATAACTTTGTTTTGCAAATGAATACAGTATTCAATAATACAGTTATATATATAATATTACAGAAATTCAGTTATAATACATTAAAACAGTTAAGCATACTTTCACTGTGATTGTTAATATATGTTAGGTTTATCTCTGTATGTTTTGAAATATTACGTTACAAACACATTTACCTGTCTTGGAATTTTCACTTTCAGGTTATATTTTTAATGCAAGGCATCCTTTTCAATGATGCCTTGCATTATTTGAATGCAAGTTATTTTGCATGTATAACTATAATTTTAGATTTCCACATTAGCAAAAAACTAGACAAAACTAAAATTATGGCATGTATCATACAGTAAATATGTAAAGTTTTATTTTTGAAACCCTTCAATACTTTGAAAATGTTGATGTCTTATCGAATGAAAAGAGAAAACATTTTTCCTATAACATCTATTAATATTTGTTCTAAGAAAGATTTATTACGTAGTAATGCGATGAATTTATTTTGAAAATATTATTATATTATGTACATGTGTCCAATTGCGAATCGAATTAGAGATTAATAAAAAAAAAATCTACGGAATATTAACATAAACGTAATTACATTAATTACATTTACAAAAGTTTTAAAAGAGAAAGTATTCAATGAAAAATACACTTTCGCATAATATTAATATATTCATACATATATTCGTCTTCTATCAGTTTACCATTGTCGACAGATAACAAAGGTGAATAACTGTACTTTTGAGATAAATTTGATGACCTACGGGAATCGCTGTTTCCATGCAGTACGTTTACATAACTAATTTTAATATTACAGTCTCATACTACAATTCCTCTCATTGCATTCACCAATATCAAGAATTACGGCATCTACTCCACACGAGTTCTGAGAAATTCTGACTCGTAAGGACGTCAGTTATGTATGCTGTTGACATTGTATTGATACAGTATATGATATTGAGGCGTTACGTGTATTTTTTCGAACACAGATATCTCATCGTTGTCGTGCAAAACGCAGTCCCTACAGTCGTGCAGAATAATTACCTTGACACATATGTTACTATTAATTATATATTCCGTGGCAAAGTGTTATTCTTTTAATTGCATTTCAAACAAAAACTTTGAAATGTGCATATTTGAGGTAAACATAAAAATTATTTTTAGTATATGCTTAATGAACTATTTTCATAGATTGAAGATAATTAAAAAAAAAATAAAGAAATGATAAATGTTCGAGCAATAACGCAATAACGCTATTGCGCTAAACCACCTATTGTTTGACGAACATTTTATCGCAGGTAATTATTGCCTAATAATGGTTTGTCATGAAATTTTTTAATGTTATATTTGTACAAACCATATAACTTTTCATCACTGGGTACGAGTTTAATTATTAAGTACAACTAGTTGTCGCTCGAGGCTCCGCTCGCGTGGACACAACGAATTTCTACATTTTTTAAATCTACTGATGACGCTGTGTCCACCATGATTCAGATTTTGGTCTCGCTTTCGTCTCAATCTAGATTCTGATTTCGATAGCACTTTCGATCGCAATGCCGGTTGTACCTTTAATTCAAATCCGATGAAATTATCGCATTTTTCAAGGATTTTCAATTTTATACAGGATATTTACGTAAAAAATAACCTAGCGGTCCAATAAGCTCCTTTACCTTCCAGTGCAAGTCCCATCAATATCACCAAAACGGAACTGGTGAATATCTCGCGTTTATTAAAATACTATTGCACATCACACAAAACGACAGTACATTTTATCGTATACGATATTATGTCTAACTGATATTATAAACGTGAAAGTCTGTATGTTTGGTTATCTACATAAATACAATAATAACCTTTTTGTCGAACAAATAATATCACTCAAAAATTCGAACGAGATATTGAAGAAATATCCTAAATTATCCCAGGGAAACACAAATACGGGATAAAAATTATTCCATTTGCGAAATTAAAACAATATCAGTTCGCGTGACACATTTCAACTTATTCTGTTTAGTATTGAAAGCGTGATTGAGCAACAAACATACAAACTACCACATTTATAATATTAGTTAAATACAGGGAGTTACATACTTGTGGCTGGGTTCTGAAAACTTTTAATGTCATCATGAAAATGTCATCAGGATCTGCCCTCTCACCCCATACCATCGGGAACACACACAGCACCATCACCAAACTAAGCGTCGAGGCTTCTAATATACCTGTTTGAATACGATTTCAATGATTTAACAATATGGTCCAGAGCCAAGATAGCATGGAGCGAGCGATGAAATACCAACAAACTCCTTTGTTCTTGCTTTTTTTTTCATGACGTCTGTAATGAAACTAAAAAATAATATAGTAATGTAATTGACAAGCACGCCCCTGACAAAGACTGTACATTTTTTCCGTGTTTATGAAAAAAAGTCTAATGATGTACCTTACCATAACTGTGTTTGTAAAATGTTTATAAAAGTTTATAGGACATAAGAAGTAGCGATGAGTCCATTTGCAGCCTTCTTCTAGCTTCTGAAAAACGCTGTGGCCAAATAGGCCACAGCACGCAAATGAGCTAGCTCGGCCGGTGACGTACCACGCTCACAGAATACGCATATGAAATAGCCGTTTCTGCCGCTGCTTTTCGTCCAGCGAGTGAGAGTTTCAGTGGTCCGTTCCCCCTCCATTAGATATCCTATTCCTTCCCAAAAGTTCGTGTGGCTGACTCCATCTTCACATCATATGTGCTTATATTTCCTAAGAGGCTAGCAACGCTTTAGTGATTCTTCCGGGGTTGTGAGTGTCCATGGGCGGCGGTGATCACCTACCCTCTACCAGAGGTTCACATGATCCTTTGCCTCTCTGAATGCCAAAAAAATTTCTAATGAATTTAAACTGAATTACTTATTGGTGGTCAAGAATATCTAAAATAACTAACGTATTTACATGTGGGACAAATAACATCACGTACGAAACAATCGAGCGCTGGTTCCGTTAAATAGAACAATTGATAATTTTCTTTAAATAGTACTACATAACAAAAGTGAATTATCATTTATTATTACTGTGTTTAAACAATTGTTATATTCACACCGTTGTCTTTAACGGCTTTTACAATAGTTTTGTCTGTTACCGAAAAACTTACCTGAATTTAAAAATGAAATTTGATATACCGTCTAAAAATACGAAAATCAAATATAACTTTTTGTCATTGACACAAGATTTATACTACGAATTTATAAAAAAAAAAACTCAATTCTATTTCTTATTATAAGACATTATTTGAGCATTTGCATTTTTATCGTTCAGATATAAACTATGTATATATATTTTTTTGGAACTGGAAACTGAACAATAACCATGTATGTAGTGCTCGTAGGGAGACCACTAAATGACTCTATTTGCAATCTTCCATGGCTTTCATATTTTTTTTGAGAAATCAACAATTTTAATTAAATTATTAAAATATTTTTGATTTGTTAATTGTTTAATTTAATTATTACTGTTTAGTAATATTACATAAAATATATGTACATTATTTGTTAATATTATAAAATGAATAATAAATATAATATTAATAACTTATTATATAAATAACACATATATATATATATAAAATTCACACAAATATAAACTTTAATTAAATGCTCTACACTCTACACAACAAACAGTTAAATATTATTGTCTCGATCATAGTAATTTCTTGTTAACGTGTGTATTCGAGGTAATGCCCGATTGAAATCGATTTACGTTTCATTCGCTGTAAGTGAAGTTAAAGTAACCAAAAATACTTTATTATGTCGTTAGTAAAATTTAAGTTTCAGGTTGCTCTTTATTATTGCAGATATGTTTAGGCGTAAAATAACTAAGCTGTACCTAAAATTTGCCACATGTTTCTGTTATAATATTAAAATGTTTAAAAATAATAAAAAAAATTGTCAAACACGGTACTAAAAAGATGAAAAACTTATTTAAAAATAATAGTAATGATTGCTTCGTTTTTAAAATGTACTAAAATGTACAAAATAACATCTCCTATAACCTCCTCATACATGTTTTTAACTCCGTGCATACAGTCCTGGGTGATTGTGAATCTTTAATAGTTATGAAAATGCTCGTAAGGCTTAAAACTGAAAAACGTGGTGCATGCATAATAGATAAAAATCGATGCATGAATAGTTGGCACAAAGTCACAAACAATTTTATTGCACTGCAAATGATTAAACTGTTGTGAAAGTTTTCTTATAAATGATTACTGTTTACACTCTGTACTTCTATCTATATATTCGTACCTATTTCATCGTAAACTACATTGTCTTTGTTACTGTAAACAATTTTCTAGCACATTTTTTGTGCTCTTTTTCGTCGACTGATTAGTATACAGTATGTGAAGTCAACGTGTTACATGTCACTGTCCAATTCTATTACAAACAACAAAAACAAAATCAGGTGTTTACATTCAGATCGGAAAAGCAATAAAAGCCTAGAAGCGTAATAAGATTCCTCCCCAATCACATGAAAATCTATCAACTGATAGCAACATAAATGACACATTAACCGTTTTTATTTAGATGGAGTTTTTAAAATTTTATATTTATATTATCACTCGTTATATCAAAGCTGGTCCTTGCAATAATTTTCATTTCTTTAAAAAATAACTCAAGAAAGAGTTAACTCTTAGAGCAATTTTACATATTTATTTTCTATTTTTCTGGAAGCAAGTAGACGTGATCTTTGTACAGACTTAAGCAAATTAACAAACAGATTTAAGCAATCCAAATGCAATTAAAGTTCTAAGTTTTCCTAATTTATTACAATAACGAAATAGTCTACAAAATTACAAACCCTACGCAATGCTAGTATTACGCATAAGATCACCATGAATAATTTTAAAGATTAGGTCACACATATAATTAATATTAACAATTTCGGGAACAATAAGACTCACATAATTAGTAAATGAATTGAAGTTTAATCATTAGAGCCTATTTTACACTTTGTACATGTTTTATGTACATTATGTATTTTAGATAAATCTGGGGCAAGGTGTATTTGAGATCCGGTCGTTATTGTGGCCACTGCAACCCAAAATTTTGCTATAGTTAAGTAATGATCTTCCTTCACTCTTGTCAGCTGAAGCAGGGTTTTGAGGCCAGTGATATACATTGTCTGATATATGTCAAATATTACATTATCTTTCTTGCCAAGGCCCTATATTGTAGAAATAATTATGACCTTCACCATTCTTATTGATCCGTCGCATTTCGAATGCATTTTATTATTTTGAGGTTTCTGACTTCATGATTATTGTTCACCTAACGTGGCAAAGAATTAGGCTGAGTAAGACTTCTATGTTAACACCTATATTAAATAACACCTTGCCAATTTTGCTGAAGGGTATAATTATAAATACTGACAATATCTATTTGAGTTTTTGTTTTTAAATTTGGCTACCAAATTTTTTGAACCCATACTTATCCTTTTTGGCTCTTTTCAAATAAATTTCCAGTTTAATGAAGAACTCGTCTAGATATTTCGTCTAAATGTTCGAATTTAATACTAATTTAATGTTTTATTTATTCTAAACCTCACGTTTATAAATAAGACCTTATAAATAAATGAAGTGAAACGGAATGTGATTTCAAATACGAATCAGTGACGTGTGACATCGAAGTCGTTTGGCAGCTACTGCTAGTGTTAACAAGGCGGCTACGGTGGATAGTGTTAATAAAATCGAAATATTAAGAACGGATAAAGGCTCCAATACCACAGATCGAAGACATCCGTTTAAGGTTGATGTTAATGTGTCACTTCATCTTCATTGAAAACCAAAGAACAACTAAATTTTATGGCCCTCATTGCTATATGAAACTAGATAGAACACGAAATAGCCTCCTTTCAGAAGTACATGCATGTAATTTACATCCTACAAGTCTGTCCTTTATTCATGAAATTCCTCCATTAACATAGGACAAGCCTGAATGGTTTAAGTGTAAATAATTTATGTGATTTGTTTTTTAAATAAAATACTTTTGGTTAGCTAAGCATCGTTTCTATTCACTTTTACCGATTAAATGAAATGAGATTTATAAAATAATGACAAAAATATACAAGCTTCAAAACAATCCTTGTCAAAATTTTTGATTTTTATTTGTCATGAAAAAAAAACTGCGAGCACTTATGTATAACAGTGGTCATTAGAATAATAAACCATGCACTTTTTTTATAAAATAAGGACAACTTGACTATTATCAGAAACAAATAAACTTTTATATTCGCTGATTTATTAAAAACAATCGGCTTAGCGCACTACAGATGAAAAACTATGTTGTTACATTTTTTCCAAGTTTCCTGCATAGAATAAGAATAAGCACTTTAGTCGCGTATAATTAGGGGCCATCCATAAATTACGTCTTATAAATTATAAGGTTTTGGACCCTCCCCTGTCCTTGTCACAGGAGGTCATACGTAAATGAAAACAGCAGTTTTTAAATTTTTTTGTTCAAAATATTTTAAATATTGGACAAAACACAAGACATAAACCTTTTTTCGTTTTCGTTTTTCGGATTTGACGTCACAAAGCTTTAGACCTGCTCCTTGTTGCGCATTGCCGCATTTCGTTGACCCTTCCCCCCTAACGTGTGACGTAATTTATGGATGGCCTTCTAGAGAAACAAATAGGTATGTCAACTGTTACTTTTAAACTAAGGTGCATCAGCAATAGATCGTGTCTTTAAGGCATTTACGTCCTTTTGTTGAAAAGCACAGTTTTTTGACAATAACTCAATAACGATATATCCGATAATGTTCAAAATAATTTTCGTTGAAAGTATTTATTAAGCGTTACCTTTACATGTTGTTTCATTCTTTTTAGACATAAGGTTTGAAAAATAAAAGGGAGGACACAATTTCTGCTATTTTCGGAGCGATCATTTTCGAAAATATTCAATTAGTCAAAAAATTGGTTAGAAACGTTAAAGTGCTTTTAAAAGAGCTGTCGAAATATGTGCCTATACATTGGTGTTTGCTAAAAAAAATTTTCAACTTCTATTACATGTATGGAGTGCCCCCTCTAGAAATATTTATTTTCGTCATTTAACTACCAAAACAAGTAGCAGCTTATACAAGACACCTACACTATCAATTTCATCAATATGCATCATATAGTTCTTGAGTAAGATGTTTGTGACATACGGACGGCCGGACATAACGAATCACGCGCCAGAACTAGAGGGTCCGTGATAATCAGTCGAATGGCATTTTTTTCGTATCTTATGTATTTTGTTTAATTAAATTTGTTATTTACTTAATTTAAAAATAACTGTCCATTAATTTGAGAATTCTTAGTTGTTTTTACATTGTGTAAGTTTTACAAAAAAGTATAAAGTAGTCTTTATCGCGAGACTTCGCTGTTTGTTTGGCTATTTGTCCGTTTGTCACAGCTGTTTTTATCACTAACTGCATAGTATTATCTGCTAACAACTTGGAACTGGGCATAGTTACACAAGTCATTTGCCCACACCAGATCTGATACATGATGAAAAAAATTCACATTGTTAGAGCGAACGTTAAGATAATTAAAGTGCATCGTTTTAACGTCGAGTTCATTACTCCGTCCCGATATCCATTGAGTTGTCAAATTCAATTATGCTTCTACTATCGACTATGATCTCGAACCCGTCTTCAATGCGGTCCCGTATAAATTTTCGTACAGGAACGCATTACCGGGATAAACTATGCCGAATATGTTGGTACAGAAAGTATTCTATTATTGTACAAATTCCGATCCAAATACACTTGATTGGGTCACAGACATTCAAGCATAATTACAAGCATTAATATTCATAACATTAGAAAAATAAGTTTACGACTATACCTGATAGTATATGGAAAAATGTAATTTCCGCTCATGTCTGGCCAAGGTCTACAAAACAAACGACCTTAATATGGTTGTAGAAAGTTCGATATATTATTATATCCCAGAAAAATCAATTAAGTCAAATGTTTACAGTTTTAAAATAAAAATGAGAAAACTGTTATTTTGATATATTCGTAAAGTACTAATAATCCGCTACAGGTTATGACAGAACTCTTGGTGGAATAGACTAACTCACACTTAACCACATTTTTATCCTAGAGAAAAAAATAAGAAACACGTAAAAAATATGCCATTTCTTGTCTATACGTTATTGAAAGTGTTCTGAAAACAATAGAAAAATATTGTGTGAATAGATAAATTATCAGACCAGTCCTTTAATGAAACACTAGTCATTTTGGACTTTTATAAGTTAATTTCATACTTACGTTATGATTACGCAGTCGTACCTAAAGGTATAAGTTCGGGTACATAACAACTTTGTATGTTATATGCAGTTTATCCATTCTCCAATCGCATTTCTCCCCTCCGTGACCGGGCAAGACCTTTGAATATTTTATCTGGCACCTACAATTTTTGTTTTAAGGTCATTCACAAGATAAAACCACTGTATCGGTGTTGACGTAGCTGCACTGATTACTTGTAATGCAGTGAATGAATGAAACTTTGAGCTCTGTATTTATTTCGATAGAGATGTCGATACTGTAGTTTAATTTACCGATTAACGCTTTGTATATGCCTAATGAAGGTGGTACGGTGGATATTTCACCTTAAATATCTACGTATAACGTATATTAAATAAGCTAAATGAAAATTTGAGCAATTTAAATGAACTATATCTTTCATAAAATAGTAATAAATATCTGTAAAACGGTTGATTCTGCAGCCCACAATAAAACTTTCCGCTATGATGTGTATCGATGTCTCTTTGAGCCCCTTGAGTTATAAATATTATTTACTAAGTTCCGATTGTCTAATAGATCTAACGAATTCTGAGCTCTCCGAGTTTAAATATCTAGATTTATTATAGAAAAAAAAAACTTATTTTTTTTTGTTTTCAACTACGATATTTTTCGAACTCGTCATTTGTTCTTGATCTGCTTTATGGAATTCGACGCTGTTCTCTAAGCAGAAAAGGATAACCGAATACCAAACATCAATCCGTCAAGAATTATACATGTTATTTCGAAGAAAATTCTTTTGGTTTTTCGTAATACTATGTATAATTCTTGATTTCGATATCTCTCGAACAACTTTGATAAATTTTGCAACGATTGCTTACTTAGCAGAACAACCGCTTGGGATTTAGGTTTTATTAGTAGAGTAATTATAAGAAAATATTTTATAAAAAAATCTTCTAGCAATACCTTTTGAACATATAGACCGACATGATCTTTCAAAGGAAATAAATGGATACATTATAGAATTTAACCGGTAGAGTAGTTTATAAAATATTGTGAAAAATCGCTTTAAAAAATTTCTTCTTTTAAACAGATCAGCTCTGTTTTTAAATATTTTGTGACAATCGATTCAACTGGTTGGGGAAAACGCTGATTTGATTTTGGTGTCAATTGGTAGAGTAGTCTAAAACTTATTTCAAAAAACATTTTAAAAATCTTTATTTTTAAATTCTTCAATATCTACCACACGAAAAAGGTTGAAGTTTTCAGAATATTTAAATTGAGTGGATTCCTTTTGAACACTGTAAATGCGTGTCGATCGGTTAATCAGTTCAATAGTTATGAACGGTTTACACACAAAAACACCCACGCATACACGCACCCGGCAACATTCAGACATCACTCAGAAAATTGTTGACATAGAATCCTAGGAACCTAAAACTTCATTATTTGATGAAAACTCCATTTTAGAAAATAGAACTGAAAACAGAAACTCCCCAATTTTTAAATCATTTTAAACCAAGGAATAAATATTCGAGACTAATACCCTGAGCATATACTCGAGCGACTACATGTATACCTGCTCACATTGGAATATTTGGAAACGAGAAGACTTATAAATTAGCAAATACTGCACACTTAAATGGAATAGAATGCCCTGTTAGTCCATGCTACTCTAAAGTCTAATATCAGTTTAAAGTAGTGTGTTAAATACAACTGAAGGAATATTTCAACGAACGGGTGACAATAATACCGGGATATGGTACAAGACAATTGAGAGTGAGTCCCCTTGTATACTGTGGTTCATATATAGTAATTTAAATAGGAATAAGTTAAAATAAATATTAAAAAGAAGATCAGGCCATATTCCAACAAAAGAATTTGTGTACTAAATGGAAAAAGTAAGTTAACCTAACTGTGAAGGATGCGGACAAATTAAGGATGTCTTTGATATTCCGTTGGAGTGTAAGCGAAATCATATGGAGAAAATGGGTTTTTAAGAAATTTTAAGATTAATGGGCTGACTGTAGGAATTATTCCGAGTATTGTCAACAATTCTAATTCTGACGCCACCTTGCACTTGCGTGGCTAAATGGTATATTGCCAATAAGCTATACAGATGGTAGGATTCAAATTAAACTAATGATTGTTTTTGTAATTTTATATGTAAGGTGAATTAAGAAGAATAATTAAGATTTTTCTCGATGGATCTGACATGTCTTATTAAACAAAAGTCCCTAAATATATAAAAATAAAAAAAAACATTTTAATTAAAAAACAGTAACATAATTATGTTCGTGTTGATGATAATTTAAATGATGTATCTCGTCCATGTTGAATTTAATTCGATAACGTAATATCGGACACTTAGACATCAAAAAATTAGACATTAAATTATCAAGGTTTCAGTAATAGCTTGTAATAGTATATTTTTTTTGAGATATTTACATGTAGTTGTTAATGAGTCCTGTTCCATTATATGTTGACTTGGTGACATGAACCCACATACTATAACAAGTATTTTAACTTCAAATAAAGCCTAATGAAATTGGAAAATAAACCAATAGAACATTGCATTATTTGATAATTTAACGTCTAATTGTTTGATGTCCAAGACTCCGATATTACCATATGCAGTTAATGTTAATAACTAATAACATTGCACACACACTTAATTTTAAATTAATTGATGACATAATTCAACGTTCCTGTTACACATTGGAAATCCTCTGTCGGCCATTTTAGAATTCACATCTGACGAACAACAATGAACAATTGTTGTTAAGCAATAGTGGAAATTTTCATATAGCTATTATATGAAACACACGTAGTCGGATCACTACTTAAATCGAACATGAAATAGTTTATCATAAATTGTTATACATTCGATATTAATAAAAACATTAGTTTGAACGTAATAAATCTATTCGGTATCGGAACGAGCTCAACGGTACTTCTATCCATCGACAGCGACCCAAATACGTATAAAATAGTCTGACACCGGTACCGTTCTCGGAATACATATCTTTCAGGTTCAATATTCCAATGTCGCTGAACGGATACGTTCGGGGCGCGCGGTCATGAAAAATTCAGAACGCCTCCGCCCGCCCACACCTACGTAAATTGTACTCGTGTTCGCCGTCGAACATCAGCATACGACCTACAATGCTGGATACAACTCAGTCTAGCCTGAGCTCCTAAGTACTTTCAGCGTATTAATCATCAGTTGTTATTCGGTGAGCGTGATTGTCTAGTAGGCAGAACCTTAAACGTGCGTAACGAAGGCTTCTTGATATCGAGATGCGAATAATTTTATTTATAATATACGAATACTGAGGTTTTCGGTAAGGAAGAAATATGTTTAAAAACGTCATCTAAATACTTTCATACTTCGTAAGTAAGTATACGACGTCGCGAATATTTATTTCTTGATTTAAAATAATTCTTTATTGTTAATAATGTACTACGGGCATAATATTACAAATATAAAAAAAAGAAATATTGGGCACAGTTGAGTTAGCAGGCCCAATACGAGATATGAATTTGCATGAGTTTTACTTCCGAAATGCATCATACACGTCTGTAGTATAGTCTAGGTAATCTTAGAAGGGCTAACCATGTGACATAGAAATCGGCGGCCCTCACGATGGGCCGCCGACTGCTGACGGTAATCGTTCAGGCGGCAACCAGATGCTAAGTGAGTGATCGTCGTAGTTTTTCCGGACCGTCGAGGTTTTCCACTGTCCAATTTCTCCGGTCCAAAAGGAGTAGCGACCTACCATTCACCATCACTCCCAGAGACGGCCGTTACGGTCGAGAATGATGTCATTGTACCCACTGACAACTCCTCTTGATCTCCGACTGGCTCGGGAATTTTCAAGTTTGGACCCCCAAAACGGGGTCATTACCACTGACTGGACCGTCGGGGTCGTATCCCCGACGAGAAAACGCCCGGGCATGAGGCAACATAAGTCCTCCGTCCCGCACCTGCACCCGCAAGAAAAGGGGTGTGAAAGATCCGCGAACGAACGAACCAGATGCTCCAGACCACACAGTGCGGTGATTACACATTTTCCGGTACTAACTAGTCGCCGATGGGACCTCCCGCCACGCCTACAGCGCATACTCCAGCAAAAACGCAACCTGCAATGGTTGTGGGCCAGTACGCGCTGCCCACGAGTCGAGCGTGAGCTGAATCGCATTTCTCAAGAGATGTGATAGGCGTTGTGGACATTTAGAGGCGCCGCCTGGGAAGAGACGATCAAACAGACCGGCGAGGACAAGAAGTCCCTCCATCAGATATGCCGCCGACTAACGAGACCGCTAGCTCCAGTATATCTACTGTTTGATAAGACGGGAATGCGCCGTTATGTTACAAAGGATCGGGCGGAGATCTTGGCAGAGCACTTGGAGGACCCCACACTCGACACCAGACTCACGCGAAGCCGCATCGCATCAAAAACAAATAGAACGCCGCGTACAAGAGTTCCTGTTGGCTACGGTGCCACCGCTACCAGGGGACTACTACTTGCCCCTGGCGGCGACAGCCAAGGGGATCGTTCGATTGCCCGAGAGAAAGGTTCTGGAACCTGACGGGATCCCGACCATAGCCATTAAACAGCTGCCTAGAAGAGTCGTGGTGACGATGACCAGGCTCTTCAATGGGATACTCCGGACAGGGTACTTTCCAGGAAGCTGGATGATGGGCCGTGTCATTTCCCTTCCGAAGGCGGGCAAAGACACCCGACTCGCGTCAAGTCAACACCCGATCAAGCTCCTGTTCCATATCGCCAAGCTGTTCTTGCGTATTATGGTGCGACACCTGTACCGCCACCTGACACCAAGACAGGAGTAGTTTGGATTTGGCAGTAAGCACTCAACTACGCTCCAACTGGCACGAGTTCTGTACTACATGTCCGCTGAGCACAAACGGAGTCGCCACATCTTTGGAATCTTCCTCGATATCGAGAAGGTGTTCGATCGAGTGTAGCACACCGGATTGTTGTATAAACTATTAGCGAACATCCAGATCCTGCCTGCACTAGTGCGGACAATAGCGTCGTTCTTGGAGGCTCGCGGTTTCTTCTAAGACGCGACTTCGTACCCGCGACCCATCTGCGCCGGGGTACCGCAAGACAACTGCCTATCGCCGTATCTGTATGCAGCGTTTATGGATGATATCTCCACTCTCGCAGGCCAATTACAGGACTGGGAGGAGGAAGTCATGCTTGCATTATATGCGGATGGAAGCGCTTATCTAGTATCGTCTTGTCGGACTGACCTCGCAGTGGCGAAACTCCAGAGGGTCCTCGACCTATTGCTAGATTGGTTGGACAAATGGCGAGTCGCCGTCATTGTGACGAAGACGGCCGCCTTATTGACCGGCCAACAGCATATCATGCTACCGAAGCTGAGACTTCGAGGACAGGAAGTGGAATGGCAGACCAGAGTGCGATATCTGGGCGTACACATCGATCGCTTCATACTCATGGCCGCTCAGGTGGTGCACGTCATCCATCAGAGCAGAGCCGCACGGAGCATGCTGCGCCCAGTTTTCCGATCGCACTTACTACTGTAAAACTAAGTTGCCTTGTATAAGGGCTATATTTGTTCTCAGCTCACGTACGCAGCACCAGCATGGTACGCATTCTACTCCGCGTCACAGAAGAGGAGGATCCAAGCCCAGCAGAACATCGCCTTACCGATGGTTATGGGAGCGGGATGGTACGTCTTAAATGATGTACGAACGATACGATATGAACAAACGAGCCAGATGGCTGCGCCTGTTACGGTACGGCCCGGAAACGATGTCAAAAAAAATATCATGGCTATCTCGACGGTACAGCTTCCGATCGAGGACAGTTTTTAAGATCCGCAGCCTTATTACATAAAAGCAGAAATCGATTGCGATCCCGGATTCGATTTGCAAGTCGAACTTATTGTTTATAAAAAAAATGTTATTCTTATATACAATTTTGAGCAACTTTAAACCGTTAGATAAATTTAAAATTTTGTATTTTATAGAGGAGCGATGACTATACAATAATATGGTATAATTGGACTGATCTGATGATAGATTCAAAAGAGCCACAGGAACTCCATATCAGAATAACACATCCTAGTTCCCAAAGGCTCTAAAGAGCTTTTAATATAAATGGTTTAAACTCTTATAAGTAAGAGGTTAAATTATTTCTTGGTGACAGAAAATTCATTAATTACAGTAATTTTTAAGGGTTTCACAAAACTACACAAAACAGCCTTTTTTTTTCTTTATAACCTTCAAATTATTACAATACTATTCATACTATGACTACAAATGTGAAGGCTTTCGAGTTTTTAATCAGCTTACTGCTTTATCACAGCAATTGTTAATCACCATGATTAAAAAATCGTAGAAAATCAGAAAAAGATTTGGGGCAATTAAAAAAGTCTTAAAAGAATAGAACAGTATTATTAGTTAAAATACGAATAACCAAGCGATTTGGCAAAAAATATTAATATCTGAATGACGAAAAGTCAGATAATAGTACTCAAAGTCAGTATATATTCTCTTTACAAATACCTGATTCAAACTCAACTAATTTTACAGCAAGAGAGATTTATAATAGAAAATTTTTAAAAAGTATTTTAAAATATTACGCTGGCAATACTTACTTAATATTAAAAAAAATTAATTACTTACGTCTATATAATATTCATCCGTATTTGTGATTGAATTGAATATCACGAAAAACTATGATTTAGACTCAACTGTGATTATATAACTATGATTGTTATCATTTCAAGTTTACGATGCAGATGAGATCATAACAGCGCATTTAAGTATTCAATACATATAATGTTGTTTATTGATATGTCGCCATTGTTAACCCAGTTCCTGCGTAGTATAAAATATTTTGATTAACGTGTAAATGAATTTTATATTATCTAAATGACTAAAATTGTGTTACATTCGCAAACAAATTAAATCTTTACCAAAACCAAGCACGTAAATCAATAATAGTATAAAAATGTTTAAATGCCATGTAAAAACGACTGTAGATCTTAAAGTATACTTTATCATTAGTGGGACGCGTGAAAAAATTGATGTATATAAGCATAAATATTCACAATAAACTGATGTTTGCAATCGAATTTGCTCTAATAAAATTGATAAACTTGGATACCATTTTAAATATTCCATTGTATGCGGTATTAATTCGAGGAAATCCATAAGGAGGATTTTGGATACCATTAACCAATATTCTTCCTGTCATTAAATTGTCATTTTGCGTCGGGTGATCAGACGACACATTTCTTTTATTAAAATAAAACTATCTATAACAATACGAGTTAAAATTGGTTACGGCTGATACTTAAACACTTTGATTATCCTTTTAAATAATCTTTGTTAAACCTTGTATAAACAGTGTTATAAAAACTGTACAAGAAAGACATTACGATACAATCTTTCAATCAGCTCTAATTTAACCTTTAAGCAACTTTAAAGCAGCTTCGGTTAATAATATAAAACACTAATCAGTAGTAATCAACCGTATTAAAACTAAAGGTTGCTTAATTTGGTCTTCATTTACTCATATAAAAGCTGAAGTAACGTTTAAACAGTAATTATAATGCTTACTTATAGAACTGAGGGAATCTATGAAATGTTTTCTTCAGCTTTCATACAGCAATTTTGTGCTACTTGCGCAGTTTTCGCTTTGAGAGTGTAATTTTTAAATAATTGTGAAATTGCAATTCCTAACGGTTTTTGAATTCAAATATGCGATTAAATTTAATTTTTATAATTTAGTGATTTCAATGTAGAGGCAACACTGTTAATAGAAAGACAATTAGAATTACAAAATATCAAGTTGGGACTGGCTAAAATGGTTTTAAAATCAAGTCAAATCAGAAATCGATTTGTTTTAAATAATAAGGCTGCCGGGCCGTCTCAATTCAATTGGTCTAAAATCGAACCGTCTAATTGTTCACATTTTAAAAAACGAATGCGGAAAGTGCAGAAAATGGTATAAAGATGCAGCTGCATGTTGCATTAAACCTGCACTCCACTGCACTACCACAGGACTGCATTTACTCTACAGTCTACTATAGTATATCGCATATGTGTTAACATACCGGAGGTGAAACTCTGCGCCTCTATAGACACAGTGTTCTGAGGTATTATTACGACGACGTAAGTTGGCGAGGCACCGCTCCTGCAGATAGTCAGCCGATCAGCAAACAAATAAAACGGGCCGTTGAGCGTTCCATTCGCGTGCGCCCGGATGGTCATATTTAGAGACAGTGATATAAAAAATATTTTCCAACTTCCTTTTGCCTGCAGTTTGATCTTGTAGGCTTCGAACAACTGCCTACAACTTTTAAATTTATCCCACTCTCGGTCTTAGTCCCCGTTACTTATTCACATCTCGATTGTGGTCTCCGTTTAGAACCAGACCTCACTATCGGTTCCTATTCAAAGAGATTGTAATTTTTTGCCGCTTTTACTTTTAATATACAAAAATGGGATGAATAATTTTCAATCGAGCCGAAATTAATATATATATATATATATATATATATATATATATATATATATATATATAAATTTATAATATAACTTAATTAAGTAACTAAAAACAAGTTTTTTTTTTGTATTAAGCATTATTAATATCAGCAAATGTAATAATATCATAAAAAAGAGAGAATGGGCTTTAAGTTTTGTCAGATAGTAAGAATTGCTACTCTCATGTTCAGTATTTATTATTATGCCCGTTATAAAACATATCTGAAAACTTGTATAAAAAAACCGAATGTAACATTGTAATCATACTTAGGCATTTCAATTTCAATTCATTTAACATCTTCCGTAATTAAACATTATTACTTCCTAGCTTCGGTGCGAGATCTAGATTACGTTATAATTAGATTGCAATTTTACTTATTCACGTTCGACTTCACGTTTTACTTATTATGACATTCGAAACATGACAAAAAAATTCGTTTGGAGAATTTTTTATTTATTTGAAAGTATGTACTACTTGTAGGTCCCATTTCAACAAAATCCATTTCTGATGATGACATAGATTCATGAGAAATTGAGGGGCATTCTCAAATATTAATGACATGCAAATAGCAATTCAATTTGTAGCTATATGCCAAGCATTTACATTTATAAAGTATCATTTAGTTACGTAGACCTGGTGAAAAAACCATGGACCACCGGAACTCTTCAATGATAAGTATTTCACGAGTGGCGATAAGACATTTTGACTAAGATAGTTAATTATACTGTTACAATAAAATTTTAAATAAACAACCCTGATGAAAATGGTGGTACTATGGAACTGATTTGATGATGAAATCAGAAAGTAGCCACCAGTATAGGCATCCTTAATAAAATAATGCATTCTGGCCGTGTTTAAGCTTATTAGAATTGTCATGAGATGCACGCTGGCTATAAATGATGTTTAACCGACTTCATAAAAAGGAGGAGATTTTTATATGTTTTCTTTTATGTAGCCTCGGATCTACGATTTTTTCGAACCGAGGCAGTGACTTGATAGAGGCGCTCCCCCTCTCCAGTGTTTGAGATAAACTATTAAAAAACCTTCCAAATTGGCATTTTTTATGATCAGAATAATAAGAAAACTTTAATAAATTTGTACTCTTTATTATCTATTACCTAATAGCTTTCATAAAATAATAATTTTCATAAAATTGTATACAGCAAACATATCATAACAGATCACGTTATGATATGTTTCCTATATACGCTCTTTTGGCCAGTCGTTTTTGATTTTTGGACTTTTCAGAGTTAATAGGCGAAGCTCCAATGCTATATAAGTACCATTTTTCATAATTATATAGATTTTTTTTAATATTATTTTAAATATTAAATTTTTTTTTTGTAGAAAAGAATCATAATATCTCTTGGAAAGAAAAACCATTAAAAATATCCTTTAATTATTTTTTATCTTTAATTATTTATTAAATTAATATTAATCGTTTATAATGTAGGAAGTGAACAGTAGATATGGAAATGTCAAAATTGGTGTCCCTCAAAGAACCATACTCGGTTCACTATTATTTTATTACACATAAATGATATATTTTATGTTGCAGATAAGAAGTACGTGTCATCATATGCCAATCACACTGCTATTCGGTGTTCGGGTGACAATCGGTACGAAGTGCAAAAGATATGAATAACCTTTTAAAGCTAGTCTATACTTGGTTGAATAATAATCAATTAATACTAAATGTGGGGAAAACAGTATACATGACGTTTTCCTGCTATAGTGGTACGATTCCAAAGACGGTAATTAGAATAAATAATAAAACAATAAGTAAGGTTAATAACTGCAAATATCTGGGTATCCATATTGACAGTTGTCTAAAATGGGATGTACACATCCAGGAGATCGTTAAAAGGGTTAAACATATCCAATTTCTTATATATAAACTAAGTTTTTTTATGGAATGTATAGTACTAAAAATGCTGTATCATTCTCTATTTGAAAGTATCATTAACTACGATATTATAGCGTGGGGTGGTACGTATAAAAATTCCATCAAATCACTTTTACTATACAAGAAAGAATATTAAAAAATAAGAGTTGAGAACAACCTTTTACTAAATATTAAACAACAATCTGTACTAAGTAGCTTGACCAAATTTTTTGATATCTTTATACGTAAAGTTAAAAACTATGGAGGTAAATCCAGACACAAAATAATACAGGGACCCAAAATAACTAAGACTAAGATCCACAGCAGTCCCTTATATACTGCAATTAAGTACTTTAACATGTTGCCGAATGAAATAAAGAATATATTAATACTCGTATTGATTAAATCAATTAAATATAAACTAAAGGAATGGTTAGTATCCACCCAAGTTCAGTACCTGGCTTTATAAGAGAACATGTGATTGTGCCGGTTTGTATTATTTATTGAAGTATTATAACTCATATAAAATTTTATATTTTGGTGCACTTTATGGCTTTGAACTTTACTTTTTTTTTGTACTTTAAATACATTTAATATTAAGTTTATCTCGTTAAATAGGCATACATGGCAGATAAATCATGTATGCCTATTCACATTTCCCGAGCCTACGAACAGGGAACGGCATGTTACTTCTATAGGATTTAAATGTACTATATATATATGTGTGCGTATTTAACTATTTTTTTGGGAAATAAATAAATAAAATAAAAATAAATGTTAAATTTAAAATCCCGCCATGAAGTTACCAACAATATGCTGCGCAGCAGTTGCTCGCAGCGTATTTCGGAATTAACCCTAAGACGTGTTCAAAAAAGCAACTGGATGTTTTAAAATCAAATGAATAATTGATAGAACAACGTGCGTTAGAACTAGGCGCCTTGTGATGCAATGTTATTTTCAACGGTGTTATGATTTTGGCGCTCTCTGAAACTGTCGCCCGGGGCGAGCGCCCCGGTTCTCCCCTCTTAGATCCGGGGCTACTTTTATGTACATTCATCTGTATGTTTCTTTTTATGTATGTTCCACTATAATTTCATCAATATGGATCGATTTATAAACATTTTTTGTTCGAAAGGATATACTCCTGAGCTGGTCCAATAGTCATCTGGGATCAGCTATTGCATCACACGATCTGATGATGGAAAATCAATGAATTCGAGGGTTACGCTCAAAATTATGGCATACCTAGTATGTGTTTGAGCACTTTTCTTAGTTATTCAAATTTATGCATCTGCTAGATATCGTCTCACGGTGCTGAGCGGATGATGGAAGCCACTATGCTCCTAAACGGTTAGAAGTTAAGGAATAATACTGCGATTTGTCGCCAACAATGGCTCTTTATTGGCTATCAGTAAAACCTAGTATAAACAGATTTAAAATTAATTACTTATTAATCTACCTACATATTTTCATTTATTTATATAATTCCAACGTGATAATCTTAGCAGAAACACATGGGAATCCTTTAGGGATAATAGCAATAAGGTGAATTAATTTAATAGGTGTGATCAAAATAAATTGTAGATAGTTTATATTATAAAGATTTAGAATAATCTATTTACTCCATAACTAAAAAATGTAAAAAAATAAATTTTCCAAAAAATAAAACTGCCTTAAAAACCTTTTTTACATTTTTTAAAACAGACTTCAAAAACAATTAGTTGTTTTTGAAGTCTGTTTTAAAAAAATTGTGTGAAAAGTCTGTTTTAAAAAAATTGTGTGAAAAAGTTAAATGAGATCTGTTTTAAAGAAGTCTGCTTAAAAAAGTATTTAAAAGGGTTTATTAAAGAGTTTTTTTTTAATTTACTTTACGTTTATAATGTATCGTAAGTTGATCTAAGATGCCTGTATAACACAAAGGATTTTATCATGCATCTTTTCGCGAATATTCAAATGCTCCTCATAAACCAATTTTGCCATAGAAACCATAGTCATTGAAGTAGCTGTTACTGAGAAAAATAGCTTAGAACATTTACATAAAAATGTCGTACTGATAACCTTAGAGCATCTGACATGTAGGTACTGCGCCATAGAGCGTTGTGCGGCCAGCCATTCGATCGCACCCGCGCTTACAGTCTGGTCGAGCATTTATTAGGGTTGTGTCTATACTACTTAATATTATTTATAAGTATATTATCAATATACTTTTTTATACTTACTTTGGTAAATTTTTTCTAAAAAAGGAGATTATTAATATTTGCGAATAGATGATTAAATTCACCTGTATAAATATTTATGGATTGATGAATTTGATGTTCTATAAATATAGTTAAATGGAAAATAAAAATATTACTATAAGAAATAAGGTAAATGTAAAATAAAACACATAAAAACCCTAACATCTGAGCAATAGGTATGTAAGAATTTCAAAAGTTGCGAATCTAAAACAGGAATGTGATACACGTGTAAGGGTACACATACGATACGTGGTTACTATGTCATGGAGTTGAAAATAAAATCCTTTCATCCCATTGTGTGTATACCTATGACGTAAACCGTTCTCCAGCCATGTGTTTTGGGAGAATGGCGAATTATATCTATATCTTGAAAATTCGCTACAAAAATTAAGCAGAGCACATATGCATTCAATTTGGAAGATTAACACATGGAAAAAAATTTCCGCTGTTATTCTTCTACAGGTCGGTTTTCCGAAAACGCTAAAATAGCAGTTGAGAATCTGAATAGACAGTGCCGTAAATAGGGCGGTGCTACTGGTCCCCAGGCACAGGGCGCAAGAATGGCCAGACCAGGCAGGAATATTATTTTTTTGGTTTGCTCCTGATAGGTTCCCGCTGCGCCTTTAGTGCTCGAATCCAAACGTTTTTTCATCAATTAATACTTAAACGCAATTTACATTATGCTAACTTCCTTATTCAAAACTACCATACCAAGTACTTAAAATTAAATTAATTTACAGTGTGTTATTTTATTATAGAAGTATGAAGACCAAAGTGGCCCAAAAATTAAATCTTAGGTATCAGAATGGGCAACGCATTTGCACCAGTAAACTTACGTTTGAGTTTTAGTAAGTGTGACACAGTGGGTGGTATAAATAGGTGTAGAGTCCACTTAAATAGTTCGTCTGCTGGTTTTCCCACATCAGTTTTAGTTCTTTAAAAAAATAAAATTTTTCTTCCAAAATATTAGGTAATTTATCCACACCAACACCAAGGTCTTTGTACTTTATTTTATCACCCTGAAAGAAATAAAGTAGGCCTATACATAGCATTGCTTTAGCTAGGGTACCTATAATATCTAAAAAAATCAAGGGCGCATTTATAGAAGCTCGCACAGGACGCAGAAAAGGCTATTTACGGCACAGTGAATAGATACGGCTTATAATAACATCAAATATACCAAAATATTTCATTCATTTCAAAAACACAATTGGGAACCTTAATCTTTTTTTTATAGAATATACTTTTTACCTTCAATTATTTCAAAACTCCCATTCAATAATAAAATTTATCTCAACCATTACAACTTTACACGGTAGATTTTCATAAAAATTTTAACGTAACACGCTTTATTTTTAGCGAGCAGCATAAATACCAATTAGTAAGGTTCTAACTTGGTAATCTCATCCCTTATGGGCGCTCTCTGCGTGGGCGATGATGAATATGTGATGGAAAAGGTATTCATTTTTTTTTGTTATTCTATGATCAAATATTTATATTCCTAATTTGATATAGTTTTCGTTTTACTGTATTTTTCGTTTATTCTGGTACAAATGAAATAAATATTGATTTTTATAATAGATGTAAAAAAAAGTGGATTTTTTTCACCATTTTCAACAAATTCAAAACTCTTTTAAGCGACTTATTCGAAACTTAATTTTAGTGCGTGTTCTGACTTATCAAATTCATGCGTTTGAACTTTCATCTAGTTTTATTGACTTTAGGTACGGTATTTAAAACATTACATGTTGATCATAGTATCTAATGTTTTTTTCAGTGGGTAAGTTTATGAGGAAAGTTTTTATGTTTGTATAGATGAAAAATAATTATCTTTGTTTTCTCACAGTAAATTGAAATTCCATTTTATTTATTGCCTCAATATAAAATTTTGTCCAAAGTTAGTCAGTGTGAAGCGATCTTAGTGAAAGTGATAAATCTTTACAGGTAACACGGTAACTTGTTTAAGAGTTTTACCCTTCTTCAGTGCGATTCTTCTTGAAATGTCATCGTTATGCGTCGAAAGAGCATATTGGTCATTTCATGGGAAATTTAGTGAAAATTTTTTTTGACGAAACATATTTTTTCGTTTTTCCAGATCGAAAATAATCGACACGTATTTTTTTTCAATGTGATACTTGAAAATTTTTAAAAAATGTTTTTTTAAAACTCCGTACTCTGTAAAAACCTTTTTTTTAATGGCCAACTGTAAAAAGTTTCGAACGTAAAATGTTTCATTTGCACTTTAATTGTGCGTAAGCGTGCAAGCTTTCAAAAAAAAACTATAGCGCACACCTTACGTTTTTTTCTTTTTATCAACAATATAAGTGCATTGTTATGGACAAATTAATTTTTTTTTCAAACTTGGGACTATTTTTTTTCAATTTTTTTTTCGTCAATTTTTTGTTAAATATTCTGAAATATACGTGCAAAATTTTGGAGTGGAGAAATGAAAATTTCGCATGAAATGACCCATATGTATCTACGAGTTGTATGACTAGGGGAGTCTTTTTTATCATTATGTCCAAACTTATGCATCGATGAGTATAGGCGTAATTTAGTTGTTGACATCAGGTATATTTAATTGATTAATAAATAAAAGACGTGAATCGATTGTTTATCACATTTTTATAATTTATTTTCACAACATTTTTATTTATTTTTCTGTAAAATTTACAATAGCTTAAAACCTCTCACAAATATAGTTATCATTATGTTTCGCAACAAATGCTTCCTTATTCATGAAACAGGCAACTTAGGAAAGAATTAATTGTACAACTATATGTAAATATAACATTTTGATATAACCTAACGTAAGCTTATACAACGTAAGGCATATTAGTCTAGAGGTCCTAACTAGAGAGTCACGACTACCTGCTGAGAGTGGCCGCGCCGCTCGGCGCGCGACTCAACTCCTACAATGGAATGGAAGAATTGTTGCCCGGACACTTTAAGTATAAGCAAACTCAGTAAAACGAAACAAGCAAGTGATGCTCGCATCAGTTTGCGTGCCCGGATAAATCAGTTCAAAACGCGTGTACACCATCCACGCCGGCAAACCGAATATCTAAAAGTAAGGTACGTAAAAGACGGTCGATGGTAACTATCCCTTCGAGTAAAATTCATACGGTGTTGTAAAATAACTATCAAAATATTGCGTACTTAATATAGTGTCTAGAATAAACAAGCGAGTCTTGAGTTTTTTTTAGGTTTTCTTACAGCTGCAAGAGGCATAGTTTCGAAGTGGCCAGCCGATCACAGCTATACATTATAGAACATTTAAAAGACCTGTCAAAAAACACTATAAATCACAACGTGGTTACAAGACGCCTGTCCCCATACAGCGACGAGTACATTTTATAAGTAATAATTAACTTACATTCACTCTTATTAAAATGGAATACGATTTATGTTCGGTTAACTACAGTAATGTACTTTTAGGTACCTTATACAACTAAGTACCGACGAATACACGCGGACTTTTTACGCCCTCTGTTACTAAATTGTAGCATTTTATTTTTGAAGGAATTATTTTAAAAATGAGATCTTAATTTTGGTTCGATAGTGAGCAAGTCAGAAAAATTCGTTCCCAACTCTATAACATGTTCCGAAACAATGTAAATACTTTATTAACTGACATTGTACTTGTATCAAATATCGGTATATTTAGACACTCGATTTGGAAAATATATTAACTCATTGTATTCTGCAACCTTTGAATATACGCCAGGTACGCTCATATTGATTGTGTTTTTTTAGACCACCGGTAAACACGTATATAATTATTTTTAACATGTACATTTTGGCCGGAGACTGCTTACGTTTTTTTCCCGTTTTCGTAAAATTATTTTAAAATACAACAATGTAGTATATCTCTCTATCGATATTACACTATGTAAGTAAATATCCTTCGACAACAGTAAGTTAAAACTACAACAATTAAATCACATTTTTTTTCGTACCGCTTGCGGGCACTTTTTAAAATTTCAGTTGTAATTGATGAGACATAATTATTTTTTAATGTTCATAAGTACTTCTTCCTAGAAAAACTCTAATACGTTCACTACTGGTAAATGTTCTTAAAATATTTAATCTTAATAAAATGAAACAAGCCAGTGCAGTGCACGCCGCGGGCGGCTGGCGGGCGGCGGCCCTCGCACCGATACATACATTCTCTCGTAATAGATAATAAATTCTATTCTTATAAATATATACAAAATAAGTTCCAATATTTAAAATTCAGTGGAAGGAACCTATCGCTCACAGTATCGTTACGAATTATCATTGTATAAGAAATTACATTAGTCTTTCGTAGGCCATGCGATTCATTGTCTAGCGAGTGCTTCGTTAAGCTTTATGTAACTCTCAAGGTTGGAGAGGCGAAGACGGTTATAAAGCGATAACGGCTACATAGCGTAGTCTGGTTCGATTTGCTGTGAAGTTTATTCAAGTACTACAATCGGGTAGAGAATTATTCGGATTAGGTGTCCGGGACGCGGCGAGCGGGCGGCGGGGGGCGGGGGGCGTGCGGCGCGAACACGGATACTTAACAACTACCGAAATTAGTCACGTGCCGGGGCACGGGCGCGCCGCCGGACGCGCGGGCACATGTGCGTGCTATGAAATTTTCGTACTGCTAACATATTAAATTTATTGTTAATACGAAAGGAGTACGAGTTGTATATTGTTTTTTAACGAATCGGTCGCGCGTCTGCGGGACGCCCATTCGCATCGACAGGGGGCGCCTGACGGATGTCTGAGCCGTGAGCAAACAAACAATTGACATGGAGTGCCGACGCGCCCCCGAGCACTCGGCCGCCGCGTTTCCACGAAGGACTCACTATTGTACTTTTTTTTCACTTTGGTGTTTAAGATATACATATACATTTATAATTTTCACATCGCTTAAAAGTATAGAAATCAGGCATGGTTATGAAGCGTACTTTCACATTTCTACTAGGACAAATATTATATACAATCACACTCGTTTTATATGCGATAAAACCATACATACATACATATACATATTTATTACTTTTTATATTTAAATTTATACATTTGGCACTAAATTCTTTATCGATTATTAAGAACATAAAGTACTGATCCTGTAAGTAGCTAGGCGCGCCGACCGACTCCACCACCACGGGTCGAGAGATCAACGCGGACGTTAAGAAAAATAGTATTTAGGTACTTTGACAGACTTATGTTTAAGATGCTTGTTGTGTCGCGGGCCGGTCCGCGTGGAATAGTCGCATGCGCAGGTCGCTAGCGGCGGTCGCGGCGCGGGCGGAGCGCGGACAGACTAGGCGCGCGGCGCCGCCGGTATGGCACTCGGGGCGGGGGCCGACGCGCGTCACGCCGGGCACGCGCGCCAGCAATCGGCACAGCACGCGCACGGCGGAGGCGCAGGTGCGCACGCCGCACAGCACGCGGCACACGGGCAGCAGCATGTTACGTAGTAGCCGGACACCAGAAGTGGCGCGGGATGCGGTGCGGCGGCGGCGGCACGGGCGCGTTCCGCGGCACACAGCTCACGACACGCCAACGACTCGATGAGTGCCAGCGTTTGACGGCGCTCGTGGCCCATCAGGCAGACCGTAGAATCACGCACGACGCCATGAAGCAGCGTCAAGTAACGATGGCGTAACGCATCTTCGCGGGTCGCGAAGTGATTACGAAGGTAAGCCTCGA
Organism: Eumeta japonica; assembly: GCA_005406025.1. Classification (NCBI taxonomy): domain Eukaryota; kingdom Metazoa; phylum Arthropoda; class Insecta; order Lepidoptera; family Psychidae; genus Eumeta; species Eumeta japonica. The sequence goes on along the minus strand of BGZK01000311.1, from coordinate 96,306 downwards.
GTTTAGCCCGTTGTTGCCCCAGCTCCGGGAAGTCGATGAAAAAGCGAGAACACATGTAACGCTCGAGGGTCTTGATGGCGTCCGGCCGCGCAGGTCGGTAGCCGCGCGCCAGCAGCGCGCAATACTTGAGTAAGCCTCCCCCGCGGATCTCTTCGGGACGACGTGTCGCTATCAGTTTATCGGTCAGGTGGTGTAATGCTTCATGGAAGTCCCCGTAAACGGATTCGCCAACAACGGTCGGATAGAAATTTTCGCCGATCGGTAGCTGAGCACATTCGTGAAATGCGAGCAACGAATCGAGCACGATCTGGAACGAATCCACCGAGAATTCGAATTGACGCCGCATCGCATCTACGAACTTGAGTTCGACCGACTTGTGTCCGCGCGGATCGCCGAGCGAGATGAGGGACCAGCGGTCTCCGTCGGAATTCACGCGCACCATCTTGGAGACATATGCTTCTTTGAGAGAAGCGGGCGTGGCGCGACGGCGCGGTACGGCAGCGGGCATCAACGTGGCGAGGTGACCCAGCACGGCGGCCTTGACGCGATCACAGTGCCTCGCGGTGGGCAGCTCCGCCGTGAAGATGAGGTCTATATCGGAGTACGGCTGAGGGAAGTCTGCCAGCACGTGGCTGGCGGCGCCGCCGTTCAGGCGCACGTCGCGCACAGCCACGCCCGCACCGCCCGACGAGACCGCAGCCTCGAGGCGCGCGCGTACACCCGCTACTAGCTCGCGCAACCTCACGTGTAGGGTAGGAAAATTGCCGCGGCCGTGGATGGCCACCACTTCGTCCATGACGTCGTTGAGGCGGCGGACTTGTTCGTAGGACAGCACGGCCAGACGCTCGCCGCCGCCCTCACCGCACCCGTCCTCCGAGCTCGTGTAGCTCGACTCGCTCTGCAACAATAAGAGCATATGACCTTAATTAATGACCTGTACTTAAACTGTTGCAATACGTCGAATTAAACAAGGAAACGCTACATTAATATAACTATTATTCACAGTCGTCCCCCGACGTCGGCTGGTATGACATACGAAATAGCGGAGTGCCGATGAATGGCAATTTTACCCTGAATACAATACGTTGACGTCGGAATAAGTGGAGTTTTGTTTGATTCATTTACATAGTTGTATATGACGGCATCGCAACCTGAACAAACGTGATGCAAGAGAATTCATTAAAAGCGCTTTTATTTAATTGATTTGCTTGACGCTCAAGATTTTTGAAGGTTGAAGAAACGATTTTTTTATTAAATACGCCGTTCGACTGTATCTATACTTGATATTTTTATTTTCATGTATAAAAAAGATTATTAAATGGTTTGATGACGAGGCGCCGAATGATAGCTACCGATGTATTTTACAATTCAAATCCGATTTTAGTACAAAATGTATTCGTCAATTTATGAATTAGGATAATAAAGTAATTTATAATTTAAGGAAATCTACACTTTAAAATACAGATTTTAGAGTTTGAAATCACTACTCTCTGATCGGTGAGACTAATTCAAGTTGAAAAACACATGAGTACGAATGCTTGTTTCTTTTGTACTCTGCTACCACGGGTTTCTTATCGCGAACAGATATCGAAGTCCCAGAAAAAGAATGGATTATATTTTGATCTTTAGATTGAACGGAAAAGATGTAGCGCATTTTTCCCCTGTTTGAGTGCCGCAACTTTTGAGTATACTTATCTTTGATATTGGTTACGTTATTAAAGAATGAAACTGCAAGTTCTAGACACATTAATATACGAGTAAACTAACCTAACCATATGATGTCACAAAACAAAACACCAAATACAATTATAAACAATAAACATTAGACTCGAAAATTGAAGATTATAAACTACTAATAAATGGCACTGAAACATAACAATTTTTTTTATTCATGCACGAGAAATATCTAGTGCATATATAAAAAAAATCTAGTATCAAGATATATATATATGTATGTATATATCTTGATACTAGGTTATATATATTTTTATGAAATTTTCTTGATAGTTGATAATTAAAACCAATCGCTTGAACATCGATTGATGCTCTCGTACATCAATGCCTCTTACGTAGTAAAACTACATAAGTTCTTAGCACGCGCAGCTGCACTTATCCGGTCTGTGAAAATTCTATAGAGATTGCAATTTTTAAATGGCCTATGCTTGTGTGGGTTTACATCTTTTAAACTCAAATACAACGTTTTTTCGAATTGTTCTGATAATTATGTGTGCCATTTTAAGCATACATCAATTTGTATTCTAGATTTAGGTTTCATCATCCCGCTGCCGAGATCTGCCCGCCCACTCAAATTTTTCCACTTCATACCTATGGTTTTGGTTTGGATCTTAAGCCCTTCCACGCTCGTCCGCTTCGGGTCGAGGGCTGTTAATAACGATAATAAATAAATCTGTGACTAACGGCTTTATATTATTTCCGAAGCACCAAGTCAGTGTTTAACTTAACGTAAGTAAAAAAATCATTGATCGATTCGCCAGCGGTGAGGTGCTTTACCAAGTATCTTTTCTTCGAAGGCAGCCCTCTTAACAGCGCGTTTATAAATTTATGGCAAGTTATGTCAGTGAGCATACAAAATTTATGATTTTTGGACACTCGAAAAATGACAATGTTTTCACTGTAACGATTTTAAACGTTACGTGAGAATCTCTTGCTTTTTTTTGAAGTCGGTTAAAAAAACATACCTCTTATCCTATTGAATGAAAAATACTCTTCAATAACCTGATCATGATGCTTTTAGTGAAAATACCCCAAGCTAAATCTACGTTGTAAAATATGACGTTGTGATCGGTCTAATGATCTGCTAATGAAATAAGACTACTTAAGGAGATTGTAATTGGAAATAGGGTTAATTTATTTTGCAGGACTTTTAATGAAATATAATTTTTTTTTTAAACAATAAAAGGAATTAGCGCATAATAATAAATCAATAAACGATAAGGTGATAAATTGTTGATCGCCTTATCGTTTATCGATTTAAAAAATATTGGAAATTTTCAAATTAATTCCATTAAACGACAAATACCGCATCAAGGAAATATCTAATCTAGCCGACTATGTTAAAACTGTTTCGCAATCACTACAGCTTATCGGGGTAACATAGGATTAGGGGATGTCGCGATCGGAAAGTACTTTATATTGAGGACCGGGCGGCTACGTGCATGAAGATTGATTTGAGGAGGATATCCGCAAAGTTAATTGAACGCCCACCCCACCACTCGCCAGTCCATCAGATTATAAATAATCACGTACCAGATACCTATTTGTCACGCGGGTAATGTGTGTATATATATATATGTAAATAAATATAGAAAGCCGTTGTCGGCGTTGCCAACGATTTCGATGTGTTAATATCTGTCAATATGTATGTGTGAAATTGTACTCGTGATGTTTCAACGTCTATTATATTAATAGAAGTCTATTATACTAATATTTTGAGTTAGGGATCAATCGATATGCCTAAAGATTTTTTAAAGTTTATGCCATATCGTAACTGCCATAAATGTATGATGCAGTGTCAACCTGAGAGCTCGACATGAAAACTGATAGAACTATGTAGTTTTACCTACAGACACAATAACAACGGTCACCGTGAACAAATATGAAATACATAAGTACGTAGCAGTCTATGCGTAGATAAACAAGTAACAGTTGGTAATGTCTATTGTATTAACCTACGTATTGTTTCTATTGAATGAAATAGATCGAACAGTAATTATGAATAGCGATGATAATAGATAACAATACGAAAAAAAAACGAGGATAATATTTGTCTGTTTTCGAGCGTCGGAATGTTAACGTCGACATTTACGCTATAGGAACGCATCGGCGCCGGCCGCAGCGCCTCGTACGTCCGGCGCGCGACCGGCACTAGGGAGAAGGGCAAGAGATCGCCACACACTCCGGCCGAGGCTGTCGGCATCTAATTAAGTACATAATCTTCCTCGTTCTCGGCACTTCGCCGTCTTCGCTAAGCTAGTTTCAACGCGAAGACTCTGCTAGCGCAATGTGAAACGTCATTGCTAAACAAGAACAAAAAAAAAACAATTATTTCCAACTTCGCCGTAGTCTCGGCGATAACGCGGACAGACCCCGTGAGCGCTTTTCTATTCAAAGCGGTCCGATAAGAATGCGATAAGGCCCGATTTGTAAAGTTTTCCTCGTGGCGTGAGGTAAACTTTATGCAATCGCGTCAAGGTCAATGCCGCTGTAACGCAGCAGCCTCCGTGACGCGAGAACGGGATCTCCGGCGGCGTCGCCGGCGGGCGGGACGCGAGGGAGGGGCGAGGCGACGGGAAAGAGAAGTCGCGCGTGCGTCATTCAGGTGTTGATTCAGAACAAAGCCTCTTCGAGTCGACGAACCAACAATAATATAATAGTTCGTTTAGCATTGAGTGCGAGGCCCCGGCTATGCAATACAATGGCTATTTACAGCTTCATTTCGCCAGTCCGCATCGTTGGTCACGCTTTTTTCATTATTTCTCTGCGCGATTGTACGAAATTGTGTTTGTAGGATCAAGGCCCAATCGAGGAAGCGGAGATGAAAGCGAGAACGCTCGAGTATTGTCTGCGCCTACAGAATGAGCTATCGTTATCGGGTTAAATTATTTCAACGAATACCGCAATCCGTCTTAGTTTCGACACGTTGATCACAGAAATTTTAATAAAAGGCGTTTTATTTACTTACAAAGTAAAAGTTTATACTATAGTACAATTAGGAAGTAAATGACATTCGGTGCATTTAAAGTATAAATCAACTAACACAGGTATATACAATTACAATACAATGACAACAATTTGTGTTAAAAAAAACGTTTTTTTTATGTCTCATCAGTCTTTTGCAATTTCTTAATCACAGAAAAAAATAGCAGAAAAAATAGTTCAATGAAACTGACTTATCATTACTTGAAAAGAACATCATGTATTAGAAAAGTTTAAATACTTAAAAGTATTACCTAATTAATTAAGTATTAACTAATTTACCTAGTAAATACCTAAAGTATTTAAATTGTTTAATACGTTTAAAATTTTAAAGCTAAAAATAAAAACTGTAAGTAGTTAGATCCGATTGATATCTGTTTCGTGTGCTTGTTAAGTGGTCGTCAGTCTGTAAGTAACCATTAAAAAGGGTATATGATGTGTTCGAATGCTAAATTGTCGATATTCATACACGAGCTAGTGATGTGCCGAGAGAAAAAAAATAATCGTTTCGCGCTCGATGACCGAGGATAAAGCGCGATTCGTGCAAACGATCGACATTCCGCGACGATTATAATCAAAATGGCCGTCGGCGTTGGCTTGATCTGTCAAAATCATTTATCGCGAGACCTTGACGCCGCGGCCGAGTTAGCTCGAGCGTTTTGCGACAGATTGTTACACGCCGACCTCTTATCGCCCGGATATGCAACGGAGACGAGAAAATATGTGTCAGCGCCCATCGTTTTTAAATTTTTAGAAACACGTTAATTTTAAAATAAACCATTTTTCAAATAATTAATTAAACCGATCGATGCGATAGGACTGGGTAATGGTTGTTAATCAGTTTGTAAGTAAAGTGGACAAGAGCACCATTGCAACTTACCTACGATGCTTCAAGATAAAAAAGTTGTTTGCAACTAATTCTCTAAATCACTAATTTAAATACTTCACAAAGAGATTGCATTAACTTAACACAATGCAAACGACTATGACCGTACGGCCGTGAATAGTGCCTATCCATTTTCAAGATGAACCGTTCGTATTTTAAGAATCCAGTTACAGACCGTAAGGAACTTTTAGTTCAAAGTTTTGAAGTTTAAAAATACGCATTGAACCGAAAGACAGACCTTGAAGAAACACCAGATATTAAAATACCGCGAGATTCAAGCCTATATTCGTATGAAAAGGGATCAACAGCGACGAAGGAAAAACCTTTCGGGACTCGTAGCGTTCGCCGACCGACGAGAATGACGGGTGGGGGGCTATTGAAAATTCACGCGTCCGTCATACGGCGGTCACTTTCGGTTTGGTGACGCTTGCAATTAGCATGGCCGTGGGACGTGACCGGCTTAATACGGAAATGCGGGCCCGCTACCTATCGGGCGCCGCGCGTTACCCACAAATTTCACTTTCTTCCTCCATAGAATATCGAGTGTCGCCAGCGCACGATTTTGTTGCAAAAGCTTCTAATTAATATGGCGCGCGGCCCGACGCCCATTGCGTCACCGCCCGCCGTTGGAAAGGAAATGCAACGGCATTGAGGTATCGGATTTTACGGATCTCGTAGGCGCTAAAGCTTCTCTCATATGCGCCCGTCGAAAGGTAAGGCGACGCTATATTAATAAACAACATTTGCAATGATGGAGTACCCACTAGTCGTACTTGACATTAGTTAGCGGTGACCGCGGTCATGACTATCTTGTAAATAAATAGCCTACAATGTCTAACGTGTACAAATGTATTAAAATTGTGATATCTAATAATAGTAAAAAATATTTACGAGCAAATGTTATTTTAACTCGTGATTAAATTAAATAGCAGTTTCGTTATATTTGATGCTTTGACTCACACTTTTAATGACAGAAGTACTAGTTGATGTCCAAAACTAAATATAATTAAAATCGGTTCAGGCGTAGATATAGATACAAACAAATCAGCAGCCGAGTGACCTTCTTGGCATGAAGTACGATTAATATTTTCCATGCAAAAATATTTGTTTATCGATGTTTATTCTTGCAATAATTTTATGTTGATAACAATTAATGACTCTTTATCAAAGCCATTAACACGGCACTCCACAAATTTTACAATTACAGAAGTATATATATTTTTAACAAGGACTTGTGTAAGTCAGGATAAAGCGATAAGAAAAATTAGAAGCGTGCCGCATAAATGTGACCGCTAGAGGACTCTCGGAATATTTTCTGATGACCTGAATAATGATGCCTTCGAATTTGCCTGCAGATTGGGAGCATCATTGCACATCTATTGATACGTTGGACTAATCCGCTGGCTTGCAGACTAATTCTGTAAACTTAAAACGATTCAGTCAGCACGGCTGTGAAGTCAAATTAGGTACGTCAGAGTGAGAAGGGTTGGCGGCGCGCGCTCCCGTCGACTTAATTTTGACGTCATAACGATACAGTTTCAATTGTTTTCAGTTTACAGAGTTGATCTCTGCATGCGCCCGCGCCGGTCGACACTGGCAATGGGCGGGCGTGGCGCGGTCGCTCACCCGTCCTCGCTCAATCTTTATTTCCGGCGATGTCAGGGTCGCACCGATTGTGTTACGTGCGATCACCGCCACGGGCCGATTGTCCCATCACATTATCTGGTTTAAAATCCTATTGTGCCGACCTATATGATTTACTGGATTCTTATCGGGTTTCCTGTTCTTTAATTCCTTATTGTTTTCCGTTCCGTTTCATGCCATGACATTGACATTCCCACACAGAATCAATATGAAACAAAAGAACTTGTACAAAACGGGTTCATTTGCCGGGTTGTAATGAAATTAGAAAATAATTAAAGCATCGTTATCGAGTTCAGGTACAGAAACGACAATGAATTTTACCGCCGTGGCAACGCTTTAAAGAACTGAGAATTGGCAAAGCCGACTCAACGAGCGTATGCGTACGCGCACATCGCTACATCACGGAGCGCATAGAAAATGCATTGCTTATGACGACCTTTTCCCTCGCGAGTTGCCAGAGTATACTCTAAGTTGTCTTAAGTAACTAGAGTTGAAACGATACATAATCATCTTAATTAATCATAAGTCACCATATACTCTTTTACCTACTGCATACGTACTTGAAGCGTTACGCAATAGCTTTGAGCTTGATAATGACATTCCGATTGCCTATATTTTCAAAAATAACGACCCGTTGTCGCAAGTCACTATCTACGATTCTTTCGCCATTTATTATCGTTAATTATAAACAGTTACATTGCAAGATTCCTTTGTTGTATCCAGCATGCCTAACGCAGCTCGGAGAACAATAAAGTCTAGTGTTTAGAGTGGAGTCGCCGGAGCTAGGCGTCGATCGCTTGCGAGAGGCATGAAAGCGAGAGTGCGCCCGCGCCGGCCTCGCCCGGGCCGCCGCCGACATTGAGCGGGCGTTACAAAATGCACCGCTGACCCACATACCGGTCCGCGGCATCCGCGCCGGTAGAAAATGCTACACTACACTTGTTAATATCAAGGATGGACCCCTCACGAACGAAATTCCGATATTCTTTGTTCGTGAGCCGAGCTCGTTCGAGGGTTATATTCGCCCGAACGCGCTAGTGGAAGATATCACTCAGTACCATTATTACATCATCATGCAAATGCCGAAGGCTTTAAAAGTTCAATTAGGTAAAATTATCGATTTTCGCAGACATTGGCAGATAGATCATAGATTATTGCGTAGTGTATATAATTGATCGTTATATTTATTTTTCTTATTCTATATTGTCAATTAATCTGCGATACCAATACAGAGCGGAATTGGCGACGCGTAACTTTCGTTACAATTTTTCTATGGACGAAATGTTATGAAAATTTGAAAGACGTCGCCATAACTAACGTCAAGTAAAGATGATAACTTAATAAGTTAAATATTTCGAGGTCCGTAAACTGTCACTTAATAGAGTTCGGTTTCTTTCTTAACGTTAGCACCTTAGCTCAAGGCCGAGGCAGAATTCATGTCGCCCCCACCTAAGTAATATCGATGATACAATCCGTGTTGTGTGTGTATTTATACGTGTTTACAATACGTTTAAGTTTGTGCTATAATTTAAATTTTTGTTTATTTATGGTAAATGAAATAAAAATATTTATAAAGTTAAAGAACAATTAAAAAAGTATCACCAGCTAGATTTGAACCTGATTCCTTCGCATAACGGGGTTCCCATAATAACTACTAGACCAGCTGAAGCTGTTAGTTTTCGCTAAAATCAGACAACAGATTTTTTAAACATTTTCTTTTCGTGAGTATTTTTCTTTTCCTATACGAAATTAAAGATTTAAGATTTTCATTTAGGTTTTCCTGCAAACTACGAGCGAGACCAGTTTTTTTTTTTCACTATTTTATTCATAAGTTTCGGGACAGTAGTTTCGGGCGGGAATCAAAAAAGTTTAAATAATATAGTTAAGGAACGGACATTGGCGATATTTTTACACAGAAACTTTGGTCTCGCACGCTAACTCGGCTAACTTTTGCAAAGTCTGCACCCTGCGGTCTATCGTTTGTTATATTTGGTAACAAAATTGATGTTGCTGTTAATCCCAATCTCAGGCACGGTTGCGATTCGTACGAAGCCGGGATTTGATACAAGTTATCACACATACACTCATAATAAATTTATAACAAAACAATTTAAATCTGTGGTTTTATTTGAATTAACACAAAATTATTTTCTTATTCTCTTAGGGGTTAGTCCTAAAGACACTATTTAGATTTCTGGATTTTAGTTTTTAATTTATCTGTCGAAAGTTAGAATCAATTTGGATTTAGTTTATTTTTAAATCTAAATGAACTGTCAACGATCACATATGTAATGTATTGATTTTCGGGATAAAATTCCGTCAAACGATAGTCCATAGTATCACTTAAAATCATACCAAATTTCATTTAAAGTCATCTCGTAAATTCAGTCGTAGTTGATCGGGAAAATCGAAATCGCTGATGGTAGATCATTACAAAGTTTTTCTGTCCACGGCAGGAAAATAGCGTATAAACTACGATGGTCAAACATCAAGATGGTAGATGGTGGTGTTGGTGTTTGCAGCGAGCGGAATAATGACAATTCAGTGACGGATATAAGGTTGAATAATTGTTCAGGTCGGGCATAGAACCCGTTACTTTTTACTTTAATAGCAATAAGTTGACATCTGGGCCACCACTGCTAGAAATGTCAATTCGTAAATCTTTTGTACATTAACAATAACATTGTTTTTATGAGTGTTTATTTAGGTAAATTTTTTGTATTAATTTTAGAGAATTTATGTCTAAGGCATAAATGAAAAATCTTGTTTTTTTCATAATCATGACACGATTTCGCAGATACATAAATATGTATTTCGTGTACGATACAAATTAACATGTTCACGCACCGATACATACAGTTAAAGCATAAAGCGCTTCCACACTTTTTTTATAGGAATCTTCATGGAAAAAATACTGCGATTTTACACAAGAATAATACACTTAATGTCTTGAATAACCTTTTTTTGGGACAACAGAAATAGTAATTTATAATTAGTTATGTCATGTATTAAAGAAACATATTTGAAGAAAAAAGAAACGAAATACATTAATTAATATGAACGTAAAACGAGTGGTTTACTCGATATCATTTTATATGAAAGCTAAAATGGTCGCTTAATCATTCAAAGAAATTGATTTTAAGTCGTTACATTTAAATATTTAAGCATCTATCTCGAAATAACTACGCATCAGTAATGATTTTTTGATTACAATAATAGATAACTTCGCCTGGATTGTATATCAACATTTATCTGTTGCCGCCGAATTCGTTGATAAATCAAACAAGTTATCAGACACGTACCCCTGTGGAGCAAACAATAGCGATCTTTTGTAATTTCTCAGTCCGTTGATAAATAAATATCTGTATTCGATGCGGTTACAGTGCAATGAAACTTTCTCAAATTAATGTTTTTCACGTGAAAAATAAAAACACGAAAACGATCATTTCAATATCGACATGTGAATTCGGGCGGTCGGTGCAATCGTGTCGCAAACAAGCGATAAGTCGGCTTCCGTCCACCACCGCGATAAACCGCGGCGTGTATTTCACCGGGCGCATGCAGCACGCACCGGCACGGGCGGGCGGGCGGCGTGCAGGTGGGCGGGCTCGAAGTGGACATCTCCGGCGGGCCGCCGCCGCCCGCACGGACGGACGGACGTTACTATGTGCTTTTCTTATTTTCCGGCATGGGGACCGCGAACCGGGCGGCTTGCCAGGGACCGGTGCGGTGTGCGGTTACGTCCCCGCCGTCACATGACTCCCGCCGCCTTGACGATATGGGACGGGATCGACGTGATACGACAAACGCTATAAGTTATTATGATGGAACTGCACCGCCACTCACCCTCATGTCGTCGAGCTGCTCGCAGGCGGAGATCAGGCAGGCGGTTTCGGGAGTCACCTTTATGATGCCCATCGCGACAGGTTACCACCGGGTTGGCGTACCGGATTCGGAGTCACACGGAGGTCGATCGGAACTTACGCGTGCGCAGCTATCTCGCCGGTTTGCGAAGTGATGGAAATAGTTTACTTTATTTTAAAGTTCGGTTCGCGCCGTATGAATTTTAAGAGATTATTTTTAGGAACACTAAACGCGAGACGTCCTCGCGCCGTGACCGAGCCGCACGGACTGACGCGCGGCGGCGGCGGCGTTCGGCGCGCGCCCAGTGAAAGGGCCGCTGACGTCACGCGATACGATAACGCAGCGTTCACGGCCCCGCCGCCCCGCCACCCGCCGCCGGCCCCACGACGACACCGACGCCGCGCTACTTGTTGCTATAATCTTTTGTCTCCGTCGTACTACCGCGAGCATATATTTAGCCGTCTCTCTTTCGAATTAATAAATCTGTATCTATCGGTTTCATTTAACACCCAGCTGCGCTACTCGATTACGTTACAATTCCGAAAATATTTCGATTTTGCGACGAAAAATCATTCAAAACCGGCGTCTATAAACGAAGGATGTAATAAAATTTACAGATTAAAATTTGATAATAAGAATTAAAAAAATACAAACGATGAAAAAGTTTAGATACATTATAGGCTTAGCATTAAAAAAATGCAGTATGCAACGGTGACGTAGCGGCTACATCACATAAGCGTAGAATTGTAGCTATGGCGTAGCATAACCGTAGTAAGACAAAAGAAAATCGATTATATATAACTTTTCTTTTATTGTACTAAAAATTTTTTTCAGCAAACATTTCACATGTTACGAAGGTCTCAAAGTTGAAAAAAAAACGAAATATTTAAAATAGATGGACTTTATAGTGAGAATTTTTCTGCAATCTCCTCTCTCCTTTACCCAAAACGTGAAATGTTTTTTTTTTTAAAACCACTCAACGTCTAACGTATTTAATTATAAAACATCATTAATCCCAAAATGAATTAAGGAGTTTAATTTTACTAACAAAACATTTTATTTATTTATTTGTTTATTATTGAGGATCTCCAACAAGAAATATACACTTATGAGCTATAAAACATGGTTTGGATTTATTACAATGTGCTTCCCTAATTACAGGAGACTAGTATGCAATGATAATCATGAGCAACATCATAAAGTTATTAATTATTAGGGACTTATTACCAATTTTAGTATCTTATTAACCATTCACTGAAAACTTACGTATTCAACGATATAATAATATGTTTTACATTTCTAAAATGAACACGGCAGTATTTAGCTCAATTTAAATAACTAGTACATGTAATTAGTAGTATAATATTTAAGGAACTTTAATTTAAGCTGTGTAGAAAAACACATCCAGTTCAAAATCGCTTTGTCTTAACAGTATATTAAATTGACGACATAATCTATTTAAACAAGTATAAAAACCAAGATTAGTCTGAGAACGCAGAACATTGAATAATATGAATTTATTCGGTCTAGCCATATTTTTGGGAATATTAACATGAAGTTTGGATAATAGTGCATCACTTTCGATAATTCCATTAAATATCTCAAAAAAAAGACTTTTAAACGAAGTACCGTTTTTTTTTTGAAAGAATAGCCTATTATATGCTTTTCATGTTTGTTTTTATTGTTATTTTCAAATTGATGGTCGAACACACACCGATCTACTTATCTGTAAATATCCTAATTACCTGTTGCGATTAGAAATAGATACCGGAGATGAGTGTGCGCTGGAAATAGTTGCTACATACTTCTTCTTATCAATGTATATGATTTCACTGTACAAAACTACGGCGTACCAGTTTCGTTTGCACTTGGCCGATAATTACGTTCATTATAGTATCAAGGCCTTACAGTTCTAAATCGCAACGGTAGCAGGTCACGTTTTCTGAGCGTCAAATGCAATATCTCGCTACGCACACGATTTTTAGTGGTCGTTTATTGTGTTATCTCTGTTCATCCCCACCATCGAATCGAGTTTCAAAGTTGTCGAACCGCGTCCCCGGCGGGCCCGTCACGAGAGCGACCTTCACCTTATCAAAGCGCCTTCTTTCACATTTTGTCGCTATGATGCTGTTTGATGCTACACGCACTAACATACGATACGAGGCCGTTCTGCGTTCAAGCGCCAATGAAACGAGTAACTCTTCACCTTTGACCGCGCCGCGGATTGGACGATTATGATGTGAAGCTGTGGGCCGATTTTATTATACGACCACCCGAAAAAGGAGAATGTAATGTTTTTCGAGTTCATGTACGTGTGAGTATGAGTCTCTTTATTCCGCTATGACTTCTAAGAACCTGAATTGGATTGGATGCGCGCGATGTCGCTGGAATCCTTAAATTGTCCTCAATTTCACAGACTGGGTGAAATCTTGAAAGTCTCTGTGTATTTTCGCGCCTTGTGGTGGTTAGCCACCACAAGGGTTCAGTGCTGTGGACGGGCGGATCCAATGGAAGCGAAGCGAAACCCGAGGTGGAGGTTACGATACTTGACCTCTTGATGGTTAAGAGTAGTGCCCTCGAACTAAGAGATGCCCGGTTTGTATGCGAAATTTTTTCTATGTGAAATTTTATTAAAATAAATCTAGTGATCGGTGGCAGACAACCAATTTCGTTTGGAAAGAGTACGATTTATTGGTATCCACTGAAATAATTTTTCAGACATATGCAGACTTTGATGTGTTATCATGAATAGGTTTAAGTTGGAAGTTATTAAATAGTTACTTTTACACACTATGTAATGCGTACGTACGTTGTTAAATCTCTTTCACTTCTTTGCAATCACGTCGCGTCGTTTTCGCGTAGTAGTCTAGTATTTCTGCTGTATCTTTGCTGTATATTTTGTTTGGTTTATTTTTCAGTTATTAAACATTTATGGAGAGTCGCCTTTTCTATTTTTTTATTGCCTGTTTCATTTGAAAACGTATTTATTTCGTGTGGTCTATTAATAAGTCAATATGAAATATTCGAGCATTTTAGACGTTAATCAGCTATGACTGTTCGAATTTAAACAGCACAGTATTATGATTGGGCAAAAGACTTGATGACCAAAAAAGAAATGATTTTTTTTTGTCACCGTCGTATAGAAACGTATTCGATGACTTTCCGCTCATCGGATCGATTCGACGGCACAACGACAAGAACGAAGCTTAACGACGTCGTAGTCCGACTCAAATTTTTCCGAACGATAAGTAATTAGATAACGACACACCGTTCGATGTCTCAAGCCGTCCTACGAACGCAATAAAGGGAAAACCAGATTCGAAATGTGGGCCAATGCCGGACGCGCGGAGGCCGGCCGGAGGGCCGTAGGGCTGTGACGTGATTTTTTTTTACCGATTCCAGCGCGTAGATATTTATTGGGAAATGTAGTCGCGGGCGACGCGATGCCGGACCTTCCGACGCGCGCGGCCGGTCGGTTTGGGATGATCTGAATTTCGTGTACGGTCGAGATATTGTAGAACAAAAAATGGTACAAAACACCTCTCTTACCACTGATAAATTTTGTTGCTAGTAATAAATTATTATTTAGGAAAGTGGTATTTAATTTAGCTTTTAAATCATATTGATAGTGTACGGGATCGGTTTTTATTATATACCGTTTCGATTTGAGGATTATACTGTAATCAAATCAATATTTTGATGGTTGTATACGTAGTACCATTTTTAAGATAGAGCAAAAACAAAGAAAAGGTGTTATAAAAACATATTTATCATATAGGGAGCCTCGTTAATTTTTATTACTTTCTTGTATTCATTGTAAAATATCTGTCCAAACAACACATGTTCTGTGAAAATAACAACTTGCTAGCTATTTCGGTTCAGACAATATAACTCTTTAAGTGCAAGACAGCAAACCGACAGACGTACGAACGGAAGGACAGCAGGTGAAAGTTTAGTAACAGAGTCCCGTTAGCAATTTTTGAATACGAAACCTCAAAAATTATACGTTTCCATCGTAAATGTCTTTGGAAAATTACCTAATGAATATAAGACAATAACAAAACTAGATTGTTATGCTTAATATAAACATGGTTCTAGTGACATAAAAATATAAGTATCGGAGAATATAAAAAAGAGTAATTAATAAAAATAATTATAAAAATACGTTCTTTATGCTTTATTTACAATCTCCGACGTATGCAAAGGTTAATTGCCTTGTCCGTGTGAGTTTCATTAGCGGAATCAATCGGCTATATCGAAACCGCCTTTCATTTATTGAAAAATATATAACATAGACAAAAGTGAATTGAACATAGATAAATAAATGATACAATATACAATAGTCATAGTAGCAGGCTATTTATATATATTGATATAGCGCCGGCAATAACTTGCACAGTCTGATAAGATTTTTTTTTTATTGTTGACGCACTAATTTGCTGATAAATCATAATTAGCTACACTATTTCATTGCCGACGAATGATGGTCTAAAACATGACTTTCAGCATTTTCAATGCTGTATTTTATTGCTTTACCGTGTCAAATGTTAAATGAGAAATATTGTAATTCAACATGTTGTTTTTTTTTTGACTACCGCGTAAAACAAATCGCAGCAATAAAAAACAAGTCTCACTCCGTAATTGTGGAGTGGGCGTTAGTGATATCGCGCCGTGACGTGTTAATTCAATTGTGATAGCGCTCTGCCGCGGTGAGGTAGGTGAGATTTCAGGAACGCGTGACGACACCCGATTGTGACGAAAATTGGCCTACGTTATTATGTTTAGATTCATTTTAGACTTTCGTAATGCAATAGCGTAACACAAATTAGTATTTTCAAACTGAATACTTGATGGATATTGATATATGTATTTTGATACAATTCGTTCTATTTCCTTTTGCAGCGCAACTTAAAAGTATCTAAAGCGGTAGGGCGATGTGCAAGGTCGTAAAGTTGAAGGCGTTGTTGTGCCTTGGCTGATCTGGTTCGTGCTGTCTCATTTTTGTGGACTTCTTTTTTAAGGTTCCGTAGTTTCTTACAAGATATATTCCTCTACACTGTCGTGATTGGTATAGAATTTTTGATGGCTTATAGTTCATTGTTTTTTTTAACCGATTTTAATTCCGCTCTTAGTTTTAGACATCATGTCTAGTCAGCTTACATAATTTACCACAAAATATAATATTCTAAATATCAGACGCAAGAAATTTGTTAATGAGGACAATCGATTATAATTTTTTATATCAAACTATAGTGTATGCCCTAGCCTTTGATACGGATTTTTTATTTAAACCCGCTGAATTACAAACCTACTTCAAAAAGGAGGAGGTTCTATATTTGTCTGTATGTATTTTTTATGTATATTCACGGATAACTTCGTCAGTTATTTACCAATTTGGAAAACACCATTTTTTGTGTTTCTTGTGCTCTCGTTTGTTCTCACGGCTTTTATAAGCATGTATAATGTGTTTGAGCTTTTTTGTTAAGTTATTCAAGTTTCAGTTTGCGTCTGGTAGTAATCATCTCATGCTCCTAAGCTGATGATGGAAGTCACAGCGCTCCTTAACGGTTAGAAGTTAGGGAATAATACCGCGCTTTGCAAATAGAAACAACTATTCAATGGCCACTAGGAAAAGATAATATACTCAGAAATTATTTATTAATCTACCTAAATCTTTTTCTTCAATTACATAATTACAAAGTGACATTCTAAGCAGAAACATATCGGAAGTCTTTAACGAAAACAGCATAAATACGGTGAGTTAATTTCGTAAGGGAGTAAATGCGAATGTAATCTATGTGAACCGTACAACTATATTATTAAAAATATGCACAAGTTGTATAAATATAATTTATTAGTTGCACTACAACAAAGAATGTACAGAACCTGAAATGATTATCAGCGTTATCGGACAACAAGATTTGGAAACATAACTGCTTCTCCACTTACTACGTACAAAAGTAAAGGTGACACCTGGCCACTTACATGGCCTCATCCGCATGCAAGCTAGTTAGATGAATTACAAAATTATAATTGCTCGATAATTAAAAAATGTTAAACAAAATACCTTTTACAAAAATATAAGAAAAACCGCCTTCAAAAACCTATTTAAATTTTTAGCTGTTTTCGGAGTCGGTTCCAGCTAAAAATAAATCCGACGCAGTATTATGTCCATAGAAGAAGAAGAAATACTTTTAACTCAATAATTCCCGTTTCGACTTCATGTCTATAGATTATATTTTTTTTTGTCTTAATTTAAATTTTAAACCGAGCAGCAATCGCTAAATACCTCATTACCTCATTTTCAGTAGACACTTGCGCGGCCTATGACTTCACCGGAGGCAGAAGAAAACGGGTCAAACATATGTTTTTGTTAGTCAGCAGACGGATCTTTATGACATAATTATTACGTTTGTAAATTAGGAAATTAAGTACGGCAAGAAGCTTTTAAAAGTACATGTTTTTGGTGGCAAATTTTTTTGTTGAATGACCTCAGATGCAAATGTAAGAAGTTTCTTGAACTTACGTTAAAATAGAATACGAATAATTTCATGCCCACGAGGGCAGAGCCGTGGGCGGTCACTACCTACCCATAAATCTCATGAAAATTTTATATAAAAAAATTTGGTTGCCTGTAAAGTCGGTATACGGGCGAAAGTTTTACGTGACAACGACTTTGAATGGTAAAATCATTTTAATGTGAATATTCATTCGTATAGTAGGAAGAAGGATGAAATAATAGTAACAATTTAAAACATTTATTTATACAAAGAATTATATTTAAAACATTAATTTATACAAAGAATCTCGCACTGAATTTCATATTAACAAAATTTTATTTTACCTTTACACATACATACGTATTTATATACAAATATACATACAATAACTTGCAATACATTTGCAAGCTATGCACTAATTCTCTAGTGCTGCGCGCGGCAGACCGATCATAGTTGAGTGGGAGAGAGACGCAAGGCATTCGGCGGGCCTCTCGTTCGGTGACTCATCGTTACGTTACCGAGCGTTACATTTTTCATAAGTGACTCCCAGCCGCAACCTAATTTAAGACGTTGTCACGTCAAAACGAATCAAAACTCAATATCGAAATGATGATTATACAAAATATTATTGCAATAATATGATATTGGAATATTACGCAGGACTTTAAGAAATTCAGTCAGCCCTTGTGCTCCGCAGCGCGATTACATTATCTAAATTTTTACGCAACTGCTAAGAATTCCTTTACTACATGGTTACGGACACATTAATTGTTTAAAATATCACGATTTGTACATTATTTAGTGACAAACATGTCTGTGTATATGTGGTTATAGTTAGTTCATAAATTTTATCAAACATTAGCTGACCCTACGCCGAGCTTTTTCGTTATTGATAGTATTGTACGATGTATTTTCGTGTTTCAACAAGATGTAATATGAAAACCACTCTGTCGTAAACCGGTATCATTGGGTCAAGGTTCAGCATTTAATAGAATTTAAATTTTCCACACAGAAAGGATTAAAAACCTCTTTTTTAATTCTATGAAGCCAATTAAGGAAAATTTAGGCTAAAACATGTGTATGCTTTTATAGACAAAACTTTTCAAGATGTTCCTATTTTATTCTTGGCTTTAATGGGCATCATTCAAGTTTTTTAATTATTACGACATACGATGACGCAATAAAATTAAAAACTATGAAGTCAGATGTCGTAGAAACAAAAGCTTTTAGTTAAAAATCTTGAAATAGGTCTGTTCGATATTTTGTATAATTTCAGAACTGATCACTATTAAACAGTTGCACTGTAATCATTATTAAATAGTAATTTTAAAACATTCATATAAACACACCAATTTAGTGAGTCATTATACAATCATTTTATTAATTATTCCTGATTTAGATTTCTGGTTATAAATAACATGAAATGTAATGCTTCCTAAACAAATTTGAGACTGGTTTCATTTTTTTTTTTTTATTTGCCTTAAAGCATTTTATAAAGCGCTATTAGTACAATATTAGTTCTCGATATCGAATTAAAATTTATTAGGCCTAGTCGGAGTTGAATTACGTTTAAGAATAATAGATATCGTTTGTAGGTGTCCCTGCGACTTCGTCCGAGTGAGAATCAATTTTAAAGTCAACTTGGAGCGGGGTTTTAGTTTTGATTTAATTCCCACAATGCCCTATCAACTATACCGTGGGTATAGTCTGATGGGACGACCTTTAACATGACTTTCTGGTGGTATACGAATTCAGATTGTAAAGCTTGTTGCGTTTTCTCGGCCCAACGTATATTATGTGTGACTATCATAGGTTTTTCCTTACACTGTTAAATAATTATCTTAGTTATGGGAAATGACGTGTGGGGTTTATAATAGAAATTCGAATGGTCGTGTAAAGAATCAAATGAAAGCTCTTTGCAATTTCGTAAAAAGCTTTGTTTTGTTAACTTTTGACGTGACAACGTCTTAAATTAGGTTGCGGCTGGGAGTCACTTATGAAAAAGTGTAACGCTCGGTAACGTTACGATGAGTCACCGAACGAGAGAGAGGCTCAGATAGGAACAAGTTAAGTTGTAGTAAACGCTGTTTCATTGTACGCAAATGTATTGCAAGTTATTGTATGTATATTTGTATATACGTATGTATGTGTAAAGGTAAAAATAAAATTTTGTTAATATGAAATTCAGTGCAGATTCTTTGTATAAATTAATGTTTTAAATATAATTCTTTGTATAAATAAATGTTTTAAATTGTTACTATTATTTCATCCTTCTTCCTACTATACAGAATGAATATTCACATTAAAATGATTTACCACTCAAAGTCGTTGTTTGCAAAACTTTCGCCCGTATACCGACTTTACAGGTAACAATTTTATAGTGTTTTTTTTTATAAACTCATTTGAAAATAGCTACGATTACCTAGAGGGTTTTAAATAAATTATGAATATAAAAATATAAACAGAAAATTATCACAATCGCGATAGCGTTACGGTAACAAGAATTTCTAATACCATATAAATTGTACAACAAGGAATTTATTCGTCTATTGCATTGCTAATTTCAAAATAATGATATTAATTTTTAGGGCCACCTTTGATGGAATATTACTTTATATATATATATATATAGATATATATATATAGGTAGTATGGTACAAAATAACCACACCAATTTCAATATGGGGTAGCCAGTATACAACAAATTTGTACGTGGTTAGCTGAAGCTAATAAAAAAGGATATGACTCCATCCCTCCGCAGATTTCACGCGCGATATAAATTGTTTTTACTTTTACTCTTTCAAAGTATGGATTTCTCCACCCTCTGCTAGCGACTGGCATTGTTCAATAAACAAATGTATTTATATTTAGCAAAACTTATTGATACGTATCATGAATTAAACATGGCAGTGTAGCAGCCCCGTTTTACTGACATTATCATTGGTGACAACCCTATATTAAATGTTGCCATTAGTTTTATCTTAAAGCCTTTGATATATTGTCTAATTTAAAATAAAACCGTGCAAATTAAGAGTTCATCCTATATTTTTAAGTGGTTTGTATGATTTTTTTTTTGTTTTATTTCAAGTTAAAGGAGTTTGAGTCAGAAATTTTAATGTAAACTTTATAATTTTAAGATAAACTTTATGCTTAATTGCTATATTATCAATTAAACATCAATAGATCCTCAATTAATACCAAATCTTGTATCGGTAAACGATTTCTTACTACTACACTTCTTTCTACCACATTTTCTTACTACCAAAATTACGATTTGTAAGACATTATTAATGGCATGCCGTCATAGTGTCAAAATCATTAGAGTTCAGACCACTTTTATATTTGACAGGAAAGTGAACTAATTTTTATTGCAATTTTCCAGTTTCATCACTCTTGAAAGTAATTAAAAAAAGGTTTCATTTATAAATGGAGGAATCAACAAGAGATCTAATATTATTATAAATTTATGTATACACTTATATCCAATATGTCAGCCATTGAAAGCAAAAATTTATTGGAACTTTACTTGTTGTATACATTAAAAAACTGGCCAAGAGCATGTCGGACCGTGCTCATTATAGGGTTCCGAAGCCATTATTACAAAAAAATGCACTGCAGATAAAAAAACTACGTCGTTACACCTTTTTCTATGTTTCCCGCACATAATAAGCATAAAGTACTCATTAGTCGCCTATAACTAGAAAAACAAGTAGGTATGTGTTCTATTACTATTCAACTAATGTAAACTGAAGTGCATCAGCAAAAGAACGTATTTTCATGGCACTTACGTCCTTTTGTTGAGAAGCGCAGTCTTTCAGCAATAACTCAAAAACATTATATCTGACCACGTTCTAAATTTTAGTTGAAAGTATTATTTTATTTATCTTAATTATTTTTTTCATATTTTTTGGAAATACGTTCTAGAAAATAGAGCGGGGGGACACAGTTTTTGCAACTTCCGAAGCGATTATTTTCGCAATTATTTACGTAATCAATAATATTGCTTAGAAACATTAGTGTTCTTATAGGAACTATCGAAGTATGTATCGCACGTTGATGTTTACTAAAAGCTTTATTCAGAAAAAAGTTTTTCAGCTTATTACATGCGTGGTATGCTCCCTAGAAATATTTATTTTTGTTATTTAACCACCAAACTAAGTAGCGGCTTATACAAGACCCCTACACAGTAAATTTCATCAATATACGTTTTGCAGTTTTTGAATAAAATGCCTGTGATATACGGACGGAACCTTAAAAATGAGACAAATGATTTATAATAAATGCATGGATTATTACTTTTCAAGAGATACAATCACTTTGATTCAATTGGTGGGGAGCCTATTTGACAATAGACTCACCATATTCTTAGAGTTGCGACGTGGTAATTATCGATAACGAAATAATAAACGTACAGTACTTAAAACCGGACTGGGCTATCGACGTCGATATTTACATTGTCACGAAAGCGGCCATATAAGAGTGCACATTTTAAGATAAGATCTATTAATAAACGGTCCGAGGTCACACACCGTTACGTACTGTTACGAGGTGTTTACATCGCTCTCGTGTGATTCGACCTTGCCAATCGAAATATGGAAACAATAACGTGTTTATTTTTCTTTTTTGTGATGTGATTGTTCTCGAGGCCCATTAGTTGTGATGGAAAAAACCCGTTTGACAGTACACCTAATTAAAGGCCGCCGTAAATGGTTTTAACGGACGAGGTGTTTTTGCTAACTTTTTTAAATTTTTCGCTTAAATTTTTAAAATTTGACATGATCGTATCGCAAATATTTACTTTAGGACCCGAGTATGGCTCGGACCAATAAAATTGTACGTTGGGCACTCGCAACGAAATGAGACGCTTTCAAAGTCGTATTCATTAAGGTAAGCGGCGGTCGCTCAACAGGTGAGACGTCGCCTTGCAATCAAATAGTAGCGGGTTCGAATCCTTATCAAGGGCGAATTGACCGATGAGCTTAAGCTTTGAATTTAAGTCAAACCAAACCGCTCTCTTGCTCTAAACGTGCTCTTTAACGTGCTGTCCGTGGCGTACACGGAGAGTATGTCGAGCTTCCAGTTTTGGACGTTGTTCCCGGATTTACGGCAACGGTTGCTGTGTGGCAACAGCTTCCAACTTCACAGGGCTAGCTTGGAGTGTTATAAGTCTAAACCTTTAACGCCAAATCCAAACAAATCTAAAATGACAAGATTGTGAGAGGGTAAGCCTTAATAGTGCAATGAGAAATAGCAAGAACAAAAAATC
Organism: Eumeta japonica; assembly: GCA_005406025.1. Lineage (NCBI taxonomy): Eukaryota > Metazoa > Arthropoda > Insecta > Lepidoptera > Psychidae > Eumeta > Eumeta japonica. Next base: position 73,430 of record BGZK01000311.1, on the reverse strand, counting down.
ATTAAAATTTTTCAAACCCATTCTTAAAACTTAAATTCTATATTTTTCTATTCTATCAGTTGCCAGATCAAAATTACATGTAAGGCCCTCGATCTGAGGCGAAATTGTTCTGGAGCGTGTTTCAGTAGTGGAATAGTCCGACAACGGCAATAAGAACTTCGAAGTATAAATTTTTCGTCCCTATGCTTTCGTGGGTAAGAAATTTTCATATAAACCTTTATCTCCTTTTTCTCAGCGGAGGTTCTCGCGTCGTATATGGCGTTTTGAGTTTACGAGTTTTATATTGCTCTTTAGCTTTTCATTCACTGTACGTATAAGCGTAATACCACACATTCGCTTCAACACGAAGTCTCCATAAGTGTTGTATAAAATATTTTACGTATATCAATAATATCAGAGTGCGAATAAATGTACAAGTTATATTACCATTAATTCTCAGAATCATCGTAGCGTTCCGATGGTATTGAAGCTCCATAAACGGACAGCGGTATATTTTTATATAAAACTGCACGTAGACAACTTTACCACTTTTAAAAAAAAAATCATCGGAAATAAGCATAAAATAAAAAATAAAAACGATGTAGATGCTTAGTTTCTAATACATTATTCTAACTATTGAGGCAAAATTTAGTATGAAACTTATTATTTAGCGCGACCGCTTAGCCATACGCCATAACATTGTAGGACGTAACGCGTTCGTCGTCGCTGGTATTGTTTTGTTAGTGTTTTAATTTAACAAAAGCCTTCATTGTTCAGTTCGTGACCCCAGATTCTCACTTATTTTCCACAGTATACATTTATATATATTACACGTTCAATGGTTATTTCGCAGTTACAAACGGAAAGGAAACCTTCGATATGAAGATAATTTATAGATATCAGTGCAAAAATATCGTTATTAGAATTTTACAATCTGAATGCTGATTTTATACTTTATAAACAACTGTAAATAATAATAATTATTATTACCAAAATGGCATCTTTGTGCATGTTTTATGGCATGTACTATGAGGGAGTATTCTGATGAACTATTTAACCTTATTCCTGCCGCTTAATTCCATCATTGTTCTGCTTTCCAGAAATACCATCATTATCATTTGCTTGATGGCTGGCGTTCTGCCACCTACGTTTCATGTGAAATTTTCCGTCATATATGGTAAAAATCTGAAAAGATCTATCATCAGCGGTATTCCCAATCAAATAAAATACGGCGCTTTTAGAGGTTAGAGGCCTCTATTCCTTTCTAAAAGGCCACAAACGCACTAGTGATCCTGGTGGGCTCACACATCCCTTTACTTCTTAAAAATCCTATGAAAAAGATAAATGGATAGGTATCGAAATCTCATCGAGAACTTAAATAATACTCAAATACATTCACATTTAATTTGTGAGTGACGTCTCAACGTCTATTGAACTCGTTAGAACACCTGCAAAGCGTACGTAAAATGATAAAACAAACAAACGAATCTTGTGGCTTTGAAATTTTTGGATAACGGACAATGACTTAATGATTAATAACTTTCTTTGATGGTTTGCAACTGTGTACACAACATTGTTTTCATTGTAAGTATCATTCTTTGCACGTTATAAACCAAAAATGGAAATTTCTGCCACAATGATAATGAAAAAAAATGGTTTTTTTTTTCTTGCACAACTTCGGACAAATGAAATTATTTAGGTATCATTCTGTGTCAATATATTTAAATAACATATATTTAAATAAGAATTCGATTATTTCACGAAGAACATTCACAGATTTCATGCTATTAGAATAATTTAGTTAAAATATATTGTATTCTAAAATTAAGTAATTACTACTTGTAATTATGATACAAGTCATAACATATAGAGTTTGAAATCAAACGTATTAAGCTTTAAATCTTTTTTGGAATGTTCATATTCAACTCGTGAACTTTAGTAATGAGTCTTGCATTTAGTATTGTTATGCGACAAAAAGAATAATTAACGAATAATCTTTAACATTTGTTTGCCATTTCTCTATTTCTTGTATCGCGGTCACAATTCTGAATCGGGTCGTTTCCTTTGTTTTTGAGTTTTGTAATAATGTTTTACGAATTTCGTTCACACGCAATAATTACAGGCAAAATGTAACTTGTTCCAGTGGTCAACAAAAGATTACTTTATATACAGATATCTATTCGGTGTTGCGGTCGCACTTTGCAGTTGCGAAGTTAGTATGGTGGTAGATAACATATAAAATAAAAGACAAGGCCTACCAAAAATGATAAAAAAAAAATAAAATAAAATACACATCTATACGACAAATAATTATAAGTGCGAAAGGAGTAACATCGTCTAGAGTACATCGATAATATTTGTCAAAGACTGATTGTGGGTGATGTGGGAAGTGTAACAGAATACAATAAGACTATTTGTAAAAACTCTAATCTGTATTTTTTTAATGTTACTCTCTAAAACTACTGGATGAATTTTCATGAGGTTAGATAATTTGAACGTAGCTCGGAACAACGTGTGGGTCTTATTTCCTCAAAATCAACTAAAGTAAAACTAGTTCATTTTTAAAAATAAACCGCACGCGCACGAAGCTTCAGACACAGCTAGTTACAAATAAAGAAGTGAATCGCTTAGTGAAAAGCAACTCTGAAGGGGAGTGAAATGTGGGATGAAATGTTCCATATATATACATATAAAATATATAAACCTAGTCTGAGCATAGAAATTTGAAATGTAACACAAGATTTTCCTTCATTATAAAAATATAAATCGTAAGGAAGTGAAAAAGGAAAAAAATGATTGGAATTGGATTTAAATATTAAAATAAGAAAAAGGAACTAAAGATACAATTGTTGAAATCGATATTTAATCGAAATTCGTATTTTTTTTTTTGATATGCGATTCAGTTCAATTCAGTCCACACGCAATATCGTTTATTAACACACTTAGAGAATTTAAAAAAAGGATAAAGGTTGTATGAATAGATATCCTAACCGCTGAATCCACAAACTCGAAATATTACACAAAGTTTAAGATAATTAAAAAAGAGTTTTTAAGTATGATGGAAAAGAAATAACAAATAATACAGTCGATGTAATAAATTGTCAGGATGGAGGTGAGGATGGGAACTGGAATCAAGAGCGAGGTTAGAATTCGATTCAAGGCGTGACTGAGGTTACAATCAAAAGTGCAATAGGGCTACGTAAACGGCAGTGGAACAGGAATTAAAAGCGAGAAAAGGACCGACATTGAGACCACGATTGACACGAGATAACATTCGATATAAAGTATTTCTTGTAGGTAGTTCAATAGGTGAAAGTTAGTATGTACATATTAGTAATGTAATTAAAAAAAAAAAGGAAAAAGACCGAATTAAAATATTATGACATAAACAGTTAAATAGAATATTTCTAATTTGTTATTAATACGTGTCTTAATTCTTTTTTTTTTTTGGGATTTATTTTAATAAAGTACATTTCAAAGGTAAACGTATTTTTTGTGTATTTTACGCCGTTACGCGATATATTTGTGAACCAATTTAATTTTTTTTTATCAGGAAGAATTGACCGTCGAAATAGTCTCTTTTGAATTTGTTTCAGATCTGATTTGATCCGAGCTGAAGACGAATTGTTCACTTCATGGCAGCACATCGCCTACAAGAACTGGATGAATTATTGCATAACCAAATCACTAAAAAGAGTTAAATTATATTTAATAAATATTATATGTAAAATAGCAATTACATTTAAACCAATTAAAATTAAAAACATTGTACACAAAAAGTGTAAACAGATAGTATTTTGAATGAGATATTAAAATAGAATGAACTGTATTTTTTTATTTAATTTCATAACAAATTATTTTTTTTGTATCAAATTAAAATTATTATTTGCAGTTTTTTCCTGTAAAATGTTTAAAATCTCATTTCTCAACTGATCTAGGTATTTATTTACTTTAGGTAAGTTTTTGAACGTGGTTGCTATTTTTATTATTTTTTTTTAGTGCTGGATATTCACAAATTTATATTTGCGTCGGTATCGCCTAACACCATTTATCTTACGGCATGTTTCTCATATTCCTTCGTTAACACAGATCATCATATCCCTATACATTAAATAAGGTTCATCAATAAAATATACGATTTCAAATTTTGAGGTTTTACTTCAACCGTCCATTGTCCCGTCTGCACCGCGATACACCTGATAAGGAAAATTCACTTCCTACATTATTCTCGCTTTTTCCTGCAAAGCAGAAGCAATATCATAGGGTTTGATAAAACAGTAAAACGTGTTGATTTTTTGGGTTACTTCAACTAATATATGCACTGAGTGTAGACAAAAATGTCATTTAATCTTTTCGTATTAAATAAAAAAAACATAATGTCTATTCTCCGCTGTCTTTACGGCTAAGCTTCGAGTCATGAACAAAATTCGATATAACAATGAGTTCTCAAATCAAACCACTTGGCCTGTGTCTCGGGTAGCACATTAAAACATAGACGAGACCATTATTTGCTTTAGACCATAGATCATGTTTTTCTATTACGATATTTATGGTATTATTGAGTATTGTAATTTAAATTGTTTGTTACATTCGTTTCACGTAATCGCGTACAGCTAAACTGTTTCATTGGTCGATAATGTTATAACAGCAAATAAATATATTGTTACTAAGCCGAGACATGCAACAAAGATGTTGTTGTTTACGGAATATTCCAAGTCGCAGATGTGCCCCGCTCTGCCGCTGACAGCTTTGACAAGAGATAACGTAATAGCCCACATATGCGTACGCTGATCAAGGATTGCGCTCTGTTTTGTGAACTTTGATACATTGTTAATTTGTTTGTTTTGAGTTTCGGGGTCTTTCGAACTCTTTAAAAAATAAATGAAGGTTTTTTTATTTATATAATCATTTTAAACATGCTCGGAAACATACCAATTCACCCAATTAACAAATAAGAGAGTTTTAGAGAAATAAATTTTAAGTAAGCTTATCATGCAAAATTTTAGTGGAAAATGGATTTTGTTCATTTTTCTGGATATCAAACCCATATATTCCACTAAACGAGATTTAAATGTACTTACACTTCAAAGAAATAAATTGTATTTGTCGTAGTTTACAAGTCATAAGGCGAATGGCACGAAATCTTTTGGTGTAATTCGCCGTATTTGGATGAATTGAACCTTAGCTAAATTAAAGTTAACCAAGTTAAACGTAAGATTTGACAGATAATGTATGGACAAGCTGTCAAATCTTATTGTTAACGGTTACAAATAGGTAGCATTTTTTTTATTTCGTCGCCTATTTCCTTTTTCACAACAGCGAACGTTGGCAAATGACCGATATCACACACGTCTAATATTGAAACGACAATTGTCACCCGCCGTTTCCAAGTACGTGCTGATAATAATTTATTACTTAATTTATTACTTCATGTACTATACGACCAAATGTATTGAATATTTTTTTAAGAAAATATTTAGATAAGATAGGCAAATAGGTTGTTATTAGAAGTCAATATAAATATAAAAGTATTTGCTATTTCAATTTTCCGTTTCCGTTTTGTATGTGTTGCTAAATGGAACGTAACGTGATTTTTATTTTGACATCAGCGTTTTTTTATTGTCAACACGGAATTTTCTAATTACTGTGACACAAGTTAAACTGAATTATTAAGTAATTGTAAATATGCAATTTCAGACAAACTTGATCTAGAACGGAACAGGTAGTGTCTCGTAATAGTTTGCAATTGGAATTATAAATCGGGACTGGAACATTTGTCCAAAATCTATGTTCATGTATACACAGTGTATACATGAACATATACATGAACATCGATGTTACAGTTGGAACAGAATTGGTATTAAGAGTAACAAAAAAAAAAAAGATGTTAATTACTATTATACTAATTAAATGCAGGATAGAAAGTGTAAAAAAAGGCAATAGAAAAACTAAAGTAAGCAATTAGTTAAAGATGGCAAGAAAAGCGATAGATAGATCGGTTCGATGAATTGTAATAGGTGTAGAGTTTTCGTTTTTGTCGCCATATCTACATAACGCCATTTTGTTGTGTGATAAACGTGACACTTTATGGTACCGTATAACTTGACATTTTTTGTTTGTTAAAGTACCCTCTATCCATAAATACCGCTTTCATAGTGCGCGGAAACTTTAAGAAAAAAAAACAAAATGGCGGCATATGGATATGTCAGGTTCCATAGAAAAATGTTCGAACCCCTTTTCTTAATAAATGAATTTAATTACGGGATCGTGAAATGAACCTCATTCGCTACGTGCCTCGGAGAGCACGTTTTAAGCGGTCCAGAACAGCGTGCAGGGATAATAAGGTCCAAGGCCTTCAATCCGAAATGAAAGGGATTGTTGGAGATCATCACGCAGGAGTTGGGGAACGTCCATAAACCACGTGGTCATATTTTAGTCTCTCTAGGACTCCTCCCTCCCCATGTGGCCTCACGTAGCCTTTCTATGACCCCCAACCCAATGGAACGTGGTTTTTCACGATACATTAATTTATTTATAAAATAAAATAATTAATAATAAATTAATTTATTAACAGTTTATTTTTTCAAATAATGTATTTAATTATTTGATTCCTCTTGTTAAATTAACATCGGGGGTCACTCAAATTATCTTATTCAACAAAATTTTCATCTGAAGAAAACCACGTAGCTTTGCTCGACTCCCTCCCTATTACGTGCCTCAGCGTAGCGCTTAAGCTTATCCCTCCCCTTGGTCGAGCTACGTAGTTTATGGACGCTCCCTTGGGTGATTGAAAAAATTAAAGAATAACACGAAGTAGAGGACACGTCGAACGATTGGATCGTATAACGAAATAAGTAAATCGGTAGTTAGTAATAGATAGATTTGGATAGTACACTGTTAGTATATAAACCTTCGTTTTCGTCTCGAAATTTCGGAACGATCCGGAATCGAGGCTCATGCTAACGCAATCGACGGCGGGGCTATATACGCTTAAGGTGGCAGAGCGTGACATTTCTAAGTTGACATATATATATATGTATATATAATTCATTAAATTATAAAGGCACAGATTGATATTTTAATTTCATTAACAATTAATCATTTACCGGTTTTAATTAAATTTTAATGGAACATGGTTATTCTTTAGTGTTTTTATAATGGTGACATAATATAAACGGATCCAACGATTAAAGTCGTTGGCTTTTAAAACCAGTTTCACTTTTAATACACCTACTTATCCTATGAACATGTTATCCTTATTTTATTTGCATTTAATTGAACTGATTTTATTTATCAAAAGCACAAATAAAACATGTTATACTTTGATAATGTTTGTGAAGCACTAAATATGCTCTATCCAAATAAAGAAGTTTGCCTATTATATAAGTGGTAGAACCGATTAGCATTGGAATCAATTCACTGCACATTGGTCAGTCGTGATCATTTTTTTCGCCAAGTTTTCAACATTTTAATGTCTAATTTATTCATATCTTACGCTCTAATGACTTAGAAATCGATTCATCTCTATTATATTGTCATACCTATATTAAAACATTCTAAAATGAACATTTGGAAAGACCATGAGAATAACACAAAAATAATACCACAGAATGGATAGTTTTAAACGCCATTTTTTTATTTTAAAAATAATTTAAGACTTTTTAAATGTAGATTTTGGAAATTGAATGTACCCCTGTTTTATAGTGAAGTGGGCACTTTTTTTTTAATTTCAGAAACGTACTTTCTTTATTGGATGCGCTATCAAGATCAAAAATAATATGTATTAAATAAATATTTCTATCTTTGTCATTGAAGTTGTATAAAACTATGTCGATACACTATGGTTATTATGGAAGGTAATAGAATGTCATTCTTATGATTGTCGCTAAATCATCACATTACATCACTAAATGTGATGATACCAATATTTTTAAATATTAAAAAGTTCGTTCAGCTGGGACGGTTTTCGCAGAGTCGACTACGTGGCGTTTTATTTTCCAATGATAGATAGTAACAAAAAACACATAATTTTGTTGAAAATGTAACAGCGAATGGCTTTGAACTGTCGAATGAAAATGTAATGGTTTTAATGTTTTTTTTTTTGCTGATAAATATTTTACCATGACCGCGGCGTGTGAAATCGCTCACAATCGATTGAAGGAAACCGTGATAAAATAATGATATTGTCCTATTATTTCGTTACTGGTTCAAATATTTACTATGCCATCTATCGCAAGTATTACACAGACATTGATATACATTGTTTATGAACATAAATTGCACAACAAATGCCCCAGATTCTTGCATATTTGTTAGGAAGCACGTGTAAGTCACTCACAAGTGAGATTATATCTATATATATATAATGAAGTATTTGGAGACGAACCAGCAGGTATCGGCTTCAAACCGTAATCACAAGCGAGCTGACCTATGAGGTTTAATTTGAGTCAAATCAAACCATCTTGCTTTGTCCCTCGGAAACCACGTAAGTCCCGTATCCCTGATACTCGATTGTATCGGTGATAACAGTCGTTAGCAACTCCCGACCTGCACTGAATCTATAGGACGATAGGACGTAGTGTTTAAATTCCAAGGCGCTCAACCTATGATAAAATAAAATGGGGTGAGAGAGTGATGAGGTCATCAGTGGCTGATAAAAAATTTACACAGAAAACGTCTACTTGGCACATACATATTGCGTTTGAACTGGAGCCACTTTGATAGCTATCACAAGACTTGGTATTCGGGATATTGTACCTTCTAAGGGATAGGTATTGAAAAAGCTAAGGAAGGATTAAAGTTACGTGACGTTTCCGTAATGTTCCCCGACGAGGAAAGCGTTTTGACCACAAAGACTTTAAAGTAGAGCGATCGAACACATTTGTACTAATATTATACATGTGAAACAGTGTTTGTTGATTAGCCTTCTTTAATGTAGCAACGGAGCAATTGATGGACGTATTTAGAAACAGTTTATTGGTCGGAGAGTGACATAGGTTATTTTTTGGTCTAGAAAAATACACGATTTTTCACTGGGACGTGCCCGGACCATATTTCTATAATTACCTTTATTTATTAAAATGACAGATGGAATTTTGATGATATTTAGTATGAAGGTGTCTGTCTGACCTTGGGATAACGTATAGGATACTTTATATCCCGAGGGATTGCATGATTATTGTGCAACATAATAAGCACAAAAAATGATTAAGTGTCATTTAGGCGAATTTTAACCAAATTCCGTAATTCACACACATTACTAAGCTTTTTCTCGGATCTTCGGCCACATGAACATTGAACGATTTTTAATTTTTTTTATGCTTATTGATTATTGGTAAAAATAATGTATAAAGGAAGGTCAAGTTCACCATCGTTTCGGGATCAGAAGCGCGAACAGGACCGGGATCGGGATCGATAGTGAAGTCGATTCATGTTAAAAAAATAGTATCAATACATGTGTTTTCGGTGTAAGAGTATGGTTTCCTCTGGGATTTCATGGAATTGAACTGAATTATGTGTGAAAACCGGGATTAAGAGCGGGAGCAAGATTGGAATCATGGTCGACAGCTTGATCGATCGATATAAAAGATGAAATATTCATTTTATGTCCACGCGGGCGGAGTCGCGGGCGAAAGCTAGTAAGTTAACGAGCGGCCAGCGGGTAATAAGCTGGTGCGCCGACACCGGTGGCGGATGTAACGCGTCCTTGCGCGCGAAGGGCCGGCCCTTACCGTCGCTGACATTTGGATATACTTACTTAATTGTAACACGGATACTGTATGTACCCGCTTCGTCAAGGTTACACCGGCTCTTTGTGTTGATTATGTGAACATGTTATTTGAGCTGGGTAGTAGAACTGTATTAAACGATAAAAACGGAGCGGTTCTTATATATTTCTTGTGTCCGACTCAAATTTTATTTATGTAATTATGGATTCCGCGACAAAAAACTTCATCAGTTTGTTTGCAAGATAGACATTCACGAATGTTGAAATATATCTATATTCTAAATTAGTCATGCCATGGAACATCGTCCGCGTAAAATTTATATATGTACAATTTCGACGATTTATTGTATGTATAAACGACGACTACAAATATGCTCTCAAAACTTCATCGTTAGGATGTTTCTTAAAATTGTTTTCTTATCAAAAACTTTAAGAGTTTGAGATTGTGATATCTTAAGTGATAATTATGTAATACCAATAATATCAGTTTTTGATTTAAGTAATGACTTTTTAATCCTTTCTTTCTATTGTATATGTTGTTTTTGTATCAGGTTTTAATGACACATTTTCTCACAATCTATTTATTACAGGTCGAGGAACTTGGATTCGAGTCCTCCTTATTTACAAGCTCACGCCTTCGTGTCAGAGGGGTAGTTAGAGACCAAAGATGTCTACATTGTTGAAGTTTTCTATATGTCCGATTTCCATCAGGCACATTTGGTTTGTAGATTTCTTTCATCAGTCTACTAGTCATTTATTCTTTCTAAATAATCAAACAACCTTAACATATTTTTTTTACTTGAGTAACTACATATTTTTGCAAGCCATACTGTTCTCTCGTGTCATTGCCCTACATATTTGTCTTTATCAAGGGCAAACTGCAAATACAACGCAGAGATGGTTACACCATTGCATTGATTCTTTTGATTTCATGTTTTTTTTGCCACGTCCACTATTAACTTTTCACAGTGCATAAGCGCAGAAACCGGAACATGATTACTGATAAATAATTAAATGCGTATGTCGCAAGATACTTTCATATTCATAGGAGCAAACAACGTTCACTTATTTTATTTTTTAATGTGTCATAATCGTATATTTCAAGAGGACCATCATGGTTAAAGTTTTCTGTAAATAAGAAATCTAGATAAATAAACTATTTTATTCCCATTTTAATCTTTCATTTTTTCATTCCTACATGATTTGCATCATTCTAAGATTCAGGATCTTAGTTTCGTTGACATTTACTTTAATACCGCTTTTCTTAATAGAATAATTCATTTTACTTACCATTGCCAGCAACTCGCACACCGACGGCGCAACAATTACTTGGTCTTTGGCGTACAGGAGACATTTGACAGACAGCTAACCCATTATTAGTCCACTTTCATATTCATACAAATCATACAGACAGCTATCCATGAATAGATTGAATGCTTAGAATGAAGCTGCATATTCCAGTCTGACGCTCTTGCGGATGGTAAACCATTCAATGTATGCCAGGGGCGTGTATAAAGATTCAGACAGGGTATACAAAGCTAAAAAAAACTTACCAGTTTCAGCATTGTTTTGGTTATGCAAGGTATAAAGATACTTACCGTCGCGTAGGTGGGCTACGAAACGAAACGATGCTGAAACTAGTATTTTTTTAGCTTTGTATACCCTGTTTGAATCTATGTGCACGTCCTTGGTGTGTGTTCCATTCATTCTGACGCAGATACTGGAACCTCTCTATAGAAAGTGGAATGCTCTTGTCGAGCTGATACTGACATTACGCCTGGATAGAATTTCCCACAGATCAGTTCTTTTCACTTTACCATAAGTTTTTCCAGATCTACGAAAGTACAGATATTTTGTCTTTTGACCACAAACTTTTCCGTATGTTTCGCAGAAAAAAATTGATCTGAACACCCCATTGCTTTCCGAAATTCCGCTTGTACATTCCATCTTTCTTTCAGTCTCATTCATAGCCCTTTCAGAAATGATTTTCGCTAAAAGTTTGCCGACAACCTTGAAGAGACTTATAAGGCGGTGATTTGTGAAAACGCCGGATTGGCACCAGTCATTAAGTACTCTATAGCTTTTCCACCATTTATTTAAGAGCTGGTATAGCAGATTCACCACTATCATATCTATTAGCTTTTCCATCTTTCATAAATTCATCCAGGCTAATTTTTATTTTCATCGTCACTTGTATATTAAGATGCAGTTACATTGTCATTTGCAAGTATAAACTCACATGCAAAAGCACTTTCGAAATAATTCTTCTGTCAATCTTTCACAGAATTTTCTTTATTTACTAAACACCTATTATCGTCTTTAATCACCTTTGTGCAAGATGTTTCGGAAATATTCATTTTTACATATTTATACATACTTTCATCCCCTTTCAGCTTATCTTTCAAACTGTCCTTTCTTTTTCAATCTGCAGTTTAGCATGGTAAACAGTAAATCTTGCTGTTTTTTCTTCTTTTCAGCAACTACTATCATCATTTCGAAATTTAACCACTCATTATCTTTCTTACTTACATCTGTCTTCTTATTCACTCTGTATACCTTTTTTGCTTCATCTATTAAAACAGATTTTGTTACTTTCCACAATTCGTCAAGTTCTAAACGTTCAAACGTTATTCTCAAGCTATCTTTTAATCGTTCTACATACTCATCTTTTACACTAGAATTCTGAAGCTCGCCAAATTTTATTCGTTCTAGGTCTATAGTGACCATTTTCGCGTGGTGACACCAAAGCTTGCACAAAGCTTTGATTCAACCGAACACTAGGAAGTGATCCGTGTCAACGATGACGCTACGGTAACCTCTTGTATCTACAACTTTGCTTCACAACCGATAATGCACGATTATATAATTTATAATGTTTTTGTCTTCTCTTCTCCGCCATGTATATGAGTATGCCATATCATTCTGTGATCAAATAAAACGTTTGTCATACACAAGTCAAACACTTGGCAAAATAATAGAAGACAGTCACCATAGTCATTCACTTTTTCATCGTCCTGTCCTAAGGCTTTCCCATATTTATCCCACTGTATACCTACCCAGCTATTAAAACCACCTAGCCAAATCCAGCCATTAAATTGCCGTTGTTATAATAAAACAATAAGTAACACATTTTTTTTTCAATTGCAACATCTAAAAAAATATTAATGTAAAATTATCATTTTCTTTTCTTGATGGACGCAGCTGGAGAAAAACCGTCAAAATCCAATTACTGCAGCAGAATAAATTGAAATGTGGGATGTGGTGTCTATTTAGACGATATAAGCGGGATTTCACGATGCGTCATGATCTCAGAAAACGTCTTAGATTGCTCCAACTTATCAAGTTAAGAAGGCTTATAATATCCGATGCTGAGGTTTTTAAATAATATAGTTTATGTATTTACCTAAAATCATTTTCAGCAGATGATAAAGCTCCGCAGGAAATTATTTAAGAATTCCCTTAAAGATGGTTTCGAGCGTCAGGATACCTTTTTAGGTGTAAAATGGATTTTATCTGTTAATCTTTTTAAGGCAGCCTCAGCCTGATGTAACAGGAAAAATTAATATGTTGAGTATATTGTGTCACAATGGGGCAAGGGAATGTAAATTGTTACCGCATAGCAGAGTGAGCATTAATATCAAAAAAAAAGTTCTATTTGTTATAAAAGTCGATCGCCTTTACTTTGAAGAATTAGTTTATTTAGATATATATTATTTTTTATTTTTATTACGACCTTCTGACATCTGTAGAAGATGTACAGTATCGGAATACTTTGTGATAGATATTAATTATCCTACTAAATATATATTTAAAAATGTATAATGTCGTTTGCTCGATTGCCAGGCGTTTCAAGGCAACATAAAATAATCATAGCAATATTGCGATATGCTGGTGATATTTTGAATTGATAGCGCAACCACGAAGAATGAGACCGATATCGGTTGACGGTGTATTCGTGTTTTTGGTGCTGCTTAAAATTCTGAATGTTCAGTTTTTTGTTTGTAATGCAACTATTTCGTACTCGTCGCGAGATCGTTAAAGGGAAATCATTATTAAAAAAGAAATAAATTTTATAACAAAGTAGGTCAGATAAATAAAATAACAACAAACGGACAAATGCAGGCAGCACTCGCGCATCGAATATTCCGTAAATAAATAATAATGGTATAACAGCGATATTGCTTCAAATGAATTTAATTAAAAAGTTTTGTTTTTATAAGCAGACATAAATTTATGACAGTTATTATAGATTTTTTATATTATAAAATTGTTATTATAGGAAAAATAGAAGAAATAAGGTTAAAACTATTTTTAAAGTAGTGAGTTTTGATTTTTTACTTTACGGAACCTTACCGTTTGGGATTTTTACGTTTCTACGTTACGTTACGTTTTTACAGACGTTATTAAGGGAAAAATGAAGGTTTTAAAATGTGAGTACTGGGCGCTAAGCCAGTTCCAATTCGCAAACAGTTCGACTTGCAATGGATGTTTATGCATAATTTAAGTCGATAAAACTTATCGTTTATAAAATTTTTCATAATACAATAAATTACTTAATCTGTACGATATTATGTAAGAAAGGTCAATATAATTCTTGAACTCACTAGATAAAGTGTGAAACATAAACTATAACAATATATCGAACATTGTATGAATTTTATGTAAATAAAAAATTACTAAACTATAAAATAATTATTTCATTATATTTTAAACATTTTTATTGTACAATACGTTTTCCAAAATATAATTATAAATGGAAATAAGCTTATTTTAGCACCATTTTTGACACGTATTAAATTATAAATGGCACATTTTTTAAATTCTAGAAATTTAAGACGCGTCGTGAAAAATTAAATCATTTTGTTAAAAAGAATCGTAGGAAAACAAAACAGACATTTACAGGAAATTAAAGTAGAAGACGAGGTGAGTTAACCGTGTGTACATTTTTTTATTAATTACACGCCTAATTATTCTGTATGTTTATTTGTATATTTCATTTATTTTAGGTGTTAAATTCGTAAAAATTCGTTTATTACACACAGACGAATTTTAATAGACTTGTCTATACTGTAAATGACACTTCGCTACCGTGTTTAAATTCTGACCATAGACAAATTAATTTTAATGGAACACCACCAAGATAGCTGAGTGAGTGTGGGTTTTAAACTACTAGCATCCCGTTTTCGTTTACTACCACTTGAATAGAAATTTCTAGGTTTGATGAAACTACCGCTAAAATAGCTACTCAAATTATCACACAGAATGAAATGATAGCAAACTCAAACGAAATAGTAATAGATAACGACTCACCTTTGATCTACATACAATCACAAAACCCTACGTAAATAATTATAAAATAGTTATTTAAAAAAAAAAGGTTTTTATTTTATTTAGAATCTCATTTAAAATAAAAACACAATATGTATATTCTTTTAATTGATAATCTAATAATTTCGTCGAACGTCCGGCACGAAGCGGCTTTTGACAAGTTTAGAAACATTGTAGCTATTGAGTAATAGTTTTATAAAGTATGGTAATTTTGGAGTAAATCCAAGCATATGGAGTAAAAAATCGTTTTGTTGCCATTCAAAAATAAACACACACTATTTTCAGACATATTTCCAGAATCCTCCTTTACGTACCTAAAAAACTGTGGTTTAGCTGTCACCGCTAACGAAACTAGATACATGTCTCTGTATATACGAAATTAAACTACGACCTTTCGAAAATAATATGGCATCCCGCTTTGTAGACTAGCTGCCAATATTCAAACAATATTTCTGCGAATGTCAGTAGCTCTTACAGCGCTTGTAATTTACAAGAAATAGTAATCCGAACAATTTAAAAAACATAGTTATATTTAAATGTCGTGACGAAGACATTTAAATAAACATATATTTTTTATATCGGGTTAATTAATATTAAAACAATAGTGATGCTTGTGTTTCAAAGTATAACACTTGAAAAAAGAAATTTGAAGAGGTTTCGGCTTTTCTATTTCTTGCATTTTAGAACCGATGGCTTGCAGTTAGAGGTGTAAAATGCTTTATAGTTAATATAATTTTTTTTTTTTGTTTTAGCAACTAGTAACAATAAAAGAAGCGTAGTAATACTGAAAAGAGCCCATAAAGATGAGTCATACACTGAATAGTTACCAACTGAGACTTGGTCGGTTTTAATGCGAATGAAATGTCTTATTTTTTACAAATGTGAATACAAATATTTTTATTTAACCATATTTTTGTTTAACCGCATCAAAGATAAACCACATAATTTATACCTTATTTACAATTCGATATTGAGATGTTAAAACAAACAAAACAGATGAAATCATCGGTCGTATGGCACACGTCAGAAAACCGTTGACATTGTCATTGGTAGTAAGCTGAACCGCTATTCAAATGTAATGTTATATTTAAACGTGTACCTAAAGATTACGTTTTAAGATTACACATCGTAATAACAGATTTGAAGATTTAATATTCAGATTCTCTCAATCCGAAAAGATGTTATACTCTTATAGTACATAAAAACTCCATCTGCTAAACACAGGTATTATAGAGATAGTTATATAAATAATACGATTTCCTTATCTGAAATCTTAAAACAATCATAAACTTAACTCCACAAGTGATATAGTATCGCATGACATTCGTTACTTGTTGAACCCTAAATGCGTCCTCTACAATGCAACTTATCGAAGTTTAAAATGACAAATTGGAGGTCAAGTTGTAAAATAATCTAAAAGAATGTGACCTCCCAGCTGTTGTTAACTGTGTACGAGTGGATCGAATAACACCGTTGATACGATGACGAGCTTTGTAAAAATAATGAGGCTATAAAAAATATTGTGATAAATTAAAAATAAATTATTTTGCGAATATAATTGCGAAATATGAATTAAAATCTGATAAAGTCGGTGTGGTAGTGGGCGACCATACGATAGAATCACATCATGAGTATATTGCAATTAGACATCGATGAATTAGGCGCTAGTTGCATTCCGATGTGAGATTTCTGGTTTTGTTGTATTATGTTAGGGTTCAATTTACCCAAATTTGACGTTTGCTCTCCCACAATCCTTTAATTTCAGACTTTGACCTCAATCCTAACATACTGGAATAGTGCGGGTTGGGGGCCGTTAATCATTAAATTCACCAATTCCATAACATCCTGGACTTTTTTCGGCCAATATTATACATACCTCTAATATTATTAGAAAATCTAAATAATCAGCTAAATCCATGAAATTAATGTCAATTTCCCGTAAACGAATTACCTATCTATCTCTCATGTCGCTCTGCTCGCCGTCGCGTTTATGTAACATACACTTATCACATGTGTCATTACTCGTTTTATCTGTCTCTACGTTGTTAAGCACAAACAATCTGTCGATTTTATATTATAAATAAAATACATCCGTTTAACGATATCGTCCGCCGTTTGCTTACTATTTGTCAACAAATTTAGTATAACATCATTAACATAATTATGATTATTTTAATGAGAGAGATTCAAAATTATAAAATATTAAATCAAAACTTATAGGTATTTGATAAGCGCTTCCCTCTTTGAATGCTATAATAAGGCAAATAAGAAATACGTACTACCGTTTAAACTTTTTTCATATTAGGGAATTCATGATAATTCTAGGGTTTCAATTAGAATGAGAAAATCTAAACTTCTTAACGAGGGCTCCATCTAAAGAAATATTGCAAGTTAACGCCTCGAGTGATCCAAAATGAATTATACATTCATTAGTGCACAAAGACTTGGCCGGGTGGTCTAATTCGATTTGATGTATCTCCATCGAGGTACGCTCTCGGTGTAAATTTTAGAAATTTTCTAATTGACAGAACGGTTTTAAACGGATTACCTGGATCGAAATCGAATTAATTTGGACTTCATCAAAGGTTAATTTATCTTTGTATCGCCCCGCGACCGTGCGCAATTGAGTTACGCGGGATGAAATCAATTAATTTGCAGTAGTCGCGAAACTTGAAACGTTCGAGGCTTCAAAAATAAATTTCGTTACGATAACGATTTTAGCACCGCGCCAATTACAAAACTCGCGTCTGTTTACGGTTTGTGCTCTATTTTTGTTTATTACGGAAGAGAGGCGGTGTGTAATAAATACGCTTATTACACAGAAAAACAAAATTGACCTTTTTTTTTAAATTTACATGAGATTTTTCTACTGTTGTTTATTAATTTGGGTGCGCTGATTTCGAATCTACCCTCAGATTTTTTGTAGCAGCTTTGGTTAGTGCGATACAGGTGCCATCTTGAATTTGCATGGGTAGTCGATAATTTCTATCAATAGCGGTGTAACCAAATTAGTATCTTTCTTCGTTTTTGTTTTGATTTAATGACACTACGGTTGATTTGTTACGTACATTTATTTGGTCCCCGATTTGTCTCTCTATTTTTTGCGTCTGTCGTTTCATTAATTTTATTACTTCTAAACCAGATACTTCTAAATAAGATTAATTAAAAAAAAACTAATACACTATTGTTTTAATAACTACCGATAGTATTTATAACTTTTATTTCTTGTACACTACTTTTTTTTCTTGCTAAAAGTGGCCAGTTTTGTCTACATGTGTCAAAATTGAAAAGTTTGTACGTACCTCTCAAACTTTGTATCACAGTTAATACATCAGTTACATGTAAAACCATATTTATCTGGAATATTTTTGTGATAATTATTTTCATACAAAGTTACTTGATTTAAAATATATCTCAATATTTATAACTTTTCATTACTCGGTGGGTTGTCTTTAGGATTGACCTTATTTAACCCCATATATTTAGATGTCTAAAGTAAATTAATTAAAATATGTAATATCATTAATAAACTGATAAAACTGCACATTTTACATATTTATCATAATGTTCAGTTCTTCTTTTCAGTTATTGGTATTCAATATATAAAAAAAATCCTGGTGTATATAAACGCCGCCTCGGGACCAGGAATTATAAAAATTATACCAACGAAAGTCTTCAAGAAGCATTGAATAAAATTAAATGCAAGGAAATTAGCATTTGTCAATCTTTTATTCAATACGAAGTAACTAAAAACACGTTTTCTTAAAAAAATTACAACAAATATGTCAAGGTGCATGAAGGTCAAACAGTTTTCACGCTGTGCAAAGTCTTCCAAGAATTGTAAATGACCAGAAAGAAAGGACGAGTTGCAGCATGTCAAAAAAGATAGTATTCAAGATATAAAAGAACTCAAAAAAATTTGCAAGAGAAACATTTTTACAACTCCAGAGACATCTAAATACAACGATTTCACTGAGTAAATACTTTCACCGTGTACACTCAAATATGGCTTTTTTTGAAAATCCAAGATCCAAAATCATATTTTTTGTAGGTTAATTATTAATTTATAAATTATATGGGGCGAGATTGGTTTATCTTTGATACTCTCTCAAAAATTCATACAAACGTAGTTATCCCAAATCATGGAGTGAAAAAGTGACAAAAAAAAAATTTTCGTTGATTTTATAATTTTTAAGTAAAATACAACTATTGCTAATTGTTCTGAAATAAGTAAACTTTAAAATAAAAAATATTGAAATATGAGAAACTAATAGAATTAATTTATAACCTGAAAACATCGAAATGTGTCACAAAGTGACTCCAGTCTACGATAATTTGAACATGTTGTACAATAGCGCGTGGTCGGTTTCGCGAGAACTTAGCCGAGCCGCGTTAAAGATTGTCAAGATACTACTACTTCTTAAAATACCCCGAAGTACACGGCGCAACGCATCCTTTTTAGGGTTTTGAGCCAAAATGGCAAAAACAGAACCCTTATAGTTTCTTCATGTCCGTCCGTTCATCCGTTCGTCCGTCCGTCTGTATGTAACTGGCATTTTATTTCAAAACTACAAGACATATTTTGATGAAATTAATAGTGTAGGTGTCTTGTATAAGCCGCTACTTAGTTTGGTAGTTAAATAAAAAATAATATTTTTTTCTAGGTGGACACTCCATTCTTGCAACAAAAGTTGCAAAATCAACACGTGGCACATATTTCGACAGTTCTTTTAAGAACACTTTAAAGTTTTTAAGTAATGTTTCTGATTACATGAATAATTACAGAATTAATCGCTCGGAGATTTGTAGAAATTGTTGTCCCACCCTTTATTTTCTAAACCGTACGTCCAAAAAACATGAAAAAATAACAAAGGTAATGTTCAATAAACACATTCAACGGAAATTATTTTGAACATGATCGGACTTACTATTTTTGAGTTATTACCGAAAAATTGCGCTTCTCAACAAAATGACGTATAAGTGCTATGAATATACACTGTTTCGATGATGCACATTAGTTTACACTAGTTTTATAGTAATAGTCGACATAATTGTTTTTCTAGTTATAGGCGACTAAAGTGCTTGTATGTACTTTACACGCGAAACATGGAAAACAGTGTAACAACGTAGTTTTTTTAATCTGTAGTGAATTTCTTTGTAGTAACAGCTACGGAACCCTGAGCACGGTCCGACACGCTTTAGGCCCGGTTTTATTTCATATTCACCGCGCCTTGCCGCTGTTTAGTTCCTGAAGCACGCGGTACAGGGTAGCGCGATGCGGTGAATACAGCGGCTGCAATAAGGCAGGAGACTAAAGGTGATTTATAGCGTATGCAGATAGCACATGTTAAAATAGACACTAAAAGACTATTACAAAATATCAAGAAAGAAGAAGAAGACGACGATGTAATTTATTACTTAGAAAAAGGAAACCAATAATAAATTTCAGTGAGCACCATATCCTGCGAGCTAGTTGTCGTTTCTTTTTCACCATCTGTCGTAAGAGAGTATTAAGAGTTATTTGTTGACGCAATTGCTGTAACCGCATTAGAACTTTCTTCTGCAAGTGTGTCATGAGTAATATTTGAAGTGTGCCTGCACTTGAATTTTTAACTTTTAATATAATCGCCATTGTATTCCTTTAGGTGCTTACGTCCTGTGGGTAAATCATCGCTTTTTTTTTATTTGAAATGTCGGTCTCTGATATTCTTTCATTTTTACTTTTTTTTTTTTTTAAATGGTATAATGATTTTCTCTTAGACACCTATTCGACCAAATTTTCTTTTTCTTCAGGAATAAAATGTTTTTGGTGGGGTTTCAAAAAGAATATTTTGAAAGCGCTGGCAACAGCGGCTACGTGGCGGTAAGTAAAATGCCGCGTGGCGTCGCGCCCCTCTGCACCGCATCACGCCGCTGGTATCAATATGTATACAAAATATATAGAAATATGATGTGCCAAATTGACATATCACCTCATGTCGCACTGCACTGCGAAGTGTCGCGTAGTCCTAAAAGTACTTTAAGACAAAATAAATCACGACGCCCTCGGCTTTTACAATAATTAATCACGTTTCTCTCTACAAAATGCACTCTACAAAAATATTAAACAGGGTTAGATGAGTTTCACAACTTCAAGAACAATAAGATTTGAAAAAAATTAAAAGGTTATTTATGTCTCACAAATCGCATTAAATAAAATTCACATAATATATATCGCATCGCTTAAGCTGTAAATCGCCTCGATAGTACGGCCAGAGTTTGAAATCAACAAAAGTCTCGACTCGTGAGTGGATCGACAAACAGCCATTGTGCATTGTGCGTGCGCCCTAATCTGCGTACATTGACGTGCGGCCGCTTGAGGCTACGCGTCAATTCCCTCAAAGCGAAAACTTCCTTACGACGCGGCGTTACAGTTTATAATGGACTTGCGACCGCCGTTCCAGATACGAACGACGCAGTTCGGACGCTATTTTATACGAGGAGAGGGGGGCCAGCCCGTGGGAGTAGGGGGAGCAGGAAGAAGGGAACAGGAAAGCCGTTTCCCGAACTTTGGTATTTCGGTAGGGCGCGGGAGGTGCACCATGCACAGCGCCTGTTCGGGTCAAGGGCGGCGGCAAGGTCATGGACTGTTATTATGCAACACGCGTCCGACTTGTGATATGCGCGCCTATCCGATCGATATAATCTCACTTATCTTGTTTACACACGTTGTGTATTGGGTTTTATGTCCGAAATTTTATACGTGGATTCGTAAAAAAAAATAATTTTTCTACCTAAAAAGACGGGCATAGTGAGTAATTGGAAATGAGGAAAAAAGTTTTTTTCATACTAATTATGTACGGAAAAATAATGTACAGTCACAAATTTTATGTTAAATAAAATATGCTTCTGTAGTACATAATCGCATTTGAGGAAAACATACTAAATCAAAATTTAGAATAATTTTAAGCTGTCGTATTAAAATAAATACAAAGATTATAATAAAATAATTTTAAAATTTCATTTGCATATTAATTTACACTAAATATAGTATTTTCCTATCATCGTTTCGTGAAAACTATTTATAAAACATTTAATAACACTCTAACATTTTTTAATAGTCGAAATAGCATATAAAACTTTATAAAAGTCACAAAAGCAAAACGCATATTAATAAATAAGAATAAATTTTAATAACAGTGTTTTTTGCCCTTAAAAATGTTTTTTTGACGTAAATTTTTAAACACTAGAAAATAGCGTTTTCAAAGTAATTTAGTGCCTACATCCAAACCTTATTCTAAGAAATTACGACTGAAAGACCCGTTCGGATTCGATTAGGTAGTGTGCGGTCCTTCTCACGTCCGTCTGGCTGTACGCCGTATCCAGAAAGGTTAAGTGTGAAATGAGCCTATATTGCTACGCTTCAATGAAAGTACGTGGGCGAAACTCAATGAAAGCGTGGGCGGGTAAGGCGCTGGAGAGGCGCACATGCCGCTAGTTAGGGAGCGAAAGAGAGGCATGCAACAGTGTGCGGCGGCACAGGGTGGCAGAGGGCGGCGGAGGGCGATGGAGGGCGGCGTAGGGCGGCCGCCCACGCCCCGACGCCGCTCAATGGGAAGCGAGCGGAGACGTATGCAGCGTACAATTGTTGTATTTTTTTGTTGTCGATCATGCAACATTCAACTCGAAGATATATACGTAGGAGGTTTAACGAAGCTTGAATGTATATTTGATAGCCTGTTTTACAGAAAAATTCTAATTAATTGTATTCGAAATAAATCATAAGAATTTTTATTTTGAAATCCGTTCAACGATAACGTTCGTTTTTCATTTTTTTATATTTTTTATTGAAAAGCAATTTATTCATTAAATACATTAGAAATAAATCAAGTATACTAATTTATAGGTGCACTATTAGGATGATGGCAGGTCAATTTAGTTGCGCCGGAGCTACAACACTGATGTATGCAAAAAGTATGAAATTACGCGGATATAAATTCGGCCCCGGCACGCTTGCGTCACGTGAAGTGGGTTGCGGTGTTTTATCAGCCTTATCTCGGTGTAAATAAACTGGCAGCTAAGAGATGTGCTTCTCCATAGCCGTAAAGCTAACAACCTATATCATCTTTATGGAAAATAAATATTAGTATCTATAAAAAAGTCAAACTTGACGAAATGTACTCACATTTTTTGTTAAAGACAAGTAAAAAAAATACCTTCCCATATGCACATAAATGTACATAAACATTAATGGTTGTATGTAAATGACGTATAGATTAATTTTTCCCATATATCGTTATAATAAAATACTAAAAATTGTAACTACAGTCTTATAATTATAATACGTCTCTTGTAATATTTATTAAATCAATAGTTATGATGTGCTTTTTTTACTGTCGAATTTGCTTGACTGTCAAATAGAAAATAATGACATCGCTAAAGTGATTCGAGAAAATTCTACAACGGTTACGATACATAAATAAGTAAATACATAGACGGACGATTTGTAGGTTCTACACAAGAAAAACACGGGGGCGGAGGGCCGTTTTCGCCGTGACGTCACGCGAGCGCGGCCCGTGACGTCACGCGGTGCGCGTCACCGCATCGGGCCTTATCGCCGCGGCGCACGCTCGGTGTCCTTTTGCACGTTAGCCACGCGTTATTTATTATGGAACGCAATTTCGTTTTGGTGGCCGAACATTTAATATTACTTTAAGATACGACGAAAACTATCGAATGGAACGGTGGCTGAGCAGTAATGGGATGTTCGGCTATTGAAGTCGTTGCCCATTTTCGCGAAGGTCGAACAACATAGATATGTACGACGCGTTTGTATGTCGACTTCTTCGACATGAAAAAATTTCACGCCAACACCAATCGATGACATCATAAAATCGAGTTGCCTTATTAGTCTCAAATATAACATGTAAAATGACGGTTGGCATCTATTTTAAGATTGGTCAAACTTTCGTATAAAACATTTTTGTTTTCCTAACCCAAATGAATCCTACGAATTAATACCGAGAATAATAATTTTAATAAATCACTCTATTTTTACGGTTCCTTACATTTCACGTACATTTATACAAATGATTTATTTGTCCATTTGCAAATTTTTCTAATAATTCCAGAGCTTGATTTTGATTAGTCCGTTTGTCGTAAAGCGACAATATGTGTCAAATAAAAACTGTAATTGGGTTATGCAGATTTCTTGCGAACAAGGTCACGCGCCTACTTCGCATTAAAATATCTGTTATCAGAATAAAGCGTTTAAGTGATTTTAGCACCCTCAGTTGAATTTCTGAAAATCTTTTTTCGGATTATTAAATTTATAAATTAACATAAAGCAGACGGTTTTACAATATAAAAAAAAAAATAACAGGTTTTTGTGCAATTTTAATAATTTGACATCGAAGGAGGCAACATACATCATAAGTTGTCTTAAAAAATTCTTATAACTGTGGAGCTGATACTAGTAAGGAATTGAAAATTATTTCAATGGGTGTTAAAAAAAATCGACATTTTTTTTAAAGCATTAAATACAAGCAAATGAGATGAGCCCCTCTCTATATTACCTTAAAATCAATTTCATTTTAATTCAAGTTAAATGGCGTTGTATTCCTAATTAATTTATATAGATGTTTATTTAAGACCATAGGGGCAACTGTACCATTATAGACGTTGTTGGTCGATATATGTTGAGTCCGATAGTTTTATATCATAATAAGATTGACAAATTCAGCGAAGTACAACAAAACATTTTAATTTGTTCCATTTTAATTATCTTTCTTAATACTTTTCGCATACTGAAATTGAAGATTTATGACAATTATTGTAATATTGCCAAAATTTTATAATGGCAACAGAATTATGTAACTAATGGTAACGTCGAAATTCAACTAAAAAAAGCCTGTGACACATTTTTTATTTTGTTAGCAAATTCACTGCTACATTTACAACTACGATGATAGCGCCAGTAACATAAACGATAAATGAACATTATTGCAAAATGCAACAAGTTCCGTGTCATAACTCCATAAAAAAAAAATATTCCGTGGTTTACCCCCAAAAGTTTGCATGGCACTGTATCAACTTATATCAGCTTTATTGGATTTACTTATCTATCAGATGAAAGTGGCCTTGAATCAATACTACGATAAAAATAATATGTCGATGTATTGCGTATTTACTATTGGAACATATAAAAATGTGATCGATCAAGCTCTCAAAATACATATTAAAGCTTTAAATTATATTAAAAGGGCCTCGAAAGCCTTATTTATCTGTAGATATATTTATAAATTCGAATGAATATTTCGTAGTCTTTATGGCGATAAAAACTGTGATGACAATATATTTGTCTAGCTTTTGTCGTCGCTAGTAAAATACATCTCATAATCGGTAAAATAAATATGCGTACAAGAGAGAGGGTGTAAGAGTGGGGATTTTCTTTAGTACCGCAACTCAATTGTGTGTTTTAACTTTCTTTTTAAATGAACTTTTAAATATTAGAAGGAGTTTTGGAATTCATTAAATAATGAATTCCAAAACTCCTTCTGTTTCCACGACAAGTAGACAATCTTGCAATCATTATCCAAATATTCTAATGCTAGTAATATTGCAATATATTGATATTTTACGTTGATAAACTAGGTGACGGATTTAGTTAAATATGAAGGATAGCCAAAAGTTATGGTATCAGAATTGTGATGGTAAGGTGAAAATTCAGTTACGAAGTTCATAGACGCGTAGTTAAAGCGATCCCGATGGACCTCCTTATATTATAACTGCGGGTGTTTGTGACGAGCAACAAGCAAACGCCGATGGGAGTGAAGTTTCGCACGCGTATGTAGGTGTAACACACGAAACTCTGCCGCTGTGAAGTTAGTCACGAAAACATCGCAATGGCGTAAAATAGGAATACCGGGGGCGAAGGAAGGGTCGGGGAGCGCTGTATCATACCTGCCATGCCTGCATGATTCGCAGGCAATTCAGATCGGCAGAGTTGCGTGCGTTGTACTCCATGCGCTATGGAGGAACATATAGGATATTTACTTCGCTTATCTCGGATAAGAGCAGAACCGAAAACGATGTCGAAGTCGGAACCAGAACCAATATCGACATTGGGTTTTAGATTTGAGAGTGCAATATTGTTATATATAAACTTAATGAAGGTATTACTACAGTTTCAAAATTTTGAACTTAAATAAATTAAAATAAAAATCTATTTCTTAGCTCTGGTTTGAACTATTTTTTTCTTATCATTGTAAGTTTGAAGTGTTACTTCAAAATCGAAATTTATTAATTATTAATTCTTCTTTACTCGTGACAAATTCATAAGTTACCATCCAGACTGCCTACTACTGGATTAAAGCGACCGGGTTTTGGATCGTCCGAAAGGGACGAGCCGTCTGTAGGGCGCAAATCGTATAAAAGCAATTTCGTCGCAGCTGCGGTTAGAAGCGCTCGGCGTGCGCCGCTGCCGCGCTCAACGCACCTACATGCGCAGAATTTAACTTGTCGGAGACGTTATTTATTTATTTTGAATTAGTTTCCGCGGGCTCCGCGCGCGCGGCATTAGAACCGATTGTTCCATCCGCCCTTTACATCACCCGGTCGCGGTACCGCCCTCGTTTCCGATTGCGGTCTCGATTCACATCCCGGTCCCGCCTTCGATTCCGACGAAACGATCACAGAGGAAGCTATACTCTTAAACCGAAATCACACTATGCTGCTAACGATCTCGCCCACACATTTTGACTCCAATCTCGGACCGATATCAACGTGACTCTCCTTTGAACATTGTCAACGATAACCGATAGACAAAAGTGAAGGATTCATTCTACGCTCAACGAAAAACCTACTAATGTATATAAATTACGCAAGTAACATTCATGACTAGATTTTATGTGACTATACATTCTTTTGACATACACGGTATATTATTGTAAAGTAATATCAAAATCCGTTCAGTAGTTTTTGCGTGAAAGAATAACAAACATCCATCCATACAAACTTTCGTGTTTGATAGGATTATTTTCAAAAAGTACACCATGATTCAATATTTTAAAAAAAATTAAGCACTTGGCACGGTACGTTATGCGTCATGTTTATTTCACGTTAAGATAGATTAAGATTTTATGATTACTACGTATAAAATAATGGTTTTTTTAATTTAAAATTTCTAGTCTTATTAATATCAAATCTGCATCAAATGGATGATCACGCAACGAAACTATCATATCATTCGTATAGCAGATCAGTTTATTATTTATACGTTTACCCGCTTATGTATTTAACATCAAATAACTTCTTATTCCCCACCTATTAGGAAGCGCAAAAGCGTTGTAAATAGAAAAGACAATACAATTAAGAAATATTTAGGTAAATAAAGGACGAACAAACATACATTGGTAATTTCTAGAATCCCGTATTATTTTACTGTATGTACAAATTCTGGAGCATCCGCCCACGCTTAAACGAGAGTGGGGCAAACTTAACCGAGTTTCCAGTTCGGTTGACTTTCATTCTATTAATAAATACATATCTAGATTGTTTGTTGACCCAGTATTTGTTTAGGGCTGGCAAGCCAAAAGATATTTATTTAAGACGAGTAGCTGTTTGTCTTTATTTTTGCGCACATCATCGCTAAAGTGAGACAAACAAGTAGTAATTACATTTAGATATACAATTAAAATGGAATGAATAACGATATAATTCTAATGACCACTGAAACAGATGGCGCCACTTACTTAGACTATAATTGCATAAGGGAAAGTCATAAAATTAAAAATGTATTTGAACTTATACATCTAGATGAATGAAATTACGGGAGATAGGTCATTTAAAATCATTGACATCACGACTAACATTGCCGTAATATAATACAAAAAAGTAAAACTTTATCAAAGAATGTTTACCTTGGTAAAAATAAAACATGGCGGTATTGAAGACCGAAGAAAATTTTGCTTATTTCGTATTAGTACATCAGTCACTCTGTTCATATCTTAACATTAACGAAATGCTATTCCTTATGCACAATAAAGCAGATATCTACATTTTACTGATGTCATATTTCAAAATTTTTCAATATTATTGAAAGCAATAGCGAAATTCTTTTAGCTCTTTTTACGTGATGCGCGAAGAAATTAAATATTGTATATCCCCATTAATATTATAAATGCAAAAGTAACTTCGTCTGTCTGTTACCTTTTCACGCTTAAGCATCTGAACCGACTTCGAAGAAATTCGGTATGGAGATAGTTTGAGTCCCGGGGAAGGACATAGCTTACTTTCTGTTTTTTATTTGTGCGTTTCTATCTTTTTGCATAGCTAGCTCAACAATAGTTAAACTGATTTTAATGAATTATAGCGTAGGTACTAATAGAGCACATCATGTTTTTCATACTTGGGTCATTGCCTGTTCGTATGTATGTCTCAACTTACGGGAGAGTAGAATATGATGTGAGTGGGTGAAGTAGAGCGAAAGCGAAAATAAAAGAGATTATCGACAATCCGATCGTAACTATATGATTAACAATAATGATTTAATAATAATAAAGTCGTGGTAAATTAAAACGAATGATAGAATTTATACACTGCGTATTTTTCAGCATTATATACTATTATTAAAATATTATAAATGTAATAGTATAAGTATAAGCACCCGAAAACGATCAGCTTGCATGAAAAAATTAATGGATGTAAGTGAGGCAAGAGAGATATGCAAAGATCGTAACCATGTAGAAATGTATAGTCTCTGCCTACCCTTCTGGGTAACAGGCGTGAGTTTATATTGTTATTATTATTATAAATGTAATAATTTGTGACGATGTTTGGTTGTTTGTGACTCAATCGTGCATAAACCGCTGGACGGATTTAGATGAACAAAATGATCTGGGTTTTATGCATAATATTTTATATCTCCCACTAATATGCTTTTGTGCAATAGTTGACAAGAAACCGGAATCAATATTGAAATCTGACTATTATCGTAATCGAAAGCGATAGTGCGATTGAAAAAAAGAGAGACGCAAGATTAGAATAAAGGCGAAAACCCAATCGGAACTAAATGTAAAATGGGAACTTAATTCGAAAACAGGAACAGATCGGTATCAATAGTAGCAAGACTACTTAATACAGAAAACGAGGAATTAATTATATTACCATAAGGGCGGAGCGGCGGGCAAAAGCTTGTATACGGCATTCAAACATGTTAAAATATGATGAACAAGGGTTAAATGAATAGGCGGGCCAACTTCAGTAGCGCAGATGGGCGAAATTCGAATAGAGAAAAGCGCCGGAATCGGAATCGATAATGGTGGAACTGAAACTGAACTCGAGAACACCCGCACGCGGGCGGAGTCGGGGGCGGATAGCTAATTAATAATATGTAGCAAATGACATAGATCGCATAAATAGATCATGATCAATAGTTTTTGTCTAGCCTTCTGGTACACGGGCTTAAGCTTACAAATAGATGAATAGAAATCCGTAAAACAATCGACCCTGTAGGCCATCCCTGAAAGTTTCCGTTGTGATATTTATCGATGTGTCTATGAGATCCTTGAGTTATAAATATTGTCCTTGATTTTATGAGCTTAAAAATTTCAAGGACGGTTGAATCTGCAGGTCATCCCGAATACTTCTTACTACTTTCGAACTAAGTATTAAAAATAAAGAAGCACTAAATTATTCTATTCGCCATTGCTCAAAAGATTGATTTTATTGCATTTTCAAGTTCTAAGAATCCAAAAATATAGTTCTAATACGTTTTGAGCTCTTCCTATTCAAAAATCTATATGCATTAAATCACCACACTTTTTTGTTATTTTTCAAATAAAATATCTTTGGAACACGTTTAATTGTGATCTGCTTTATGACATGTGATGCGATTTTTTGAACAAAAATGATGGCTGATTACAAAAACAAACGTTTTTGAAATAAACATTTTTTTCGAATTTTTCGTTAGTCGTATCTCGTGGACGAACCAACTGATTTTGATGCAATTTGCGACAATTGATGTTTAAATGTTTAAAAACTCTTTTTAAAGAAAAAGACTGTTTAGAATTTAGAACGTTCCAGTGAAGTAGTTCAAAAAATACTCTAAAAAACACTTTTTGAAAAGCTCTTCTCCAACAATATGCACACACACACGCACGCGAGCACGCACGCACGCACGCACGCACGCACACACACTCAAACACACACACACACACACACACACACACACACACACACGCCCAAAAATACACACTCACACCCATACAGATATACAGACATCATTCCGAAAACGGTCAAAATAGATTCCTAGGACCCTCAAATGTCAAGATCTACTGAAAACTTGATTTTCGAAAATCGGAGTGAAAACAATAACTATTCTATGAAAATTTTTCAATTTTTATAGCGAAAAGCTAAAAATGATTCATAGTTACATTAAATATATTTTGAAAGAAAAAATGAAAATTAGACTTAAGTTTCAACTGTTGCCAAATTTGAAGTTGTGATGAGATAAATAAAAATTTAAATATTCTTCCATTTAATTATAAAAAGTATTTTTGAACGGATAAGTTTATTAATAGTAAAAATTAATAGAAAAATAAACACCATAGGTTAAATTACACATAATTATAAAACTGTTTTTAGAATCTAAGCATTTACATACAAATGTACGTTCAGAAGTAAATTTCATCATTTATATTTCCAGAATGAGTTCGAATACTCACAAACAATTTAATTTACAAAAATCAGGTTATAAAATTTAAATTCAAAATATGTATCTGCTTACTAAAATATATAACTATGTACATACGTTTTGAACTGTAATTTAATTAATGATTAAAATTCTAATTGCGAAGTGTGTGCTCTAATTTTATTTCAATGTAAGAATTTGAATTTGATTGTGTCACGATAGCACTTTCGTTATGATTCATTCAGATAATTTCCAGAGATAAATTAGATAGACAATTTATAAAATGTGCCAAGGCAAATATAAGAGTGGTTTAGTTACTTATGTCCCTATATATATGTCAGGGGACTAAACCACTCTTGTATTTGGCTATAAATTTTCATAATATATAATATATATATATATATATATATATATATATATATATATATATATATATATATATATAATGAAAATTTATACATATGTAATCTGTACAATTGATTTAATTTTTAAGAATGTTTTCATTTCCGTGAGCATCAGAAGTGGCAAAATTCATGTAATAGGTGCTTTGCAGTTTATATAATAAACATCGAGATTTCACCTTAACCACTTGACTTCTATCATAAGTCTTTTTCATGGGTTTAAGCTTTATATATTTTCGTAACACATTCGCAGTTTATCCCTAGTAAATAAAGTAATTATAAATAATTTTATACCACAATTAAATTGATAACATTGTGTATTACATTCATTCTAAATACTGCCATAGCGTAGCGGGAGAGCCCCGCTTGTTACATAGAAGATTTCCGATACAAATTCCAGTCTTACAATATCCTTATCAATTGTTTTGTACGGCCTGAAATTTTTAGATAACGCCTAGTATGTTATTGTGCCAGTGCCTTCTTATTTTATAGCAAATAATTCGTAGTCTGCAATAAAAATTGTTATCAGTACTTAAAAAAAGAAAAAATCGTGTTTGACAATCCGAAAAGGTTGGTTGATTGAAAATAAAAATTAAAAAAAAATATGTTTGAGTAAAAGTGACGCTAGTTACTATTTATTTACCTTATTGAGTACAAAATAATCTAATTGAATTAAATTTTATTACAATATAATAAAAGTAAGTCAATTACATAAAAATTATATTTTGGTTTAAGTTTTTCTTTATTATATTGCTATTTTTCTATTCAGTATTTATGTTTTATCTGCATTATTTATCTTTATCCAATTTTACTCCATTAAATATTGAATTTAATGAAAAACTGGATACAGGGACGAAATATCATTTTCTACTAAATTAAATTTATTAAATACCTTAAGCTTGAATGTCCTAATCACCTATATAAGCTATAGTTAATCAAAAGAGCCAATATACCTTATAACTAAAATACTAAATTTTCTACTATTTATGAGACAAACAAGTATTATATTAGCATGTAAACTATTAAATCCTAGGAATTACAATCAATATAATTATTAATATTTTGAATAGTATAACAACTTGTTTATATTAAAATAATACGCTATTTTGTATCAATGAACATAACTAATAAAGATGTAGTATGTTTACTACGAAATAAGCGCAAAATACTACATGAATATATCTATAAACGGATGTTTGAATAATGTCGAGTATCTGAGCAACCGAGAATCGCTTGGTGCCTTTCAAGTTGGTACAGGGAATATGATAACTTTCCACCCGGAATTATGAAACGTTGAGACATAACTGCATATACTAATAATACAAACACTTTCACGTACTTTCGGAACACGTACAGCGTTTGTTGAGTTTATTCCACTAATCACCACGTGAATGCACTACATACGTCGTGTTAACCCGAGACCGACGCACTAGCGAATTGTCGAAGTAGTGCATCTCGTACTAACCGACTTCGACGAAGGCTTAAGAAGAAACCAACAAAAATACTCTCGCATTTATAGTATTAGTGAGGTGCTATCGTAGTCGTCGCGACAACACTGACCCCTATCGACCGGCCGCTCGCAGAGCATCGACGACCTGCTGTATACTAGACTCGAGATACGAAGTGAGCGCTTATTCACTTGTCCTTTGTCCTTTAATATGTGTAGGTACATGAGTGAATATTTGCCTATCGTCGAGATGTTTGCTTTAGATAGGTAAACGAATTAGGGGCTGCTCGCCGCAGCGAGTGAGCCATCGCCGCCGGGTCGGGCGAATGAGTTAGTGTAGTCGAGGCCCCGGCGCTTAAGTGACTAGGACACCATGGGGTTTCCGTCTGTTGAAGTTCGATACAATCCAGTCGATTGTTTCTAGGCTCTGGGTATCCATGAGATTTATCATGTAAAAAAAAAAGAAACGTTGGATTTACCTTTTTCCTGTTGCCTGAATTATTACATTCCCTTGTGTTATTGAGAATTTTACTTAAATTCATTCTTCATTCACGGAATATTTTATTATTCGTATTTTGATCAATGAATTTTATTCAGTCGTGTGTTTATCACACTTTTAAAACTAAATTGTAAGGGAAAATATAAAAACATAAATTATTATAAAAAACGGAATTGTCACAAATGGTTAACGACGTAGTTATAAAAGCCGATTTTAATAAAAGCCATTAAAATATTTCTAGCTTATATAAAATATAGGGAACATATCTTTTGGTTGGTGTGTTCATATATATGTGGAACAACATGGTTGCTTTGTACAACAATTACAAACAAGCGTAGTTATTACATTAAAGCCAATATAAATTACTTTAACAAAGAAATGATGTTAAAAACAATGTACAACATTTCGATGTAAGCGTGACAAACAACCGCCGCCGAATATAACCGCGGGCCTTTGGAAGTTCAACGCTTGGCATTAAGTTAAAAAAGAGTCGCCGGAAACAAAATACTTCTAAGTCCGCGAGCCACAATACGCGTAGTGTAGTGCTATGACTTAATTTTATCGACACTTAAAGTTTATAAAATGCCGTATGCTAAATGCGACTATATAAAAAAAAAAAACAGTGGCCTCCGGAAATGCCGATAGAAGTTAAAACTTGAACAATTACGTGTGTATTTTTTAATCGTCAGAAAATATTTCATTGTGCAAGAAATACTTTTAAACGAACCGTTTTTTATTCATTATTATTAAGTACTACTACAAAAATTACATTAAAACTTTCATTTGATGCGAATGAAAATTTCACAATACAATAAAACAATACGAAAAGTTCCGCCATGAATATATATTTATGTATTTCAACCCAAATTCAGCTCTCGTGTAAACGAAGCCAATATATGAAGATACTTATGTACAGAGGTTACGGTAACGGTAACAGTGTCGCGAGTTCAATGGTTTTTTCCCCATCTCAAAAACGCCTAAAAAAGTTTTCACTTCAAACAAACCAGATTTTACTGTACAATATATCAGTAATACAATAACACATAAGGGATATTATAAAACATTGAAATATTTTTTGTAATAAAATAAAGGCAATCGCATTAGGTTATGTTAGTACCTTCAGGTGCTCTAATCGCCGTACATAAATTATGGTACTTAGTATTATAAGATCTTGAGATATTTGCGTTTTATGTATTTGTAGAAGTCAAAATCTTAATCTTTTTTATAAACCAATTAAGAATTGTGTATAAAATTGGTTAAAAATATATAAAAAATTAAAGTCAAATACTCCTGAATATCCAGGTGAAGAAGAGTAAAAACCTTTTCATTGTCGCCGACACACACGAAGACACAACAACAGACACACACGCACACAAGCGCGCGTACGCGCCCACAAACGCCTCCTCTCCACAAATCCTCTAAAAATGGTCAGAAACGCTTCTTCGGGTCTTAAAATGTCAACATTCAACGAAAATCCGATTTTCAAAAATGGGACTGATAACAATGACCTTTCTTACTTTACGAGTGTTTAATTAATTTATTTCAATATTTTATTGTATTTATACATTCTATGTAATTTAATTGACTTATATATGATTATTTAAATCTTGATATTAAAAAGTTTTAGTTCAATTATTATTATTGAACATCGACTATCGATAGTAACATGCCAAACACAACACTAGAAGGCACTTTACCTTGAAATCTCCTCAAATGAAATAAATGCCTTTATACGATACTGTCCGCAAAATATTTAGAGGACACGAAAATACAATTATAATTTCATTTTGTTATACAAATAGAAGGTCATAATAAAAGTACTGAATTTAGGTTATGGTTTCATAAAACATGAAGCGTTTGTTTTGTTTAAACGATATGTTGGTCTATAACGTTTCTTATTTATTTATTATTAATTTATTTGTCTTTTATAATGCTTGTCAGACATTCAGACGAACAATCTACGCGGGAAAGTCATATTATTAATGTCAAATTTTTATCGCCTCACTACCGTGGGGCGAGTTAACCTTATGCCCACCTCCAAGCTAGTTCAGTGCGAGTTGGGAGTCGTTAGCGACTGGTGTCACCAGCGCGATAACAACGGGACCGACGGCTTAATGTGCCGTTTGCGGCACGAAGCTTAAATTTTACTTAAGACACAAACACATCGGACGTTGTACCACGGTGAAAGATGGGAAAATTAAATTCTATGACCGTTGAATTCAAAATCGAAATTTTAGAATAAGTGGACCGTTGCAGAACGGTGAATGTGTTTAAGTCATTTACAAGGTCATAACTTTAAATAGTTCCCGAAAAAAATGGCAGCAAAACACAGGCAAATAAGTGGTGATGATAATCTATTTTGGTCCCTCGATTTGTCTATGGAATACAATAAAAGGAATCAAGTACAGAGTAGGTTTCACGCAATAAAAGTAACATTCGAACGAAGCGTGTTAAATAATAACACTTTCACAATAACATCGACAACAGACGGTATCTCTAAATAATCATTGCCTTAATTGTTTTCTAAGTTCACTCCTCCTTCACGTGACGCGTCGCCGTCACATTGAATTTGAGTGATTACAGAATTTCTTCAGTCTTGTATTATTTCGTCCATTTTGCAATGAATAAGTCTGTATACAGCCTAACTTAGAGCCGGGAGAGGTGTGGGGTTCTATTTTGGTAGCGCGTGGGAGTCCTCTGCCGTATAATCGACCTGCCCGCATCTCCCCGCTTCCTCCCCTCCCACACAATCGAGGGTGCCTTCCTCCTCGGGAATAACTTTCCAAAGCGTGTGGTTGGGGTCTGGTGTGTCATGGCGGAATTAGAGAAAAAACATTCCAATTTTAAACGTCTGTCAATTTCGAAAACACCGATTTACATGTGAATTGAGATTCATTCCCAAAATGAGATTTTATTTCGTTACGAATTTCAACATTGTGTTTACTGCTTTGAGTATTGCAACGTTCTAGCTTAAAAATAGGTATATCAGCGTCCGTCTTCAGTTTCTTCCGTGGGAACATGAAACCAATTTTATTCGCCCTAGAACATTTCCGTTCCAATCTCATTCCAAACGGATTCTGATCGTAGACCACGTATGTATGTAGACCAAGATTTGTGCACCACATGTAATGAGTATCACTAAACTGAGTGTAATATTGCCCAATGTGGCGGTTGCACCACATACACAGACGATGCGTCAGCGATCGCCCGACGGGCTCAGGTTGCACACGGCACTTTCCCAGAACGCGGCTCGGGAACAAATTCATTACCTTATATGGTAAGAAACGCCGGCCGATGTTCTGAAGGAAGTTATGACGGATCGGCAGCCAATAGCAAAGCCCTCGCTCCCACCTATATGCGACACAGTGCTGGAGGCGATCCTGCCCGCCAGAGCCAGTCGAGTCGCGTCCAGTCCCGGTACCTCTCGCAGGCAGACTCTCGTTAAAGGTCGTCAGCCAGCTAATGGTCACCAGTAGTACTTAGTATTTAATTAAATGAGATAAACGTGAAATCAATAAAACCGAAATTAGAGTCAGTTATGTTACTTTATTTTAAAGTAAATGAACACGCCAACCGTTCTCACAGACTATTTTGTTTTACAAAGAAACTGTAAATATTGAATGAAAATTCAAAACAATTACCAATTATTATTTTCAACCTACATTTTCCCGATTGTATGAAAACATAGTTTCGAGGTATGGAGCTATTTAGAAAAGTGTTATACCCTCTGTTAGTGCCCCTTGTAGTGATTTCTATCCAAACTAGTAAACATTATGAATTTTTTAAATAGGATTTATAAGGGGCAAATAAGCACGCGGACCGTTGGAAAGTAGATGGTCACTGCTGTCCATAAACACCCGTATTTTAAATGAGTATACTCTCTTTTGTTGAGAGATTTTTGGATGAATTAATTATTTTGAATTATTATTCAGAATATATTTAATGTAAAACACAACGATGTTTTGGCTCTCAACACGCCGTTTATGTTTGAGCAGTTTTTAACGAAAACCTTAAATAACGAGTTTTAAGTCGTCAATTTCAATAACGATGGTTCCCGTAAGAATCTAGTTAACTTAAAAAATTGCTAAATTTGCATCACATTCAATTCTGACGGCGTTTTCGTGCCTTCACCGAAAAGAGGAATACTGACAATGTCGGGACACTTTACGTTACTGTGAAAAAACGTTGTGACGAAATTGTACCTTTCGCTATTGTAGCGATGCTTCATATCGCCGTAGGGCGGCGTTTTTATCTTACAGAATACCGGCTAAGCCCCGCTGCCTCACCTGAAATGGAAAGGGATGTTTAAATATTTACGATGTCACAACAGGTGGACTTGTGGATTGGAAGAGGATGCGTGAAAAACAACGGCGCAATACATGACAGAGACGTTTGAGAGAAATATGAAGTCTTCGATGTACTTAGACGTCTTGCTTAATTATGAATTCGTTCACGTGTATTGGCGCTTTATGGCCTTAAAGTTAAATTTCATTAACGTCGACTTTCTGCTTTTACTAACGGGATTTCTGTCGCTTTATCAGTTTCATTTGATGAATTTCTTTTAACGAATATTATACGTTTTATTAAAACTAAACATATTGTGAAACTATACTTGGCCGGTTTTTTTCTCTTTAACCCCGTTGACAATAAGAAACGAAATTATGATCAAATTTGAATTTTAATTAAGAACAACATGATGAAATAATAAAACAAAACAAAGGCGTCACCCTGGCGGAATGTTGTGAGCTCGAGTAATTGTAGGTTAATTAAATATCACGAAAGTTCTCCTCGGCTGGGAAATTGCTTACTTTCCCTCGAGAACTGCCAAAATGGAAAATTTCAGTGGGAAATAAGAAAGCGGGCGTCCGAAATTCGGAGACCTAAGTTATTGATGCGAAAAATTTGTATACAGAGAAACGTTTAGGCGAAACCGGGCAAGTGCGAGACTGCGCGTCGTTAAATGACATATTTCAGATTGAGAATTTCGAATATTAGCTCTCTACGCCGGCCTGATCCGAGATGCGATCATCTATCTGAACTATGGAGAATGCTGGAGGTGTTCAGCAGTGAAGTGGAAAAAACCGTGCCATGATTATTGTTCAGGGTAGCGTAAAAATTTAGACGATTTTTCTTGAGAGTCCCTCGAAACGGTTGACCTTGCAGGATATCCCTAAAACTTCCCGTTATGATTTTTACTGCTAATTTTTTGCCCCTTAATTTCAAAAATACAGTTATATCAAAGCTTAAAACTTATCTTTTAGCTTTTCAAGCTTAAAAATCCGACAAAACTGTTGACCTTATAGAGAACTCATGAAACTTTTTGCTACTTTCAAGTTCAAAATCTTCAAAAATATACCTAGTAATAAATTGTTGAGTTTAAGAGCAAAAGATCAGTTTTTGTCCTTTTTTAAGCACAAAATTATAATTTTCATACATTCGAGTTCAATTGTCTAGATTTATTTAGTGAAAAGCTATTTTTTTAATTTTGGAACTATGATATTTTTGATCTGCTTTGCGGCACCCAACGCATTTTTTTAGCAAAGAAAGTTGAGCAATACCAAACATCAACCCAATAAAAACCTTACAAGTTATTTTGAGCATTATTTTTCATATTATTTGTCGACCAAACCAACCGATTTTGATGAAATTTGCAACGATCGATATTGCTTTTTGAGCAGAACAGCTGGTTAGATTTGGAACTTATCGTTGGAGTAGTTTAAGAAATAGACTAAAAAATATTATGCAGTCAAAACTCAATTGGTTGAAAATTTTGAAGCTTTCTTAAAAAAAAACTTTGTTGTAAATTTTCTAACTGCAATATCTCTTGAACACATCGTTCCATTTTCATTCACTTGGTGGACTTTGACGCAATTTTTTGTGTACAAAAATTTTTGTAATGAGTCAAAAATCGATTGGACAGAAATTTTCCAAGTGGTTTCAAAAAATGTACATTTTTTAAATTTTTAATTTTTGAAAATAGTCGAATCGGCTAGACCAATTGACTTCAAAATTTAATCAGATCTAAATCTCAATGGACCCTTTCGAACGTCCTGTCGCTTGTATCAATCGGTTGATGTGTTCTTGAGATAAAAAATACTTATATACACACACGCACATGCGGACGTTCCTTCTGAAATTAGTCGGGACAGTTTCCTGGGACCTCAAAATGTGGAGATACGATTATATTTCGATTTTTCAAACTCAAACCCAGACCAAGCATTTTCCTATTTTTTTGAAAATTTTCAATTTTCACAGCGGGAAGTTATAAACCTATTAAATATGAAAAGTACTTAATACATTTTCTGTCTTTTTATAGGTGAAAACACAGTATTGGTTTTTGTTTTCGTTTTAAGTTGCTGAATATCTCTTTTAAAAATAAACATGTTGAAATCAAGTTTTGCGATGAAAAGCCTTGAGTTAGATTTTCTGAAAATTTATTATACATCCGCAACGTATAATTTGAGAAATTTTAAAGATAATTTAAATATGCTTCGTTCAAATAATTTCTATACATACAAACCGATGCATTTCAAAATCTGATTATCTTTGTATTTAATAAAACGGCGTCGAACGCATTAAACCTGGTCGAAATCGGATTATTTCTTAGACACATACCGTAAATGAACGAATTAAAAAAAGGGTATATAAGAAATAACCATTAAATGTTTTGTTCGTTTGAATTGTAA
Organism: Eumeta japonica; assembly: GCA_005406025.1. NCBI lineage: Eukaryota > Metazoa > Arthropoda > Insecta > Lepidoptera > Psychidae > Eumeta > Eumeta japonica. The sequence goes on along the minus strand of BGZK01000311.1, from coordinate 33,693 downwards.
AATTTCGTCTTTATTGTGCGTAAAGACTCCGTCACAGGTTATGAGTTTCATTTAAATTGATCAATTTGGTTAGATGTCGTTGATGGTAATTTATCAATAGGCATTTTTCTTAGATTTTTCGATGAACCGAATTTTAAAATATGAATATTTTTACCCTTACCCTTTAATCCTTTACCCTTACTATCTTTTGAGGTAGACTTATATCGTTTCAATTACTTTATTGTTATATTTAATATAGTTATAAATATTTCATTAGAAACTTAATTATCTATAATTGGCTGTGACGTTAGTGACGTTAATAAAAAACTCATATTTTGTGTTAATGTTTCATTTTATAACTCAAAACAAAATATGGGATTTTCAAGTTTTTATAAACAAAAAGTGTTTTTGAAACACTTTTTGTTTACATTTTATTATTTTTCGATACTTTGTGCTGCAACAGCTTAACTTATTCATGTAATTGAATAAGCTTCGAGCGCATTTACTGAACCGTTCATGAATTTGTTCATGAGCAGACGATCCTAACTGTTGCTTCAAATAATAGTTAAACTTCTATATTATTCACAACATTGAAAGCTTAAAGTTCGAAATTGATGGTTTTTATTATATCGAGAAATTCTTTGAGGAGCAAATTTTGACTGCAGCATCATATAATGATCAAAATTATGGACTTATCATAAACGTTTAGTTACAAATCGATGCCGTTATCTGTTTCGGAGTTCTCTGATAAGCAGAGGATATTCGCTACTACATTCATTTGAAATAGTGTCTGTTTTTCAAAATCGTACGGTACGTACGTACAACTTTTAAGTCAACGCTATCAACTATTTATAAAACCACTTGTGTGAGAACGTCTTCGGCTAAATCGCCAGGTAACAGTTAAAATTAGTCTCGTTGTCAAATATAAACCTTTATAAGTACATTACCGATGCTATAACCTGTTAAGGTATTCTTCGGTGATCAATAGAGTTCAGCTTTAGACAGGTTTTGATCGATAACAAACGTTTGTTATCGAAATTGAACACTATACAAAATTTTCAGTCGATGCTATTTCTCTTTTAAGGATTTTTTCGTGAGAGGCGAGTACTGGATCCGATATAACGACAAATTTACAATATTTATGATTTATTCTCGGATAAACATGTTTAAGCTAAATAACAGTTTGATTAAACAACGCAAAACGACTTAAAATTGATATGCAATATTTAAATTTAACACACGTGTGATCGAAGGTTAGGCAAGGGTGGTCCTAATAATTCTTGAATATGGTGGCATATTAAATAAAGTGCAAATTTTAAATTCGATTACATGAAGACTTTACGGGAAACCATTGATAAATGTCAGACAAGCTAGGGAAATGAGTAAAGATCGTATATGTCGTGTGGAAACCTGCGGTTTCTACCTACCCTTGTGGGAATCAGGGAAGAGTTTGTAATTAAATAAAATAAAAAAAAGATCTTAAAAATATCAATTTATCTATTTACAACATATGGTCTTTTTAATTTTAAGTGAAACTTATACGCTGATTAAATAGGATAAGAAAGAAATTACTGTAAACTGATCTTCGATATTCGATGCTTAAAACTATATGCATATAATACTGGCAACCATAATTAAGTAACATAATTAATTTTAAGTGGGTATATCCAAATTCCAGAATGTTCCATTTCTACGTTCAGCCAATTACCACGTTTTATATAACATGCCGTGTAAAGCCGGGCTCGGCCCGCGCCGGGTTCTCGGCTTATAAATTTGACCTCATCAAAGTTTTGAATATTTCAAAAGAGTTAATGGAAAGCGGCCGCAACAAAACCTCAAAAAGAGGCAGTTGTTTCGGTCGTTATAAATAAACGCACTCCACTGCATGTTCTTTAACTAAATTAGTCGCGTTTAATTAAGAATCGAATTAACGAGGCGATTCGACCACGTTAGTTTTTTAATATTTATAATGTTGATATTTTTCAGGGATTAAAAATTGATGTGTCGCATTTTAACCGCTGATGTGGTTGCAGCAACCTATTCGATTACGCGAATTTGAAATAGAATACACGTCCTTCTACCGCCATTTTAAACTGTAGATAATCATAAACACTCTCATCGCCTTGGCGTGTAAACTCGACTAAATATCACCTAAGGATAATAATGTAATATTATAATTATACTGCGCGCGCACCGAAGATTCTATATTAATAGTGGTTTGCGCGGAGTGTCATTAATGGAAGGCGTTAAGGGTATTAAGCGATTACAGCGATAGGACGCGACGCTCTGTTTATCATTGTATGTATTTAGTAGAGTGTTACGTCGATAGGTAGGCAACAGGAGTTGATTTTTTTTTAATCGACTTCATTAAAATGGAATTAGGATATAAATGTATTCCTCAGGGGATATTCAATTTACATCAGTATTTTGAAGGTGTCAAGTATAAAAGAAACGTGACCCTCGTTTGAATTATAGCAAAGCGTAAACTTGAACATCCTTTATAAGCCGTGTATCAAATTTCATGAAATTTAAAGCCGCCAGACGGTACTGATTCGTGAAATCAAGGAAGCAAAAATAGCACATTGGATGCGCATTTCTGGCTAACCCATTAAAGAAATATGGAAGAAATGAACTGTTATATTATTGCTTGAAAGCGCAAGCAAGCAACTTTTCATAAAGTACTATGTAATTAAAAAATCTATTATACTTTGAAATTGACTAAGATAAATGCAGTATACGTAGTGTCTTTAGAAACATAACAGTCAGCGCAGCTTCTACCGGCGCAGTCAACTCAATCAACAACAGAAACTCGATTGTATTCAGTACTTTATTATGGCCAAAATTATGCATTGTGTCTTTTCGATTTAATATATTAATTCGTTAATTATTGAGTGTAATTAAACGAAAAAAAAATGCAGTAAAATAATCTTGATTCCTTAACATTGTAAATTAATTAAGATAAATTAATGTCACAACCACGTGAACTGACTGTACAGTATTTCTGAGGAATGATGTAAAAATATACATATTAATTAAAGTATATTTATTAACTTAACAAGGAAAATTTGATACACGCATTTAGTAATATAAAGTCAATTTTAATGGAATCCAAAGTTATTGTAAATATATGTATTTATTATAACGATTACACCGTACTCACAATTACATGTTAATTTTGATCATATTCACAAATCAATGATCCCTCCATTTTTTGAAAAATAATTTTATTACTTACAAATGTTCAAAAATATTAATTAAAGAAAAAATATGTGGAAGGCGAAAATTCACGCTGTCAGTCGACCATATTGGTCTGGAAGATTGGCAACTTCTATCGATAGCAATTATAAGTGTAACAAGAAAAATTTCTTACGCAAGTGTTATTGATATATTCTTTAAAATATTTCATTAATTATCTTTATCAGTAATTTATTTATTAAGCATTAAGTTATCATTTAACGAACAGTTTATCTTTTTTTTCGAACAATTCTCTTCCGAATAGTTCCCAACACTATAGCAACATTGGACACTCACAAATTTCTACAATTCATTTATTCCTCTAAAATTTAACGTCTTAACCGAACTGATAAATGAGCTTTCCGAAGCGTAAATACCTTTGACCTGTAAAGGCCTCCTCTGTAAATTAACATAATATAAAAGTTGTTTCGTACTCTTTGGCAATTAAGGCGAAGTTGCCCCTTCAAACTTACGATGTTTCGTGAACATTACGGAGATTTTCATAACTTAAGCGATATTTGCTCGACCTTTAGCGCCTGTTATTGTGGACGATAAGAATTTACGGTCGGCGTCGACAATAAGCTCAGCACCGAATTGTCGGCATAAACTTGCCCTTTTGAGGGTCCGTCATATAAATTTCCATTCGTGATTGCATTATACAAAGATACGAAATTGATGCAAAATTAAATAGAGTTCCCTCATCGAGATTTATGAGGACGAAGTGAGATGCTGTTTCGTGAAGTCGTGACATTTAAATAATTGCAGGCAGCAGCTGCGCGAATATCACGCGAATATCACTTTATGAAATATTGTGGTCAATTTTAATGAATAATGTTGCGATTCGAGTCATTCAATGAAAGAAGTTTTCATAACAATTAATTTCGTAGTTTCTCAGGTTCGGTAATAATTCATTTTTTTTTTACACTAAACTGACAGACACTGGATTTGGTCTTACGTATAAAATTATATGTTTAAATTACTACCAATAATATCAATTTATGATTCGAACACTGAAAAATAAATCTAAGTAATTAAAATTATAATATGAAATACATTTATTAACATAACACTTAAGTGAAACTAAAATATAATATTATTATTAGAAAGTAATCCCATTAAGATTGTGGCGTTAATTACAGCAATTTTCGTAATATATAAATGCACCGGACATCATCTTTGTACCAAGTAGATTAACTAAAGGAACACCGTAAATGTGTTACATTTTTTGTTAGATATGTGTTTCGATGTGGCCATAAAAAGAGATATATGTTACAGTGATTCTATCTCTTATTAGTAAAATTGTTTTTTTTTTTGTTCCGTCCGTCCATCCCTACGGCGGCGTCACTTTTAATATTTCTACCAGCCCGTTTTGTGTTGATAACACGACAATCAATATTTTTTGAGTTACTAATAATTTTGTAAATATGACAAATAACAGAATAAATAATCCGAATTCAACTCATGTTTATCTATGGAAAATAATTGTACAATTTTTTGGGTAATTCTATGTCTTACGAGCGATTCTCGCAATAACTAATTGCATTACAAGACAAACACACAACCGATCGTTACGGAATGTAGTTTATCTCTAACATTAGTTAGGTAGACTAAACGAAGGTCACCTTAAATGTCTTCTATAACATATATCTCGATGCAACAATAGCGACTAATCCCGCGCGCAACAACTTAATCGGCAGTGTCGGTCTTAACATGCCATATTATCCACCAGTAATAAGTTGACATATATGTTGAAGACATTTGAGGCTGTGTATGTAAGTCGCACATTAAGCCAGCACATTTAAGATAATTAATAAATATTAAAAAATTAATAAACTCAGTCTATGTCAAGTCATAGACGCTAATTTATATTATTAGTGCTAAAACTTTGAAACATGAAGCTCATCCTAGGCATATTGTCAATTTGGTTTCAAAGGGTTTCTATATACATAGAAGTGGAAGTCGCTCCTAGCACCGCAACTCCACGTCGGGCTCCGTTTGATCGGCGACAAGATAATTACGCGTTATATCTGAGGGAGGTCCGATGCGACTTGTGAACCCACGCGTTTTAAGGACAAAAGGTCTATTTCGTAAATTCATATTTTGCTGTTTCCGAGTAATATTATACTGCAAAGGGTATTAATAAAGATTTATCTTGTATTAGAAAATCTCAAACATTATTAGTATCGCGTCGACGACATTTAATAATAAAGTTTATTACATTGCGCTAGTATTTATTACATTACATTTACACACATGCAGACACACATGTCTGTATGTGTGTGAATGTACTGTATGTTGTATAACTTGTAAGGCGAAGGGTGTGGACTGTTAAGAATTTATTCCTGTAATATAAAAATTTTTGCGAAACGAGGTTCTTGTTACGTATTATACATTTACTATTTTCAATAAATAAATGCTGATACAATTCTACAGAATAAGTTCATTTCATTTACTTATTCATACGTGTCACAAACATTGTCCATTATAAAAACTAGACTAAAATTAAAATCAGAATTTATTGCGTTGAGTCGCGATTATTTTTGTGAGTATTCATTATTTTTATGTTCAATTTTAGATTAAGTTGGAATTGAATTAATAAAAGAAGAAATAAGTATTTCATTATACCTACCTATATAAAAAAAAAACAATACGGATTGCGCTTCAGGAGCGTGAAATAAAAATAATACAAACATATTAGGACTAGGTGGGTGTTAGTTTAAAAAAAAATTAATAAATATTATATTGACTTCCTAGACGATTTTCCTTTTCTTATTATTTATATTTAAACCGAGTTTATTATTTATAGGATTCTTTTGGCCATCATCAGCCCACAGCAGCCTAGTGTTATATTCACGTAATATTTAATAGCAGATTTTACACGGTAAATATCCATTATCTAACGAAAATCATCAAAACGAAATAAATACTCTATCCTTATATTTCGTGGACAGAGGGCAACTTGCGCTTAGTTTAATCGAGACATAAGGCTTTCCGAATCCACACAAAGCTTCCATTTTTAGTACAAAAAGAATATTGTTGAGAACAAAAAAGGGAGGGTACAAACGAAACAAAAGCTTCCCTTGCTTTGACTACCGGAAGAGCTTTGACGATTCGTCACAATCAGGTAAAAGGTCTAAATAATGTACAATAAAAGTTTCACGTGGAAAAAGACAAGGAAGGAAGTACATTTTTTCTTATGAAACAAAAGAAATTTAACGTGATGGAACATTCAAGTGAACGAGAAAATCGTAGTTTTCTCGAATAAAACAACAGTCACTATCTACAATTTCATTCGGGCACATAATTCTTAATAAAATAGAGGGTGATTGAATTGAATCACTTTCTCAATCGGATCATATTATAACTATAATGACACTTTCATCTTAAACGATTCCAAGTAAGGCATTTAGCACCTAGAAGTAAAACAACATTTAACATTCACGTATTAAACAAGTATACGAATGATATATGAATTATCGAGGTTTAAGTTATTACCGCTACTACAAAATTGTTATTTCAGATAATAAAATACTTGTTAAATAATTATAATGTTCGTTAAGAACAAAGACGTAAATAACATGTGTTCTTACCTTTCTTTCATGTGCATTTTTTAAGACTGTTTTTCATGAAAATCAGTTTATAAGATAGTAATTTGCGACGCTTGTCGGTCTCGATCACGCTAGCGGCCGGGCCGTGCCGGACACTCGTAAATGTCACAAATCGAGTGCAACCTTTGTCAAACGAAGCCTTCGGAATCCGGATGCGGGACAGAGCAAAACACGAACACGGTCCGACGCAAGCGCCCCGAGTCCATCTATAGAAAATGTATTTTATCGTTATGCAGTAAAGTCGATTTTGTATTTAGTCATGTGACAAACAAGATCTATAGAAAAAGCGAACATCTATGAATGTCAAGGGCGCCGCGGGCCTACGCAGAGGCTAATTTAATGCCGCGGTTACGCTGACGGACGCGGCGTTTACAGACGACATTAGGTTAGGAGACGAGCGGGCAGAGAGGGCTTGTGCACGGTTCATGAGATCTTATTACAAAAAGATGAAATACGATAACAAAGTAAATATATTAAAGTGATTACAAACGCCGGCTAATAAATATATAAAAAAAAATAATTTTCGAATGTCAGTCGAAATTATTGATGGAGTTTGTTGATTACAAAATTACTGCATTTCAATCATCCGTTTACATATAATCGATTATTTGTATATTTTGTGTTGTTTACTAATACATATTTATTGATACATAGACTTTATATGATAGATATGGTTAAGAACACACTTTTTCTAGACATTCAATTTGCTTTAAGATTATCACATCTTGGTTTAAATAATTTTCTTTTAGTACTTAAAAATTTTAAGGTACGACCACAATTACAGTATCAGATTTAAAATCTAAGTTTGGTTTTGTAGCGGTGACGCTATAGAATTCTCTGAATTGTCTTATTATTTTGGTATACGGATAAATTAGGTTTTTTCCAATTCAAAAGTGGACCCGTTCGTTTTATACACGGCGAAAATCAAAACGACGAGCAACGATTTGCCATTAAAGGAAAATCGTTGCTCGTCGCTGTTGTATCCCCTTCCGGGATAAGCTAATTATATCTTGGAAATTACGCGATCGAGGGCACTCGATTCATCCGCACAATCGTTCATTTGAATGGTCCAATTTGCTTATGCGCCGAGTGACTTAGCGGGACGCCGACGGAATTATTGTAAATAAAAACGACATCATTTTATGAAATACTTTGTATAAATATGAATACGTAATTGATTTCGATTTTAAAGTCTTATTAATTTAATTAATTATTTTTTGTTGTATCAATATTTATTAGTGACAAAAAGCAATATTTTATGAATTGAATATAGAGACAGTTTGCTTAAGTCTATAGTTTGTAAAATTTAGATAAAAATTGCAATGAATTGTAATAAACTTGAATAAGGTATTAACCGAACTATATATTCGAATATAATCTATATGTTCTGCGAATGCCGCGCAAGCAGCATATATGAATATCCTCAAGGAAGTGTGAAATAGCCAAGTGGTAGATTTAATACATTAGTCAAAGGAGCAAATCAATCTTAGTTATGGCTCGGCACAGGGCAACGATAGTGTGATGTATAGACAATAAGGCACACCGAAGGCGCCGAGGGGCGTTGTGCAACTCAGTCCAACGAATGCAACTACGTGACGTTCTCGGAGTTCGTGCCCTAGTTTGAATAAAATGAAATACAAGAGGTGTCGCGGGACACCTGGTTTAGACGAAGTTCCTTTCGCTATATATTACGTACTTAAATAACAGGCAGAATGAAATAAATTAGCAATTGAAAGTATTTACATGAAAACTACAAAAATAATTAAATGAAGGAAAGGTAAGAAGAATATAATTAATATTTCTTTTTAATAATGGAAGTTAAAGTTTTATTATTAATTATTTTTTAAAAATCAAAGAATTTTATTTAAGATTTTGGAAAAATATTCATGTATTAAAGATTATTATTATTAGACATAAAATAATGAATTATTAATAATAAAAAAAATAAATAACAGACACAATTACCAAACGCCTAGCCAAACCATTTCCCAAATTGTTACAGGTAAGCGTTCAACAACGCCGATTTGTAAATATTTTAAATTTGAAAATAAATGTATAATAATGACATAATAATTAATATACGATATCGTTATATCTCGGTTAAGTAATTCAACGGAATTAGATTTGTTTCAAAATTATATATAAAATATACACCCTAAAATTCAATTTAAACTCGAAAATAAACAAATAATTCATAAAATTTTTGGGATTCAAATATAATTACTATAAATGTGAATTTAAAATATACAGGAAACCCGCTTAGACAAATACTACAATACCTATTTCCTCTCGTCATCCATGGTAACACACATGGACGGCATACAAATCTGTGATCGGTTATTCAATAGGTATACCCCTTAATTATCGTAACTACACACTACAATTAAAGATTATTTACAATATAGCACAATCAAATGTACATAATAAAAAATGGACTCGTTAATAAAAAGCAAAAAAGTATTACAAAGAACGGTATTTATCCAACATAAAATGAAGATCAAAAAAAAATTACGTAGCTAGCTTTACAATATTATGGTACAATTTCGGATAGTGTTTCAAAAATTATAAAGAAAAACATAATATTTATACAGCCTCGCATATAGTTCAAAGTGGATGTTCTTTTGAAACGAGATACAAAGAACATCTTTCAGCTTTTAAAAACAATAAGCTTGACAGAACTCATTTCGCCAAATAATTGATAGAAACCGGTAATAAACTCAGTAATAATTACAACACATGTGTAAGAAGGGGTTATGTTTAAATGTTTTGGATTTTTTAAAATTTTGTAACATAAAAATAATAATATGCCCAACAACCAAATTAATATTTATAAATTGGCGGTATCTAATACCGCCAATTTATAAATATTAATTCGCTTGATTGTAATAATTTGAGCAATGATTTGGTGACACTTAGTTTATGACAATTGATAAGCATTTATATTGATGAGGTCTGGGTCTGTTGGTGGAGGGGCATCTGTCGAAGGAGAGCAATGGAGGGAAGAATGGGCCACCGAAACTGTCGTTCATTGGACGAAAAGCACCAGTGAACACATCTACTTCACGCCTGCATTCTGTGAGAATGAATACTTTTTTTATCACATGTATCAATTGACCATTTATCTATAGTGAATTAAATCTCTCTGAGAAATGCTGCTTGCCTAAAATGTCTCCAAGTGTAACCGATGCACTAATAATATAACTGGAACATAATTATTCCAAAAACAGAACGCGTCGTACATTATTTTAGTTGTCAGCCTGGTTACTCATCTCAAGTCAAATGGTTTTCCAGTGGTTAAAACGTGTCTAGAAACGGTGACGGCTACATTCTAAAAGTTTTTGAATAATCATCACCGATCGCACAATCGTGTGCTGTAAGGTAACAGATTATTGTGTCAACAGTAATGCGCGTGTTAGAACAATAGCACGACTTAAACAATGATCGACATATAGAGTAACGTCTGCGACAGACTAGCAATTCTACAATTCACTGGAAAAGGTGAAATTTGAAGCACCGTATTGTATCTATTTACGTCTGTCATCTGAGTATTCTTAAAAATAGATAACGTATCTATGTGTATACAAAATAAATCGCACATACCAATATCTAGCTATTATTCAGTACCCTTAACAATTTTTATATAAAATAACAATATTTACTATGCGGTTTTATTCAATTTTAATGATAGGGAATATTCATAAAACACGTGGTTCCTTTTGGCCCTCTTAAGATGCTTCCCAGCGAGGTCAAGGAAGAGCACTCAGCTTTTTTTTGTAATTAAAAGTGATTGTTTTGTTAATTTTCTTATCAAAATGCATAAAACTAACAATTTTATCTATAGATATTTTGTAAGTTCTAGTCTACACGTTGTGACTAAGTTCGAATTGAACTTTCTATTCCAAATAAAAATTGAATTAAAATTGTAGTAAAAAACATTAAACATTATTACATGATCAATATACAGTTTTTCGAAACAATTTTAACAAAATTTGTTCCCGTTCAATTTCTTTTTAAAACGCGTCGTTTCAGAAAAGGCATGCAGAAACAGTCTGGTTATCTATTTATTCGTTTCATTCAAAAGTAGGTAATAAATAATTGTTTTCATTAGAAATAATACAAACGTGTTTCTATTGTTTCGTGCTAAAATCGTCTTTAGCATAGACACATATGTTTTTAATTTAAATTAAAAAAAAATATATATATGGAAAAATTTCTGCCCGCGGGGAGAAACTTGCACTGATTGGCTCGGGGCATGTGCGGCGTTGATGGAGAAAAATGTCGACAAAGGATCTCGGCGGAGCGGAAAATAGCCGCGGATGACCGTTTATGGCCTCCCAAGCGTTTAGGTAGAAAATTAAGGTGCGAATTTGAATTAAGAGTAAATGACTGCTGCATTTTAAACTATCAAAATTACGGTTAAACAATTCTCTCATGCTTATTTTAGGTATAGAACTAGATCATATTACTGCCCTAAAGATGGTTCATACATGGACAAGAACATCTTGTACTCTATTTCAGTTTGAAGGACATTTGCAGCTGCATAAATTACGTCTTATTGAATTATTTTTGATGTACATAGACATCAGTTAATATAATACGAAAGAGTATATTAATATGGAACAGCAGGGTATTCGAGAGTTTGTTACAGCAGAGACCACCAGGACTATAAACGTACTTCCAGTTTGCTCGATCCGTAATGAGTAACCATTGAAGACTAGGTCACTTTGATATTTCTACCTTACTAAAATGCATATATGCATTAAATTATAGCAAACAATAATGCATATCAATTTTAAACGAATTGTAAAAAAAAAAATTAAAATCATTGCAAATTTATTATGTATTCTTTTCTTAAATCCCGTTTCATGGACGGAAATAATGTAAGTATAGTTCTTGTACAAAATGAGAAGAAAACTCAAGATAAGTAGTAATATTTCCGAATAATCAGCAACCCCTGTATAATGTTTATTTCTATTTGCAAATAAGAAAATTAAATTTTCCTGTACTCGTGACCCAAAATGTTACAAATCACTATCATTTGTCTTAATGCTATGAATACAACTCCTTGGTAGGGCGTGTGCGATGTTCAAATTGATAATGTTCATTGTTCTGCAACTCTATTATTGCCAAAATAATTGGCACACAATCGATTATTCTTTTTTTGAAGTGAAACTTCTGTAGAATCGTTATGATTTGAAATTCAATGGAAGAAAAATTCGTCACGATAGAAACAAACGCATAAATATATTGATTGAGCCGGCTAATGAGAAATGGAAAATGAGACGGAATACATTCGTAGCCTCCCCACTCTTATCTACTAAGCATTGTACTTTTATGTGCGCCTGTACATTGCCGAACTAAAGCGAAAGAGCATGCGTCGATGTGTATCTATATTGCACACTGTCTAATGCTTGCTCTTATCCGAGCCTTTTACGTGTGTTAGTACATGCGTGTAGGTCTACACAATGCGAAGCCTTGGGAGAAGACATCGTATAGTGAGTATAGTATAGCAGGTATATCTATATTACACTTGATTATTTTCTAATGTTTCTAATTCTTTATTAAGTATGTCAATAAATTTCATTCTTATTTCTTACTACTCCTAGAACACACTAACTATTAAACTTAGTAAAAATATTATAAAAAAATAAACTTTAATCATCTAGTCCTTATCATAGTTCTGACATTCTATATTCATCTCATTTTCTCTTAGGTTATAATACTTTTCTGAAATTTCACTACTATCGTGTGTGCATTGTACACACCCAATTTTTTTTAGTTACTATCTATTTTTAATAATAAGATAAATGTGAAATTTGATATTTTATTTTTTTTTGTTGAAACTGCTGAACAGACTGTAATGAAATTGTGTTGATGATGTCCTGCGAGGAGACTGGGGTCGGTTTCGAGAGTGGTTTCGGGATTGCAGCCAAAAGCGGGACCAGAATCGCAACCACCAATATATGGAACTGGAATGGAAATCGAAATTAGGATCGTTATCAGAACGAGGACTGAAAGCGAGATTAATCGATGTAAAGGATGTCCACGCAGGTGAAGCCACGGGCTAAAGTTAGTGATGCTACATATAAACCGACAATATTAATATAACGTATTATTTACAATATAAAAAACAAAATAATAATCGGTGACAAAGCTTCCGTGAGGAGAAATGGTCGTACGTCCAATTATATTATTTTTCTGAACATAGGGCAATGTCGTTGCTATTGCTTATAAAGATTATGTAAATTCCCTTTTCCCTTATGTAATATGTACAGTGATGTTCATTTCACGCTAGAATTGTAGTTTGGTAGGTGTTAGAATATCAACGCGAAACATTATGATGTAATAAATATAATTTAAGCATTATATCGCAAAAATATTACGTTAAACACGGTTTCAGATTTATTTAATAATATTCGCCTTGCCGAGAAACTTTAAATAAGATATGATCAATTAATTATGAAGTAGTTAGAATTCGAAATAATCGTTTATTACTTATGAATGCTTGAAAGTTCTAGGTTTTTGTTGTGAGTTTGTCATTAGTAATAAAACAGCTTAACAAATTATAAAATCAAAATTATACCAATTAGGAATAAAAGAAAACTACTGTAGATTCACAGAACTATGAAGTAATTTGAGTAATATTGGGGAGTTATGAAAAAAAAGAAAGTTGAACTCAGACACAAAGGGTTCCGTATGACCAATATTTAATATTAGTTTAGTAAAAAATAAAATATAGTGCTCATAAATAGTATAGTCCGACTTATATTTAGACGATTTTTGTTGTTTGTCGTTTTACTTAAAAGTATGCATTATAGTTGGACTAGTTAGACATTTGTGATTATTGCCATTTTTAAGATTGAGCAAAAAATGCTGACAAAGAAACACGTTTCTTGCATGAAGAGTATGGAAAAATGTTGACAGACGTACGGACAAACAGATGAACGAAAGACAGCATAGCCTCAGAAATAGGGTTCCGTTGACACCCATCGACTTCGCAACTCTAAAACGCGAATTTCACTAAATAGCATTATTTACGCTTTTCTTAATCAAAGCACAGTGTATCATCGCAATTTTAAAACGAAGACTGCGCCTCTCTTTCCAGCGGGAAGCATAAAAGCATACATACAGACAAAGTTACGGTCTGACGCAGCGCGGCACATCGTAAGACAACTCCGTCACGTACGTACGTTACCAGCGGCCGTTTCGCGCCGAGAGCATTCGAGTGGGGCGAGCGCAAAGCTCGTTGGGAAACCGCCGGCCTCGCGCCCACGCCCCGCGCAAAAAACAACCGGACCGGCGATAAATTTCAGGTTGCGCCACCGATTTAGAGCAACGATATATGAGAGAGGTCTTAACGGGGTTATGCGATATGCCTTTCACAAAAAAAAAAGAAGTCCATCGAATGTCGATACCTAAAAGTGCGAACACTTGAAAACCTAGCGCTTTTAATTGTTTTTGCACTTCTAGAATAATATAGATTTACCGTTTCCATCTGTAAAAAAAAAACGGTATATTTACGAATGCTGTAAATGCAACGGAGCGTTCTGCAATATATTAGGTGCATTTGATTGCATTGATCACAAACCCTAATTTCATTATAGCGTAAACAGTGATGCATACAAACCATATTTATTTAGTAACAGAATATAAGAAATTAACATCAATGAAGTGTTGTAAAAATAGAAGTTTCTCAAGAAGCGATTGTGGGTATTTCTCTGTTCTTAGTATATAAATGATTTACTGTAATTGGTAAAAAAAAAATAGATCACACAGTATTATTTGTTGACCATCCATAGAATGTAATTAAAATAAACGAAATTCACTATAATAAATTCCTTTCTCTTAGAGGACTTGAATTATTTCGACGCCAATAATTTATTGCTAATTTTAAATAAAACAAAATGTTTAAAGTTTACTTTCAACGACCGATAAGTTGAACATCAATTTAAAATTAACTGGACATGGTGTACTAAATTTACTAAGTGAAATTGTGTTTCAACATTAACTTAAACACAAATTTATAGTGAAATCTACGTTCTACGAATGACAGCAGTAAAATAAGCTCTGTACTTTTTATAATCAGGCAAATAAAACGACTAACCGATGTGGCAACAGCGAGATTGGTTTATTTTAGCTTCTTTTGCATCGGGGGAAAACCGCTGATTTTCAATATTCCTTTTACAGAACGGGCAATTTGTGCTATTTCTAAGTTAAAATCTAAACATAGCCCACGAATTTACGTCAAGGAAAAAAAAACGTTTTTACTGTACATTTATAGTGCACTTACAGTTTACGAAAATATTATATGTACTAGCTTCCGCCCGAAATAAAAGAAAATGAATTCCTCCATTTTGTATATCCCTCGATCGCGCTCCCAATCATGACGCCTGTCGCTATCTCGTGCTCGATTCTGATCCCGACTCCGTTCTCGATCTCGACCACGGTCCCGCTTTTAATTCCGAATCCAGTCCGATTTAAGTAGATTCAGATAATGGTTCCGCTCTGAAATCCATTTCTGAATAGCTTTCCGTTCCAGTGCCGGTGATGCTATTTCTAGTCCCGCACTCGATATGGACCTTGGTCTCATTTTCGATTTCGTTTCCTTCCGTTCTCGAATCTCGATTCTGCTACTCGTTTTGCTTACGATTTAAATTCCACTACTCTCTAAGTAAATGGAGGTAAATAAATAAAGTCTTAAATTTTAACGAGAGTGCTTAAGCGACCTGTTTTGAATAAAAATGTTTTTTTTTTCCTTTCTAAAGGCTAAGGCTTTAGATAGGTTTCAAGGTGCTTCGATACCGTCCGTCGTGCAAGTCTAGGCAATTGATTTACGTAGACGAAAATATATAGGATTTCAGATGTATTAAAACTCAATTAGCTTTCAAACGTTTTTAGGAAAGGCATGACACTTTCTGTTACCAATTAATTACAAAAAGGTGTAGGATTATTTTGTTAGTACACATTTCTAGAATCTGTAGTGACCTGCATGGTGAAAGACAATACGCGTCACTAAATTTTCCTGTATATGTGAAACATTTTTGAAACATTGGGCATTTCATTTGGTATTAGTCCAAAACGTAGTGTTCATTTGAGTCCCTTTTCATTTTATGTAGTGTATTTATATTATCTATAAAAAAGGGTCAAATTTTAAGCACTCGAAACTGACGAGCTTGCATGAAAAGATTGATGGGTGTCGGTGAAGCAAGGGGGATATGCAAAGATCGTACCATGTGGAAATCTATAGTATTCTTTCTACCCTTCTGGGAAATAAGCGTGAGTATATACTACGCATCACAGCATATGTGCAAAAAAAAGTTTTCTTTAACGAAGTTCGTTAATCTATTGCAATATAAATGAAATTTAATTTAATAGATAGCGCTATTTATTTTCGACTATCATTCCGTAAACTATCGACAGTCGATGCAAAGTATCGTTGAAATCTTATCAAGGTCATGTTATTCGAATTGTACCGGTAAGAGCGGAAGAATTTTATTGCGGCCTAATGATATCATTTATGGACGCGAATTTGTTAGAATAAAACTCTGAATTGACACATTTCATTTCAGAAATATAAAAAACGAAATGTATTTTTTAAATGTCAAATATTGTTCTATTATACCACAAATCCAGTAAACGTGGCATACATCAGGTCGTTCAACCCGGACCTGTGCAGTCAAGTGAGACCTTGGAAGCTGTTCCAAGAAGGCAATCACTATATAGCTCTACGACATATAAATGTTCTAGAAATGACATTCTATATATTTCATTAAGATAATAATATCATTTGGTGGCCAGATACTATATTTGTATATTAGCACCGATCGTGCGCAGCTTAACATATACGAATAATACACATGGACCGGTTAGAGGATTTATTATTTATTTACAAAAAAATTTCGAACGCAATCTTCGCTTTATTTGTTTTAATTCTCATAATGAACAATTAAACTATTTTTTTACATAACACCATTCTGAAAAAAAACAGGAAGTGTATTATGAAAATTACATTGCGATAAATTGATGGAAGAAAAACTACAATTTAATACTTCATATTATAATGGTGTCTGCAGAAATAAGTAGTTTAGATGTGTCAGTGTATTATAGTTAAAAGGCATTACTAAAATGTTCCTATTGAATTTTTTTATTGAATAATATACATGTGTATATTATTAAATAAAAAAAAACCAGTACAGCTGAATCTTTTAACTCTAATATTGTAAAAGAGATCCAAAAGCGGATCTGTGACTGTATGTATATGTTTAACTCTAAGAAAGTCTAGATATAGATTACGCTTTCGTAACGCGACGCAAAAGTATAATTTAACCAATCGTCATCTTATTATGTGTTTATTACTTAATATTCGATAACAGACACACGGTTCACTAGCACACTACGCACCCGCGTACCGCTTGAGGCTACAAAAGCTGCTATTTTATGCGCAGTAGCCGGTTGCCACCTGGTCATAAATTGACCAATTAAATACCGATAATAGGTATCAGCGTCGGTATTTTAGATAGCGAATAATGTATTCTCAGCTTTATGATGTATTGGTGGTACGCATTTATAAATTTTGAAATATTTATATTTAAAATCTACTGAATGGGCTCGAGTTCAATTGGAAAATATTAAAAATATCCTATATTTTTCTCATTCATTATATCTGATTTCTCATAAATTTCGATTAATTAGTGGTATTGTGTTTGGTGTTGATCAATTGCTATTTTCTTAGTACTTCATAGGAGCACATTCCAATGATTGAATTTTTGATCTTCCAATAATTTCCAAACCAAAAAATACCGCATCCCAATTTTGATCACAGGTAAATTGATTGAATTTTAATAAGCCAAATTTAAACAACTCGAAATTAAAAACACACGACTGTCTTCTCCGTTATGTAGTAAAAATATTGTAGTTTTTTGATTTATTATCAAATTCATTCCTATCTTTTGTATTATCAAATCTGTTTTATCTGATGTATTGTTAAATCTAATCTTTATCTCAAAAATTTGGTGGGTGGTCGAGAGGCGATGTTAGTTTACAAAATAAATATTTTATTGTTTTGTTGCAGTTGTTTGTTTCGCTATTTTTTTGTGTATTTGTTTTTTTACAACTAAAAAACAAAAGATTGACAGAATTTAAAACTGTTGTGTTGTAATGTTTAGTCTCGTTTTCGGATGATTCGTAAACTATTTTCGAACGTCGTGACAACAGTGATATTTTATAAAGGTTTGAATGTCTTTGGATAACCGTATAGTAATTGATTGACCCCGTCTTTTGAAACAGTTTTGAGGTATGATGATTTTTGCAATGTCAGTTTTTCATTAACTAACTGAATTGGGATTCAAATATCTAGTGTTCAGATACTGAAGAATATGCCTTAAATTCATGTTAAGCGAGCCGTAGGAGCTAAAAACCACTCACTTGCTGATTAATCACGAAATCTTAAAACTACTAAAAGCTGGGATCCTGACATTTGATCAAATGATATTTTATATCGTGTAGGGATCCACTAAGAATGCATTTTCAGAAATTCAATTTTTAAGGGACATAAAAAGAAGGTTGAATTCTGTATGAAATTTTAGAAGCAAAGGCCGAAAAGGGTATAAATGTTGTCATGTAAAACTGAGTATATTTTGTTTCTTTGTCTGCCTACACCATTCATCTGATTACTATAAAAATGAAGAAATATTGTACTCCCGAAGGGGCAGGTGTCTGAAGAAAAATCCACTATTTGTTGCTGATTTAATAGCTACACTATCTCTGAATAAAATAAGAAACTACAATTTTCCCCGGCTTCATCCGTATATTAGTACTAGTACATCTATTACGAAAATTCTTCAACCCATGATGTAACCCTCAATCCTGTACTAAACTATGTGTTACTTTTACTTATTTTAGTGTATTGTGTTTATTGTATTTTCTTGTTCAATATACTGCGCTTTATTTTGGTAAAAAAACTGTATTTTTTATCTTATTATTGAATTTACTTATTAATCTTAATACAGAATGTTATACGTTTGAAAATTTGAAGCCGACTATTGTTTAGTATGGCTATTCGCGCCCGCGCGTAATTTCGCTCAACCAAACAGTAGGACGTAAAGATGTAACGTTGTATTAAGTTTCTATTTATAGGACAAGACACGCATAAAAAAAAATTAGCTTACTGGAATGCAATGAAACTATCAGAACCGCCACGGTAACAGCGACGTGTGAGACTGGGTAAATGGACCCGCAGATGAGTGTCCATAAGCATTACGCGGTTGACGAAACTGTTTCCAATGAAGTTTCCGAAGATGTTGCTTCGAATCACTGACGGATTATCAGAATCGGGATGGAGACCACAATCCGAAATAAGTATTTATTTTATGTCGGTACTATACCGACGACAGCGCGGGCAACCGCCCTTATTCACGACACGCCAGTATGTCATAAATCAAAGGTTTTGCTGTCAAGTTCTCGTACATGCTTAGGATAGGCGCGCTATCAGAGCGGGCGCTTTATAAGGTAACGGTTGAACGTAATAAGAATCTGAAATCGCGTTTCTAAGTTATATCGGGTAAGTTAGAATTTTTAAGTAGAAGCCGGCACGCGGCCGCCGGACGGCGGACGGCCTTGCCACGCCCGCCGCGGACGTTGGGCAACCGCCGCTCACGACCCCGCCGCTAGGGCTGCCCGCGCTAAGTAACGGAATTTTACTAATTCAATATCGGATGGAGAGTAACGAGGCGTTTTTGAGTCGTTTATGTATTGTACAATTAATAACGATTCAAATTTAGTCTAATACAAAGTAGATTCTTTCCTTATGCACATTTGAATTTGCAATCACTGGATTGGACATTTTTTAACGATCGCCATGAACTAAATACGATTGCAGAATTTTCGCTATTTATTTTAATTAAAAAAAAAAAAACTTTATTACTCTTTCGGCTTCTATATTATTATCCGGTTCATAGTGGAGCCACTTCAACAGCTAATTCGGGCCGATATGTTTTTATCACAAAAATAAAAATAGGTGCACTATTATTCGAACTCTATTTGCTTGGTATGTATTTTAATGCTTCTCTTCCGGATTCCAAATAAGTACATGTCACCCGACAACCCTGCTGTCGGCAGTCAATTAACGCCGCCTCATACGAATGTCTTTACCTTTACCGCAAGGTCTACACAAAGAAATGTTACACGTAATTCAATTCGACGATTGTTTTTTAATTACATGCGGCTTAGATACGTTGAGATTAAAATTGGTCTTTATTTATCGGTCAAGAGCCAATGATAAGATATAGGCGAAGGTTGTATGCCGTTTTTTTTTCTTGAATGTGAAAGTGAACACAGCTGCACGCGTGTCGCAAACACTGGAATGTTAATAATACTTAAATATTCAAAGCGCGTTATCGTGAAATTGGAACAATGCTTGCTTGGGTTTTTTATTTTTAGGAATAGTAAAAAAAAAAAATACTTCATTACCGTTTATAGAAACGATTTTAGACATTACCTAATTAGATTACTGTCAAATTAAATACTACTTCCCTTTTATAAATATTGTTTACATGTGAAAAGTAGTATCTAAGTTATAAAGGACTTTTTTTTATTAAAGACCATAACAATGTTTTGTCATACTCACGTGGTGTATTTATGACTTTATTTATTTTTTTTTCCAAATTAATGCACCGATAATATGGATTAGCATAACGACAGTGCATACGTGCACATTAAAATAATCGTAAGCCGCTCATACTTTGGAACGCGTCATTGGGTTTTACCTGATGGCGGACGACAACAATAATTATCAGTATTATAAAATTCAATACCTATTCTGTTTGTCGTCGAACTAGAGACCGACTCAGAGCTGTTGTTACGATTAATTTAAATGAGCATATTATGAGTAACGTCTATTACGAAACCTAAAATACTGTCTGCAGCTCGTTAAACTTTGGAGAGATATCTGCCGCGTCTAAACTTATAAAAGAATTGTATATGAGCCGTCTTTGAACATTAAATATTTTTCCAAAAAAATCATTGATAAACGTTGTACTTGTGTTACCGAGGCCAAAAAATATTTTGTGGAATTTCCGTTTGTTTGTCTGTGCTGTGTGTTTGGGTACGTTAATATCGAAAAAAGATTAACCGATTTGAATGCGCTTTTCTCTTACGTATTGTGGTAAGCTTCCCGTAACATTTAGTGTTCACAAACAAAAAAGTTATTTTAGTCTATACACATTTCTATAAATCAATCTTTTGAATTATCTACGGTATTTAGTAGTTTGATCGAAGAACATTAAATAAAATACTTTACGAACACTGGTACGTATATCTGTAAATATTCTTATTTGGTAACTTATAATATTATAATTAAAAAAAACTTTACACATAACTTTCGTTAGTTTCATTGTGTTGCGTCCAAATTAGAATGGTGATCGGTAGCGGAATACAAATCGTAAACGAAACGAGGACTAGAATCGAGATTCGAGACCCGGAGGGATAGAAATCGAGGTCCAAATCGAGTAAGGAACTAAAATTACGATTAATAGTGTGACCACAATCGGAATAACAAGCAATACAGAAAATCAGATTTGACAGCGGGAGCAGCATCGAAAGCGGCACCAGAATCGGAAACTATTTAAATCAAGACCGAGTTAGGAGTCAAAAGCGAAATCGTGATCGAAACCGGGACAGGCAAGTCGGCGTCGACATCAGAATGGTGATCAGAATCGACTACGGAAAAGCGATCAGGATCATTATTGAGAGCGTAATCACTCGATATACAAATTTAAGGAATTAATTTTATATCCATGTGGGCGGAAGCTAGTTAAATGATACACCTAGAAGTGGTTCAAAACTTCCGTTCACGCGAACTTATTATAATTGTAAATGTCAAATAATAAACTGCCACTTTAAACTTTCATACTCATGTATAAAGTATGATGAAGTGAAATTTAAAAAATATAAGAAAGTGTTATAATAACCGTTTATACGCCTAAAAGCTGTTTTAAAGTTATTTCGCTATTTTCTGAACAATTTAACACTATAAAGTGCGTAATGTTTCTAAAAGAATTCAGAAGGTTTGTCATCTTCATTAAACATTTTTCAACGTTGGATATTATTTATTATATCTCACCCGTAAAACAATAATAATAATGTCGAGTCTAAAGTTGCAGCGTTCACCATTCGAGGATACATTTTATAAGTAAGGACATTATTTTCCTTATGTTTGTCGATGACAATGCAAAAACATTAGGACCTTGTATTTGTGCAAGAGCCAGAACCAATTTCTCAGTGCAGCGTAACTTTGTAGCAAACTTGCAAGTATGCACATTAAACATTTATAATAAAATTTAATTTCCAACTATGAGCTATTCTGAAGTTGGGATTGTCTACTCATGAGGGAGCTTTTGGAATGGGTTTTTGATGTTTGATTGAAATTTTGTGTATATCTTTAGTTTTCATCACATAACAATTTTAACGGTAGTCCGATGTTGAAATTGGAATCGTGTTTTTCCTATTCACAAGAGATGAATTTTTTAAGAGATTCCAGAGATCGCTAAGAGTATAAAAGAAATTGAAAGGCTTTGAAAAACTATAATAAAATACGTGAAAATTTAATTTTAGCTTTTGTTAAGAACTAACCGCCCGTTCTCAGTGAATAAGTTAAAAAAATAGCAATGATTTTTGCCGATCCCGTCCCCGTTCTCAATTTCAATTCCGGTGATGCTCTTTATTACAGTGTTTGTCCTGATAGCGATCTCATTCCTCCGTTAGATATTATTACTCCATTTTATACTCCAGGAGATAATTTATCTCTGCAAAATTTTATTATAATGGGTCGCGTCGTTTTTGAGAGTAGCCCTGAGAAGTAAACAGACAGACAATTATATTTATATGAGTAAATTATGTATAAAATACACAAGTAATAATACCGAAGCACGTGGAGCACAAAAATATGGTTTTTACTCTATAATGGAAAGAAATCATCTTCAATCTTCATAACATTCTTTTTGATATGTATTTTATAAACAGTATTGTTAATGCAGTAAGTACATCGGGAGGAGGCCTATGTGAAGGCACCAATGACTTCGAATTTCCTCGATAACCAGCGAATCGATACAAGGAGCCGGTCGTCGATGCACGCAATTGAAATACATATCTCATGTGTTGAATCGTATCGTTTTCCGCATATTTCATTTGACTCGTTATTGGATATTTCCCAAGCGGATGATATCGAGGTTGGAACTGCTACATATTAAAATATATTACATTCTTTTTTTTTTTCGTGTAAACAACTGCAGCAGTAGAGATTATCATTTCTTTTTTCCGTGTTAGATATTACGACTGCAAGCGGCAGTTTATCAGAAATAGGTGCAAAGGAAAAAAATCTATAGGAGAATACAAATTTATTATCGTAAACTTGAAATCTTGAAAATTTTGAATGCTAATGACTTTGCTGAAAAAAAAAATTTGTTAACATCATAGTATTATAAAATTTATATGTACGGCTGATAATTAAATATTATTTGTATGTTCAGAGAACTGTTATAAAATTTTTAAAGTCACACACATTTTAAATATATTATTATAATAATAGATGGGACAAAACGTCTAATTGTTAGTATGCATTGAGTTGTAATTAAACGTGTTCCGTTGTAGCGATTGTAACTGACTGGTTTAAAATAAAAAAAATCTATATTTTGAAGCAATATAAAAAATCATGTTCCGCGATTTTTCAATTGTTTTTCAGTCTATAAAATGGATCGTATTTGATTAAAAATTTCGAAAAAATTGCGTTTTAAAATTTAATCAAAAAAAAGAAAGACATTTATTGTATGCCTACATAAAATAAATACAGCCATAAACAGAAGCTCGTTTGTTATAGTGAAATATAAGAGTAATCCAAATGTGAAATAAAGCGTTCCTAATAATAAATATTTAATGATGCATGTTTTGAAAGAAAAACTAAAACGTATTTAGACGCGAAGCCATTTCAAGAGAGTCGGCTGAAGGATGAGACATGTAGTTGCGTATATAGTTTGTATTTTCCACGCCATCGACTTACCAAACAGGCTGTTCTATTGAATCCGATCATACCGGTGGAAACTCCCGTCTTTACAAGGAAGCCGAAAATATAATAACAAAACGGGTTTGAAAAATAATTCTAACAGAATGATGTAAGTTTATGAACTTTATTACGAGGGAAACAGAATTTTTTCGTCAATACGTGTCGGTAGGTTAATCGTCGGCCGGAACATTTTTTTTTTCTTAAAATTATCTCCTAAATTTTTTCCTTGTTTATTTCAAGGAGAAAAACAAATTTGTTATGTAGCTGTTTTGTAGTGTCAACATTTTTATCTGTTCTGCATCAGATTGAAGAAACAGAATACTTATAGAATTAGAAATCGTACACCGCTGTCTGATCGATGACAGTTGTTATAGAAACGGAATAGGATTGTCGGAATGACGAGTCGTGGCCCAATGATCAGCTCGTTCCTTTCAAACGAAGACGTAAAGGGTTTGATTCTCGTTTTTATATGGTTTCTCAACACTACAACACGGCCACATTCTTCCACATTTTGAGATTTTGAGAGCCGGTCCTGCGCAGGAAGGAAGAGCGATTAACGACCGCTACAGTCACTACGATGTCTTGCGTCGGCCAAAACCGACAACTTAGCGCAGTCTCCGAGGCGAAGCGAGCAGTTAGATTTGATTCGAGGTGAAAAATCATTAGTCAGTTTGTATTACTTCAGAGATAGAATGGATAGAAAAGAAGTAGGTGTTTTATTCTAAGTTCATGCGACGGAGTCCGTGTAAAAGCTTGTAAATAAAATCATACCTTGTTTCGTGTCTGTGCACACATCATGACACAAATTCCGAAAATATCCACCCGCTAATTGCAGTATTCCCATTTGCGTGGAGTTTACTTTGTACTCTTGTTACTTCTTTAGGGTTCAGCACTCAACACCGTACATCATAGCTGGACCGATTGTTGTCATATTATATAAAACACAACATAACGTTCTAATTTGATAAGGGGTGTATTTTCAGCACTGGACTGTAAGATAAGTTTTGATGTTTGATGGGGGGGGAAGCGTCTATCCTAATTAGTACTCTGGGCAGACGTACAGGCGATCGCAGTATGTCTCGCATATTTGCCGGTCTGTCTCATAATTATTGCTAGTATTTACGTCATCTCGTCAAATAATATCTATTCCACCGTTCACCAGAGATCACACTTATAGCATTGCTATGGGACATGATGAGGTGATTGACTCGTTTGTCATTCAGTAAATTGCACGGTTAGTACAAATCCTAACATGAATTAAATACAATTGCAAATGTGAAAATGAGTTGCATTTGCGTCGTTTTCACATCAATGTTGACTCGTTTCATTAATCGAGCGTCCACCGCCGGATATATATAGGCATGCCATCTAGACATCCAAGCGTACAACCCTCAGTGAATAGGTAGTCTACGAACTCTACCACGTCGTTAGTCCACCTAAGGTGAAGCCGTTCCACGTTGCGACTTCCGGTTCAACGTTCGCTTCGAACTCTTGACATAATCTGCTTATCGAATTCGATATCGAGTCTTGTGATTAAACGAGTACTGTTCAGTAGGGGGGAGCCGTCATTGAATCGAGACCGCGTACCTCTTTTCGGCTGCATTTTGGGGCGGACGGTAAAAGCGAGGGGCTAGCGTCGGCCGACCCGCATGGACAATACGTTTTCAATAAAGCGGGTTGAATGTGGAGCGGAAATCGCAGCTGGAAAAACGGACGACAATAGCGGATCGCGACACAGTCTGTTTTGTTCGTATAAATATCGCTTATAAACGAGCTGTTGTGTTTACGAAAAAAGACATCGGATGAATTAATTTCCGCTATTTGGAAAGGTCTACATTGTTGAAAAGCGAGTGTCGCTGATCAATGTCTCAAAATTTTGATACGCATTCAGTTAAACTTCCGTGTAAGTGGTTGAATTCTCAATAATATTTATGATCCTCAAAGACTTGTCGTAACCTACTTCTCGAAAATAAATATATGTCAACAATCTACTAGTTGATTTTTAACCTTTTCACGCTTTTAAACGGATAAACAAGTCTGTCCATAGCGGATATCTGATTTGTACCAAACATATAATAAACGGTTCTCGGAGCGATTGGTCCCACTATCGCTCTCGTTCTCTTTCCTACTTCCGCTGTCCACCAAAAATATAGAGTACAAGAGGTATTTCATATTATTATACCGATTCGTTCAATATTTGTGATTTCGTTGAATAAAAATATATATGAATATGAATATAAGAATTATACACAGGTCGTTAGTTGTTAGTCGTTGGATACGAAATAAATAAAATTCTAATGAACATGTTGCAAAATTAAAATTTAAGCACATGATCGTACATATTTTCTTCTTTTTGAGATTTCAAACCAATTTCTATGCACCTTTATATGTATTATAGCATTTTCTTTTTCGTTTGTCGCAATAAGAAATCTCGAGTGACTAGCCGCTTAACTGGAATGATTATTTATTATTTTCGGGCCCACCTACATAGTCATATGGAAACGCATTATTGGCAAAGATAAGAACTTTGTTTATGCTCTTAAGCATTCTCGTAAATGCGGTTTCGAAAATTTATCTCGTTTCGTTCTCGTTTTGTTTGAAATATGAACATATCTAGTCAAGAGTATAATATCACAGTACTTAGATCAGACGTTTTTTTTTTCTTTCTGAGAAACCGAACAATATCTAGCTCCGTGTTTCTAAGTCGAGTAAACACACCACCATCTCTCTCACGAGTCGGTTTTGTTTCTAGTCCGTCTCAAATAAACATGTTCAATATCACGCACTTATGCCGCCCGGCGCCGTGACGTCTTCGCGTCCGTCGACGGTGCCGCGAGTTCGCCTAGCGAACACGGCCACGTCGTGGGTACTGATATGAAAGATCATTGGTATTCAGGGCTCGGCCGCACCGGCCCGGGATTTGCATCTCTTTGAGAGAGGCGAGGCGATTCATCTTCGCGGCCGAACTGGATGAGCGTAAACAACTAAATGTCATTAAGGAGTTTCGCGTGGAAAAATAAAAAAAATACATATATTTTTATTTTATATAACGTTTGACTACACGTCTCGTGATAAATATTATTAATCATAGGTTAACACGTTAACATTTAACACACAACATATTAATAATAATAACACACAAACATAAATAATTACGTACATTTAGCAAGTCTATTTTTGTACAGCGATATCAAAGTCCGATAAGCATTTAAAATTTATGAATTTCTGTACGTTTGATTGACGGTCGTTTTCGATTTATTTAAGACATCTAATTCGCGCATGAGTTTACGTTATCCATCTATAAATACCGCCTCTAGAGAGGTCAATTTTCGTCATAACACAATTTGTTATATATTGGGAGTTATAAATATTTCCTTTATGTCTATACTAGTCTTTCGAATGCTTAATGTAGTATTTATTTTTCTCTACAATGACTATTCCTTGTGATCCTCGGACCGGCTCGCATGGAATACTCATATCGCATATTATTGAAGTAATCCGTTTCAAGTCCTTTACACGTCAGGCCCATATCGACATAACCGCGCCGGCCGCACGTGTTGTAAGAACAATTACCTACGTGTATTTGCATACTAATGTAGCCGTTTTAATCGATTTATTAGACGTTATTCGAAACACCGTTGCGTTTGTTCGATTACTGATAGAAAAAAAAAATCGCAATTAAACCCGAGTTACGTGACCGAAAAACGTGATTTCGAATAAGCTTTATTTAGGAACGTAAAGGTGTTATGAACGATGATTAGCACATTTATTTATTTATCCATATCACGCAAATCTATCGAATACTGTAAAAATTAAAAATAAACACAATCATCGAAATGTAAATTAATCAAAATGCATTTGCATATGTATACATAACAGCATCATAAAACTACTGAACTAATCAATTACAACAAATTATATAATTATACAAGTATAATCGGTTGAGATTAAGCTTATAATTCCTGCGCAACAACCTAACGTCAATCATTTAAGGTGTAGAAACTGCAATTTAGAGACACAAATAATGTAGACTTATGCTAGGTGTAAATATTTTACAATAAAGTTACTCTATATTTAATATTGACCAAGATAATATAAAATTTCATTTAAAAATACATAAAAATTGTTATTTATTCTTTGATCCATCTTCTGGGTGTGATGGGTAACAAATACCATATGTAATCTAGCAGGTTAGTCATGAGCAAGAGTTTTCACTAGGCGATGCTACGAACGCCAAGGTGATGCTTACCCAGCGCGACAATTAAAAGGTTCTTAACGGAAAGTGGACGAAAATGGCACGGAACGTACATAGGAATTGTATTTAATTAATTGGCGGTCAAGATAATTATAAAACTAACACTCGCTTAGGTGTTCGATATCTGTCAATCCATTTGAATCAATATTCGATTCGTTGGATGAGGATTTATAGTGGAAGAATAGATCCGAGGGTCAGCGGCAGGTTGCACGTTGCACGCCCCAGGCAAGCGTTTAGAAAATGGCGTCCTTTTAAAAGACACATTAAAGCCATAGGCGAATCGAGGCTATATCATTAGTTCAATTACTGTAGGTGCGTTGGGAGTTTAATCTTATAAAAAGCTTTATACTGCGAAATTGCGCGATGACGACATTTGTTCACATCGTCTCGAACATGTTCGGCAGCAAAGACATAAAAACGTAAAAGAATCAATCCAGATCGCCCGTGATAATACATGTTTAATGACGGCAACTTTAACATTAGCCGTATGAAAAGCGAAGAACGATCACAACAATCGGAAAGACGTCAGCTCAGAGGGGAACTCTCAGTGAGGTGGGTCGTGAGCGTACTTTTATCAGCGGGGAAGCTCAAAGTCAACCGGGCAGCGGAACGATTGAGTTAGCCGAGTTGGGAAATTCAAGTTGTCCGCTAGTTCAAACGACGCTTCTCAGGAGATTTCTGTTCGGCAAGGACACGTTTTTTGGCTGGGAAATCGAGTTAGAAGATGTTTCCCCGTACTTACGACGCATGGAAGGGAAGAGTGGCTGTGGAGAACAATTTGTAAGTTTTATATACGTGATTTTAAGAATATTTAAGTCTTCGCGTCTTAATAAAGTTCTGTGGTATTTATTCTCCACTGCATTCGAGAATCTAAATTTTTAACATAATTCTTGAGCCCAAATTAATGAGCCTTTAAAACTGAAAATGCTACTGAATAACAATAAAAAAATAGGACGAATAATTAAATACTTTTCCCGTAAAACGGCGCCTAATCTTTTAAAAGATTTTGAATTACGTACTCGACAAGACCTCAGACGCAATAGGTATTGCATTTGAGGTCTACTCGAGTGCAGAAAGGAAGAGAAAGAACGAAAAAGAACCAACAGGGAAAAAAGGAGCTTATACAATATTCATATTAGGGTCACTCCTTCCACTGTTTGTTGGTCCGTCTGTCAGATCTATCTAGATTCTTAAGTAATGTGAACACATAGGGTGAGACATGAAAATTTCGAGTTGTTACAAATTACGTTTTATCGATTTTTCTAGAAACTACAACACGTCTATTCACATTTGAGTCTGTGTTCGGATCACGAACTCATCTATATAAGGCAATAAATACGTAACGTGTTTTTTCGTTTTGAATTCGACTTATACAATAGCTTTAAACCGGTCAGAAGCCATATTACAATTTCTATTATGTGCGGAATATTTGATTTACGCTATGCTCTACCACAAAACTTTCAAGGTACGAAATATCATAAATTACGCAGATTCGACATCTTTGTTTTATGATTATTCATATATTATATCCAGACGTCTTAGATATGCAAAATTGTGAAGAGAATTATGAACCCTAATAAAATTTAAAATGTAAATTCGCAAAGCCATCATTTTTGTTTATCAATAAATTATTTTTATACAGGCTTTAAGAATTGCAAAAGTAAGGCATAAAACCAAAATACTTACAGTTACTTACATACTAAAATTTAAAAATTAATATTATGTGAGATCCTGATCTTCAACAGCATACAAAATTGCATTTGTGGTGCCTAAAATAATAATGTTTTTAATTCTTAACACGTTTGTTTCAGCAAAAATTTGTTAGTGAATGTGAAACGTGATGCGTAAATTTATGTGTACTTAAATGAGACTATAAATAGTTAGTTTACATAAAATATAAGATGCAGGATGCTCATTGTACGAAGCCAATTTAAACTTCATTCATTTTTAGGATTCCGTAGCTAAAAGCAAAAAAGAGAACCTTCATAATTTCGCCATATCAATTCGTCGGCCCGCCATATGTAGTCTAATAACTCTGTCGTTTCTTCATCGCCTTTGATGAAATCGTACGAGCAGGCTTCTTATGTGAACTACTACACAGTTAAGTAATGGAATTAACGAACTAAATGATTTTGAGATAGCTTTCCATTAACAAATTGAGAAATGAAATTTATTTGAGTATCTATATAAGTGGGATGTCTTTGGACAAGTCTTTAAAAATATGTTAAAAGTTTTTAAATCACTTTTTCTCTCAGGTATACTTTTCCGACTTACTAGCTTTCGATTTCGATAATTTCATGTCCCTACCTCAAGCGTTTTAACTGTTTTTTAAATGATCTAAAGGAAATTTTAATAAATAGAGATACTTATAAATAATTTCAAATAAAATTGTTTTGAAAGTAACCTGTTCACAAATTATTATAGATGTCCCACAATTCCAGTTTCCATTGTAGGTACCTATTAATTAGATGCCCATGAAAAATTTGTGAATTTTAGTGATACGTACCTACTATTCAAAATATACTTGTAATCGATATTTGTACATCAGGTTAAATATTAAAAAAATTATAAAGAATAATTGGGCATTCGTTTGATTGAAACTCAGTGCAAACACAAATTTCAGTTAATTAATTCACAGTCGTTGGTACGGAACCCTGGATCCGGGGAGTCAACTTCCTACTTGACACCGGTTTCTTTAATATGTCGTAGGTATACGAACAGATCCATTATGCAGCGAAGATATTAATTTATGACAGTTACCATTAATAGTTTGAAATCGACAATGTTCAAAAAAATAAAATTGTATATTGCTAAAAAGCACAAGATTAGAGTGAAACAGATAAAATGCAATTTCGGCATCCGCTCCCCTTGTTTATGACGAAGCCTTCTTAGGTTCGTTATAATTAAAGTTCCCTGAAAATTAACGAGCGGCCGTTGAATATTCATAGCCGAGTTGTGAGAGGCGTTTTAATGTGTTATGTGTGAATTATTGTCTGGAAACGCAATTACGGTCCTCGTTTATTAATTGTTCAGGACAAAATGCGTATTTGTTGTTCTTGTCGAAGCCCTCGTGTCACTTGTGTCAGACTGCTGTGACGTATCCTTTCACAACCTTTTTGTTTCCGACTGAGGGATATTAGGCTTTCAGAGTGGATCAGAATGCGTGTTTACCGCTCTCGTATTCATTAAACGGGTTCATGATAATCCAAATAATAGACGTTTTTAATCAGATTTCTGTAATCGTTTCGAATATGTTATTCTTCCTTTGAAATAATAATTTGTAAAATTATTACCAAGCAGCAATACTGCTTGAAAGGTAATGTGTTATGAGCCACTTCATAATTTCAAACAGATTTAGCAGAACCAGTACAAATAGGGTATAATTCACCAGTTCAGAATTTAAAATATGGTGTTTTTATGGATTAGTTAAGAAGGAAGACATTATTATTTTATATATTACATTAAAAAAGAAACTTATTTAAGTAAAATCTAGTGATACGTTGATGCACCAAGAAAAACGAATTACAATAGAAAAAGTAATCATTGGTAATACCTTAGTAATTCAACTGTGTAGATTAATCTTCATTTATTTATAGAACTTCATTAAATTTTCTTCCTAAATCTTTTAAGGACATAACGAAAACACAGCGGATAAATTAAGAACAACTTAATTCCGTGCTGTATTAATGAGTCAAGTTAATAGTTTTCATAAGCATCTAAATAACAACGACTTAAAAATTACAAGCAAAACAATAAAAACGTACTGTAACATTCAAAATTGTGAAGCAATAACGCTCCGTTCCACACAGCCTTGCGGCTTTCCCATCCGCCCTCGATACGTCAATCTCTTAATAGAGTAATTATCAATTATTAGCTTAATAATGAGCGCTTCGTTGGCGAACGCTAATTCGTTGGTAACGGAACAGGTTTATTGAGAACTGGTTAACATTTTTCTTCGCCTTGTTATAAAAGAATCCGCGTTTTGAAGACCTAATTTCAGGATGTGTAGTTAATTTTCATACGGCATAAATAATTTTAAAGTTATGCACTATTTCGGTGTACACATATCAAACTGTTAAACTAATTAAGCTTAAGAATTACTGCGGCAGGTTGCACATATACCTACGG
This sequence comes from Eumeta japonica, assembly GCA_005406025.1. Taxonomy (NCBI): domain Eukaryota; kingdom Metazoa; phylum Arthropoda; class Insecta; order Lepidoptera; family Psychidae; genus Eumeta; species Eumeta japonica. The sequence goes on along the minus strand of BGZK01000311.1, from coordinate 1,436 downwards.
TTTGGTGAGAATTGGCGGTCTGGTGCAAATTCCGAAAGTAAGTTGTAAGTAAACTAAGTGATAATATACTTAAATGTTAATACATTCTATTTTTATATATTCTATTGCATGTATGTATATGGTATGTATATATATCTAGTCGAGTATTCCAGTCGATCAGAGATCGGTGGATCACTGACAATTCCAATAGCTAAGTGATATCCTATATCTCATGTGAATTAAAATATGTATAGTTCCATAAATACTGTACTTATTTCTTCCTCTTGTGTCTCTTCATTTTTCTTGCGTTATCGATCCTGCCGTTTAGGCTTACTCGAGTTCTCTTTTCTATTTGATCGTAAGGTCTATGTCTATGGCAAACGGTCTCTACATCTTTTTTGTTCCGATACCTTCAGCGCAGTTTGTACTACGGGATCGTCATCGCGTCTTCTGACACTTTCATACCATCTAAGGCGGCTTTCCGTTATTTTGTCCGTAATCGATGGTTTTATAGGGGTCATCCACAAATTGCGTCCCACGTTGGGGAGACTTGGCAGTGAACGAGAAATGTGGCAATGCGCGACAAGGAGCAGGTTAAAAGCTTTCTGATGTCAAATCCGAAATACGAAAAAGAAAAAAGGTTTATGCCTTTTGTTTTGACCAATATTTAAAATATTTTGAAAAAAAACCTGCTGTTTTCATTTACGTATGACCACCTATGATAAGGATTTCAAAAACCTTGTAGTTTATGTGACGTAATTTATGGATGGCTCCTTTAGTGCTGCCTCGTACATATGCATTTCGAAATTTATTAGATTATTCACATCTCCCGCTCATCTATGGCTCTTCATTTCGTTAACGAGTACTTTTTGTTTATGCGTTTTCTTTACAGGCCACCATTCGAATCCACGAAGTACCGTCAGGAAAACTGTTGTTTTTTTAACTTTTTTGTCTGTTCGAATGGGAATACGGAGACCGAACAATTCGCCTGTTAGTGACGCCATTTTTGACAGATAACGCCGATCTTATGGATCACGTTAGCATTGATGTTAGAATCTGTTGTCAACATGCAGAATAATTATCTGAAATTGTCTATTTTAGGAGTTATAGGAATTTATTGCTCTTACTACTTCTATTTACCCATTCCTATCACCACTAAAGCGCATTTTAGATAGTCAGTTTTGCTATGACTAACTCTCAAGCCACATTCGCTCATATTTCACGGGGTGTGTGTTCACGAAGTTACCAGTTGCAGCAGCTAGGATGCGGTGTCAGCGTCAAGAACAATATCGTCGGCGTAAAACAAGGTTCATGGAAATGGGGACGGTATATTTTTATTGAAACAGTCCATCGCCAGGCTGAATGATTGCGGACTGAGATGATGTATATCAATATAATCTAGCAATTTTTGTAAGCGATATAAAGCAGATAAAAAAAAAAAAAACTTGAAATAATCA